>OX328127.1:3898236-4355736 GCA_946811695.1 Gonocerus acuteangulatus
ACACAAAACTTATGGACCTTACCTCGTAGAATACAAGAGGCTGGATGTAGGACTTATCGATCAGGTTGGTGTCAGCCGCTGCTAACATCTCTCGACACATCACTAGCTGTATACTACTAATATACACAACACTTATGGACCTTACCTCGTAGAATACAAGAGGCTGGATGTAGGACTTATCGATCAGGTTGGTGTCAGCCGCTGCTAACATCTCTCGACACATCACTAGCTGTATACTACTAATATACACAACACTTATGGACCTTACCTCGTAGAATACAAGAGGCTGGGTGTAGGACTTATCGATCAGGTTGGTGTCAGCCGCTGCTAACATCTCTCGACACATCACTAGCTGTATACTACTAATATACACAAAACTTATGGACCTTACCTCGTAGAATACAAGAGGCTGGATGCAGGACTTATCGATCAGGTTGGTGTCAGCCGCTGCTAACATCTCTCGACACATCACTAGCTGTATACTACTAATATACACAACACTTATGGACCTTACCTCGTAGAATACAAGAGGCTGGATGTAGGACTTATCGATCAGGTTGGTGTCAGCCGCTGCTAACATCTCTCGACACATCACTAGCTGTATACTACTAATATACACAACACTTATGGACCTTACCTCGTAGAATACAAGAGGCTGGATGTAGGACTTATCGATCAGGTTGGTGTCAGCCGCTGCTAACATCTCTCGACACATCACTAGCTGTATACTACTAATATACACAACACTTATGGACCTTACCTCGTAGAATACAAGAGGCTGGATGTAGGACTTATCGATCAGGTTGGTGTCAGCCGCTGCTAACATCTCTCGACACATCACTAGCTGTATACTACTAATATACACAACACTTATGGACCTTACCTCGTAGAATACAAGAGGCTGGATGTAGGACTTATCGATCAGGTTGGTGTCAGCCGCTGCTAACATCTCTCGACACATCACTAGCTGTATACTACTAATATACACAACACTTATGGACCTTACCTCGTAGAATACAAGAGGCTGGGTGTAGGACTTATCGATCAGGTTGGTGTCAGCCGCTGCTAACATCTCTCGACACATCACTAGCTGTATACTACTAATATACACAACACTTATGGACCTTACCTCGTAGAATACAAGAGGCTGGGTGTAGGACTTATCGATCAGGTTGGTGTCAGCCGCTGCTAACATCTCTCGACACATCACTAGCTGTATACTACTAATATACACAACACTTATGGACCTTACCTCGTAGAATACAAGAGGCTGGGTGTAGAACTTATCGATCAGGTTGGTGTCAGCCGCTGCTAACATCTCTCGACACATCACTAGCTGTATACTACTAATATACACAAAACTTATGGACCTTACCTCGTAGAATACAAGAGGCTGGATGTAGGACTTATCGATCAGGTTGGTGTCAGCCGCTGCTAACATCTCTCGACACATCACTAGCTGTATACTACTAATATACACAACACTTATGGACCTTACCTTGTAGAATACAAGAGGCTGGGTGTAGGACTTATCGATCAGGTTGGTGTCAGCCGCTGCTAACATCTCTCGACACATCACTAGCTGTATACTACTAATATACACAACACTTATGGACCTTACCTCGTAGAATACAAGAGGCTGGGTGTAGGACTTATCGATCAGGTTGGTGTCAGCCGCTGCTAACATCTCTCGACACATCACTAGCTGTATACTACTAATATACACAACACTTATGGACCTTACCTCGTAGAATACAAGAGGCTGGGTGTAGAACTTATCGATCAGGTTGGTGTCAGCCGCTGCTAACATCTCTCGACACATCACTAGCTGTATACTACTAATATACACAACACTTATGGACCTTACCTCGTAGAATACAAGAGGCTGGGTGTAGGACTTATCGATCAGGTTGGTGTCAGCCGCTGCTAACATCTCTCGACACATCACTAGCTGTATACTACTAATATACACAACACTTATGGACCTTACCTCGTAGAATACAAGAGGCTGGGTGTAGGACTTATCGATCAGGTTGGTGTCAGCCGCTGCTAACATCTCTCGACACATCACTAGCTGTATACTACTAATATACACAACACTTATGGACCTTACCTCGTAGAATACAAGAGGCTGGGTGTAGGACTTATCGATCAGGTTGGTGTCAGCCGCTGCTAACATCTCTCGACACATCACTAGCTGTATACTACTAATATACACAACACTTATGGACCTTACCTCGTAGAATACAAGAGGCTGGATGTAGGACTTATCGATCAGGTTGGTGTCAGCCGCTGCTAACATCTCTCGACACATCACTAGCTGTATACTACTAATATACACAACACTTATGGACCTTACCTCGTAGAATACAAGAGGCTGGGTGTAGGACTTATCGATCAGGTTGGTGTCAGCCGCTGCTAACATCTCTCGACACATCACTAGCTGTATACTACTAATATACACAACACTTATGGACCTTACCTCGTAGAATACAAGAGGCTGGGTGTAGGACTTATCGATCAGGTTGGTGTCAGCCGCTGCTAACATCTCTCGACACATCACTAGCTGTATACTACTAATATACACAACACTTATGGACCTTACCTCGTAGAATACAAGAGGCTGGGTGTAGGACTTATCGATCAGGTTGGTGTCAGCCGCTGCTAACATCTCTCGACACATCACTAGCTGTATACTACTAATATACACAACACTTATGGACCTTACCTCGTAGAATACAAGAGGCTGGATGTAGGACTTATCGATCAGGTTGGTGTCAGCCGCTGCTAACATCTCTCGACACATCACTAGCTGTATACTACTAATATACACAACACTTATGGACCTTACCTCGTAGAATACAAGAGGCTGGATGTAGGACTTATCGATCAGGTTGGTGTCAGCCGCTGCTAACATCTCTCGACACATCACTAGCTGTATACTACTAATATACACAACACTTATGGACCTTACCTCGTAGAATACAAGAGGCTGGGTGTAGAACTTATCGATCAGGTTGGTGTCAGCCGCTGCTAACATCTCTCGACACATCACTAGCTGTATACTACTAATATACACAACACTTATGGACCTTACCTCGTAGAATACAAGAGGCTGGATGTAGGACTTATCGATCAGGTTGGTGTCAGCCGCTGCTAACATCTCTCGACACATCACTAGCTGTATACTACTAATATACACAACACTTATGGACCTTACCTCGTAGAATACAAGAGGCTGGATGTAGGACTTATCGATCAGGTTGGTGTCAGCCGCTGCTAACATCTCTCGACACATCACTAGCTGTATACTACTAATATACACAACACTTATGGACCTTACCTCGTAGAATACAAGAGGCTGGATGTAGGACTTATCGATCAGGTTGGTGTCAGCCGCTGCTAACATCTCTCGACACATCACTAGCTGTATACTACTAATATACACAAAACTTTAGGGGGGGGAATATGACATGAAATTAAATGAAATTATTGAAATTACTCTTATTCCGGGACACATATCCCATAGTAATAATTTTCAGTGTATAGAATAATGAACAGTTTAATATATAAAATTATAAATTATATAGATTGCATATAAATAATATCCTGAGTGGTCAGAATCCAGAATAGGGCACAAATCAACTAAATTATTGATCAATCGATTAAATCTTACTTATGATTAATGAATCATAGGGTAAAATAAGTTAATCACAACTCGAGTTAATCATTAATCATAGGTCGTGTTAATCATATGTGAAGTTAGTCATCAATCAATGGTTACTCGTCAATCATTGATAGCAACTAATGATTGACATGACTAACGTTGTAAACACTTTCAGTATTAGGCAAATACCAACTTGTTTACGCATGCTATCTATACATTGGGCTTTGGAATTCCTTCATGAACCAGTTAATCACCAATCATAAATCAAGGCCTTTTTTAGTCTTTAATCATTAATCTGAGTAAGGTTAGTCAGTAATCATAAATCATTAGTCAAATCATGTTTAATCATAAATCATCAATCATAGGCTAGAAAGTAGTTAGTGGTCAGTTTGACTATTAGAAAAAATATATCTGTCTAACTATCTAAATAGATATTTCCCCGTAATATATACTTGGTAATTCTCATCTCTATACCCTCGGGTACAGCTAGGAAACAGCCCTTGCTTCTAAGCAGGTTTCCTTAAGTCCCTTAAAGAGAAGTTTAATAATCCAAGAACAAAGGGAGATTCACAACAAAGCATATCAGGGGATTAGAAACCTCCTTTCTTACTCTCTCTCTCCCCATGGATATATTTCATATCATTCGTGTGCGTTAAAAATCATACTTATTCTCATATAAATATGTGTATTTTATATATATATATATATATATATATATATATATATATATACCCCCCACAATATGACTAGACATTTACGGGACACCCTGTATATATATAAATATAAATATATATACAGGGTGTCCCGTAAATGTCTAGTCATATTGTGGGGGGTGATAGAGGACTCTTAGAGGAACAAAAAATGTTCCATGACGGTTTTCCGAATTCTCACACATAAGGGAGAAAACGTCGTTTTATTGTTTTATCGAGACAAACGTGGTTTTTAGAAGAATAATCGTTGTAGCTCCGTCCCAGATGGTTCTACTAGAAAGGAAGTGAAACCAATCGAAAGCTGAGTACATTTACTATAAGACTAGTTGAGAGTAAACATAAAAATAAACGAATTTAAGCATGTCTATCTTATAAAAAAGAAAGCTATTCTAAGTTTCCTGACTTTTTCTTGGTATTTCTTTGCAGCGTTACTCTTTAATGGGCAGGGTCTGAGATTTCCGGGTTTCAGAAAAACTTCTTCATTTAACCAGCTTTCCATTCATGTATCACAACCCTGTGTTACTGAAGTGTGTGGACGATTTAGGAACAAAAGTTTTAATAAAAACATGCATCTGTGAAAAAAAAGTTCAGTTTTTTTTTCTCAGTTTATTCAAAAAGCTTAATAGAAATATTTATTTTTATTAAAAATTAAATACTTTTTCCGCTATATTTTTAATCATGTTTTACGTGTAAACGACTAAAAAAACATTGTAATTAGTTAGAACGGGGATTTGTTCTCCTTAATTAATTACTAGTTTATTGAAGACATATTTTATTCTGGAAGAACGACGTGCCCTATAAATTTTAAGAAAGAAGAAATTTATACAAAAGATTCTGCTTTAAGTGGAACTTGATTTATCGTTGCAACAAGAACCTTAAGCAACCACTATAGAAGATAGTCCTTTATTAAGGAGTACGTAGTTTATAAAACTCTTTCCTTCGTTTCTTCATATATATATATATATATTCCGGCGAGGTCGGGACAAAAGTATATGGACCCAGGTGTTCCAAGTCTTTGGCCATCTCCAGGTAACTTATTTGCTTATCTTGAGTCCATTACTAAAAGAACCATTGGTGTTTGATACAGCCATATTGTGTCATCATTTTTTAAATATAATTATTAACCTTTAACTGGTATCATGGGCCAATAATGAGCCAAACGTTTCAGCTATTTCGCTAGTACTCGACATGTATGACAGGTAGCGCCACCATACTTCTTGTATTCTCATTTCCATACGAGTTCTATCAGAAGGTAGTCAGCAAGTGTCGGTCTGGCTTTCTATCTTTGTGTGTTAGCTAGCGTCGGGTCATTTTTGAGCAATGAAACCACTTAAGTATTTTCTTATTTTTTCAACGGAGTTAAAAAACAAATCCTGTATATTTGTGTATTTTCAATACTGTGATGGCCTATCAGGGGGTTATTGATGTTTAAAATGTGCTTGCTTCCCTCCAGGCCCTTCTCAATCGGTCTGAACTCGTCGATCTTTTATGTCGATCGATTTTTTTCATTTCGATCCAAATCGATTCAAAAGATGGATTTATATTCGGTAATCGCCAATGGCTAATCATAAATACTTCAGAAGACGCTCTTCATTGTGTATTAACAAAAAAATGGAACAATAAAATAACTCTAAACCGCGACGATGGGCCTAAATATTGGCTAAAGTCGTTCACTTTGAAAATGTACAATGTACTTTAGTTTGTCTAGTTTGATTAGTGTAAAGGTGTGTTTACATCTCATACTGCTAGCAGGAAATATATCTCTGGTGTAGGATAGAAATTATCATAATTATTATGTCCTACAGCTGTGATAAATTTCCTGCTAGAAGTGTAAGATGTAAACACACCCTTATTGCTCCTGATAGAAATATATATCTCAGAAAGAAATTGTATGCAGTTTACATTAGGGTGCGTTTACAACTGACACTTCTCGCAGGATATATATGTCAGGTGTCGGATGGATATTCTCTTGCAGGTTTACACACTGACAGAAATAGCTAGAAATTTATATCATGGATATGTATAGGATACACATATTATAGTCTTCTGGTATTGACCGTGTCACAAACTTCTTTGCCGACGTTTCGCTAATCATACTGCCAGCTTCCTCAGGGCTTAGTCTGAGAATGAGGATGTTCTTCTAGTTCTTCTGTATAAATACATCTCTTTGTATTCATCCGCGGGCGTAGTCTGCTCTTCCATGTCCCTGATTGGTTGGTCCCGGTCTTGCTTGATTCTGGTTGGTGGGTTCCATCTGGATCATTGATTGGTTGACTTTCGTTTTTTCTTTTTTCCCTAGTTTTAATTACCGGATGCCATAATTTGCTTAGCTTGTACCCATCTTCTTTGTTGATATTTTCAGGGCATCGTACTATTTCTATGGCTTCCCTTATGATCCGTTCTTGATAATTTTCTATTTTCGCCAGAATGCTTACTTGGTCGAATTGGATAGCATGATTAGTGTTATAAAAATGTTCTGCTACCGCCGATTTTTCAATGTTGCCATTCTTAACCGTCTTCATATGTTCTGTTATTCTAGTGCACACCAATCTTCCTGTCTGTCCAATGTATTCTTTTCCGCAGGAGCATGGGATACTATTGACACCTGGTGATTTTAACTGTAAATTATCTTTGGGGTTATTTATTATTTGACTTATCTTGCAGTCAACTAGAAGAACATCCTCATTCTCAGACTAAGCCCTGAGGAAGCTGGCAGTATGACTAGCGAAACGTCGGCAAAAAAGTTTGTGACACGATCAATACCAGAAGACTATAATATTTGTAATGACTCGGACCGTGGAAGCCTAAGAGTTAATTTAATGCATAGGATAGTTCTGGATTTGGTATAATTTGCGTTAAATGTACGGCCTGTTTACACACATACATGCCCTGTACTAGCAAGAAATCAGTGTTTACACCTGATGGTATAGAAGTGTCGACACTTATAGCTCCTCATAGAAATATATATATATCAGACAGAAATGGTTTCCAGTTTACATTAGTCATAATGTCTGTCTGATTTAAATATCCTGCAATAACTATCAGATGTAAACTCATTCTAAATTATAACTGGTTAGAAGGACAACTCTAATCGGATTCTAAATACACCCTGCTGGAATAGATAAACATCAAACTTTGGAAGAACTATTATTAAAGAACCCAGAGACAGTAAATAACCGGAAGAACGGTGGGATTTTCAGGTAATGCTTGAATACACAATGCTCGAAGAGTGGTGGAGAGGGAGGAGAGAGAGAGAGAGAGAGAGAGAGAGAGAGAGAGAGAGAGAGGGGGGGGGGCATTAAGCTCCTTCATAAATATACATAAGCTCTAAAGGTGTACGGGCTCCAATAACTTGTGCCCCTTCATTGTTTCTGTGCTGCAGACCAACAACGCATTACGGTTGTAGGGGACTGCTGCACTGCGCCTTACTCTCCAATAACAATAATTTATGCTAGAATTTTAAGAGGATTAATTATGTGTATGGATATATTTGAATCGAGCCGTAAATGTAACAAGTACAAACATTACAGAATACAATTAGTATAAACGTGAAAACACATTCTAACTGGAAAAGGTTTCAATATTTTTCTTTTATAAATCAGGAAAAAATTAATTTAACCACAGTATTTATCAGTCAATCTTTATATCTTGCCATATTTTCCTCCCATATACAACTTCCGTCACTCTTAAGCCCCGATACTGTTTGTTTTATTACTACTTTGTTTGTTTTGTTTTTTTAATTTGATATGGTATTCCCTCCTAATTAACATATATAACATGTTAATGTGAAGTCTCCAGGAGAGTCTAGTGTCGAAGTAAACGCCAAGGTAGCGCATACTTTGGTCCCTTGGAGTCCAAGGAACTCGGGTCTGTCCAATCCGCAAGCAAGGAGAAGTCCTGTCATCGAAGTGCCTCAGTGCGAATATCTTTGCTTCAGTCTTCGAAGGATTGAGACGGAGTTTCCACCTTTCGAACCACGAGGTGATGCTGTCCAATGATGATTGAAGGTCTGCGATGGTTCCTGGAACATCATCTCCTTGACTCATGACTAACGTGTCATCAGCAAACAGAGCGACCGTGGCAGTTTGAGGCTCGGGGATGTCGTGACAATACAAGCTAAATAGTAAAGGGCTCAGTACTGCTCCTTGTGGCACACCAGCAGAAACGCTTACTTTTCGACTGACGCTATCTTTTTGATTAAATCATTGAGTGCCCTTCTATCGAAAAATACAAAAATAGTAACCTCTAGATAGAAATTGTACTAAATTTCGTACAATATACATATTTATATATATTTTTATTTTTATTTATTAGGAGATACAATACATACACTCAATTGTTACTATTATTCTAGAATGCAATAAGTCAATTAACAATTGGGTGTCTCCTTCACCCTCGTTATTTAGGCTTGAACACAACACAAGCCTAGTTGCTGGAAGACCTAAATCAATAATATGTCCTCATCAGTCTTCAGAGTACCTCATAACGAATATAAGAAGGCACAAAAATAATTAAATAAATAAAGTAAAATAAAATACAAAAAAAAAATAACCCTAAAAAAAAAAAAAAAAACCTTACAAATCAGTATATCTGATAATATAACAATATATAATAGTATAAATTAATATAATTATTACAAATATAACCAAATAGATAAAAAAAACAATAAATAAAATAAAACTAAATAAAATAAAGCAAAAAAAAACCGATATTAATAAATAAAAAATAAAAAATAAAGACTAACAATAACAAGGTCAATATAATAATAATAAGATAATACCACGTTTTGAACCCAAACACTTCACCCGCTAGACCAGAGCACTCGATAAAGACCTAACGTGGTGCAGTCACATCTATCAACCACAAACATACCCACACCCCAAATTAAAATATAAACAAGTAAAACACATAAATAAAAAAAAAAAAAAAAAAAAAAAAAAAAAAAAAAAAAAAAAAAAAAAAAAAAAAAAAAAAAAAAAAAACCGGCGATCCTCAACGGCCCGCACCGGCGAGGAGTGTCCTCCATCGACTGAAGATGATGCAGGAGCCCTTTAATACCCGCAATGTAATGCTTCTCAGCACCCCCATCGGGACACCAAGCTGCCTTAAACTCTTGGCAGAAGCACCGCTCCACACACCCCTCCAGCTCAATGTACAGGACGTTACCTCCACGTCGGTGACAGGCACGCCAAACATTCGTCCCACTGCCAAACGCACACCAAGTCTCCCATACTTCCGACACTTCGCCCGGTGCAGCGAGTTCAGATCAGAGGAATTCCCATTTACAATCTGTGCGTCCAGAATCATCACCTTACCCTCTTTAGCCACAATTATGTCGGGTTTCCAACGTCGGCCATCAGCTCTCAGGACTGTCTCGAGGTGTACCTCGTACCCCCTCCCGGCTAAGGCTTCACCCAGTACATCCACCACAGTGTCGTGCCTCAAACACCGACCTCCCCGTGAAACATAGCACTGCTGAACAGCATGAGTGCCGGTCTCATCCTCAAGGCAACCCGCCCTGCAAGTAAGAATCCGGCCCTCACGCCGGCCTCTTGTCGTTCTCACGGTGGTCGGCAGAGCATTTATGTGGGTACGAACATACTGGATGAAGTCCCACCCAGAAGAGGTTCCAGCTCCATCATTGAGCCAATGTGTCGAGGCCTTACTAGCAGAGGATTCCTTTAATCCTGCTCCGTCGTTGGACGAATGGAGCCTACCTGCCCACCAGCGCTTCCTAACTTCAGGGCACCAAGCGTCTTCATCTATTAAGCCCTGCCTGGCCAGGGCCTCCCTCGCTCTCCGCAGCCTTTTGGTCACGTCTGCCGAACCATAAGCCGCCCTTGCCGCGGCTAGACCAGACCATTCCATTCTAGACAGACGGCCTATAGTCAGAGCCGGCACCAGGACACCCATGCAAGGCACACCCAAGCCTCCGTCCGTGCACGAAGCATGGAAATACCCAACTGGTATATCCTTAGGCAATCTCAGCCACCTCCTCACCGCGGCTCTAACCTTTATATCAAACTTTCTTAATGCTTCGCGGGAGGAGCCACCAAGTACCAGCTTGTGCACGTAACTCGGAAGGAGGTGATACCTAAGAGCGGTCAACCTCTGCTGCGGCTTGAGGGGTGCATTCCCAATTCTTAAAAGGGCCCTTCCAATTTCCTCATCAGGCCTCTCGGATCCATGGTTCCTATAGGTGACTCCGAGGTACTTAACGGAGTCATGGAACTGAATTTGCCTCACCGGGGCTCCACCAACGGTAAACAGTGCGTCCTCAACTACCTTGACCCTGGCCACACGCCCAGCCGGTACCAGCGAAAGGGCACAGCACTTACCAGGACTAAGCTCCATCCCCAGTTTGGCGATGGCTGCCCCAACCGCTGCAAGTGCACCCCGCATGCCAGCCACCGAGGACGCCACCAGGACCAAGTCATCGGCAAAGGCTAGATAGTTAATCCTCACTCCATCAAGAGTATATCCTACCTGGCTTGGAACCGCCTGGAGGACCCAATCCATCGCAAGGTTGAAGAGGCACGGAGACAAAGGATCTCCCTGCCTAATCCCCCTTCCGCTTACAACTGGGTCCGTCCACCTCCGACCATCGGTAATCCGGGTAAACCCTTCACCGTACACCCCCATCACGTATTCAACGAATCCTGATGGTAGGCCTTTGCGGATCATGGCGGCCCGTAGAGCTGAGTGACTAATACTATCGAAAGCCTTAGCAATGTCCAGGAAGGTCAAGTGCACCTCACGGCGACAACGCCGAGCCTCCCTGAGCACCGCATCCAAGACTACACTGTTCTCCGCAGTTCCGTCGGCTGCTATGAACGCCCTCTGGCCTGTCTCCTGGAGATCCAACGCTCTCAGACGTGCAGCCAATATCTTGTGAAGTTGTCTGAGAGCTACAGACGCCACAGTGATAGGTCTGTAATCGCTAGGCGTCTCAGGGAACTTATTCTTAGGGATAAAGACAGTCCTTGCACCTATGATTTCAGGGATAAACCTGCCCCCTAGTAAATATAAGTTATAGAACACCGCACGAGCCTTAGGGGGAACAGACTCCCAATCAGAGGCTCGCAGCCCATCCGGACCTGGTGCAGAGGACCTATCTACCTTATTTGTTTGGATCTCCTCCACTTCGACAGGCGTCCATATTGTGGTGATCTCTATAGCTCCCGGTGGCAAATTTTCCTGATCAAATGGCCGAGAGGGACTCTCCATAACCGGGCGCCAGTAATTCTCCATTTCGTCCAACGAATGCCTGCGCTCTAGAGGACCTCCTTCCAATATCTCCTTTACCGCCCTACTCCTATTAGCCTTCCAAAGTTTCTGAATGCGCTGGTACTCCAACTGACGGCGATGTCTAGCATTAAATGGAAGGGGTCGTGGGCCCCCAGACTGTCCACTCCTCTCGAATATATATATATATATATATATATATATATATATATATATATATATATATATTATTTTGTAGGGTTTTTCGCTGGGGAAAATTATTGATGTTAATACAGCATTGTCCAGCGGTCGGATTTTGTGGGTGATATTTCGCAGAAATCACATTCTGCTTCATCAGACCGTTGTCCATGTTTTTAACTTCTTTTTTGTTTCTTATTTTATAATAAAATTTACCATATTAAACTTATTTTGACAAGTGGCGCTTTACAGATGTACAGGGTGTCCCAAAAATAATGGTCATCCGTTGGCCAGAATATTCTCTAATGCGAGATCGGAAAAAATAACCCCCATATTAACCCCCCACTGCAGTCAAAATGGACGAGATTAACATGGGCTTTTGAAAGAATTATGAGAAATTCTCGCCAGATCCTGAGCCGACTGAGCAGGAATTTGAAATCAATGTTACAGCTTGCCTCAAAAATGAAGTCCGTACAGACATATTGAAGCTGGTGAACAGGCCCAATTGCTACGGGCGCTTAAGTGATAATCTTCCAACTTAAGTTTTTTGTTGATTTTTTAGGAGGAAACTTTTTTTTCTGCCCAAGGGCGACGGCAATTATTCTATCCCCTATTCTGGGACGGACTCGAGGACTGGATGGTTGAAATTCATACATAACCTGTGAAATCTCTAATGAGTAATTTCAGCGATTGAAAGCTTAAGGCAAAGAGCTCTTGATTAGCTTCTAGAATAACTATATGAAGGGATTCCTGTCTATTGTAAAATATGAGTTATAGACCTCCAATTAATGCCTCCGAGAATTAATGCCTCCGAGAGGCACGTTTTTCAATGTGCTTATAATTTTTTTATGCTAAACGAGCATGATTTTTTAAATCAAACGAGGTGTTTTTGTGTAAGGCAATGCTAGTATAACATGTAAAAAAGAAAAATGATCAAAATCGGCCACCATTTGTCGATTGGAATGAAATGGCCCACTTAAACGCTGTTAATGGTCATTTTGAGCATAAGGAGTCATTTCTGACCCATGGTGCCGTTGACTTTTTTCTTCCTCATGACTAGTAGATTTGAAATATGCAATAAAAAATTTTGATCTTGATTAACATTTCAAGATCAATTTTGCGGGGGTTAATATGGGGGTTATTTTTTCCGATCTCACATTGGAGAATATTCTGGCCAACGGATGACCATTATTTTTGGGACACCCTGTACATTCTTGTATCGGTGCCTCTCCACAATGCTTGGTGTCGTGTTTATATATTCTGATAAATTTCAAAGTATACGGTTTGTTAGAGTACAATAATAAAATATATTATAAATAAGCTAAAATAAATTTCGTATTTGAATAAACTGTGTTAAAAGAAAAACCTATACAGATATAATTACTGAGAATTTTCGAGTTTTTTTTTTTTTTTTTGTTGCGATTTTCGACCATAAGCCGCACTCGGATCAGGACGCAAACTATACATTAAAACATAAAGAACTGTTGCAAAAAAAACTTCTATATTTTTTTCTCCGGAAAAACCTTTCCTTACTGGAGTATCTGAGATTCAATTTTACATGTGCTTAGATTGTTCACGAATGATTAAGATAAAACATTATCTACAAATATTATAGTCTTCTGATATTGATCGTGTCACAAACTTCTTTGCCGACGTTTCGCTAGTCATACTGCCAGCTTCCTCAGGGCTTAGTCTGAGAATGAGGATGTTCTTCTAGTTCTTCTGTATAAATACTCGTCTTTGTATTCATCCGCGGGCGTAATCTGCTCTTCCATGTCCCTGATTGGTTGGTGGGTTCCATTTGGACCGTTGATTGGTTGAATTTCGTTTCTTCTTTTTTCCTTAGGTTTAATCACCGGATGCCATGATTTGCTGAGCTTATACCCATCCTCCTTGTTAAAATTTTCCGGGCATCGTACTATTTCTATGGCTTCCCTAATGATCCGTTCTTGGTAGTTTTCTATTTTCACCAGAATACTTACTTTGTCGAACTGGATTGCATGATTTGTATTGTAAACATTTTCTGCTACCGCCGATTTTTCAGTATTGCCATTCTTAACCGTCTTCACATGTTCTGAGATTCTAGTACGTACCAATCTTCCTGCTTGTCCAATGTATTCCTTTCCGCAGGAGCAAGGGATGCTATAGACACCTGGTGATCTTAGCTTCAAATTATCCTTGGGGTTATTTATTATTCGACCTATCTTGCAGTCGGTGGTGTAAACCGTTTTGATGTTTTGTTTCTTCAGAAACTTTGTAATCTTCTCTGTAGTTCCTTTCACGTAGGGGAGGATTACTTTTTTCCCGTTTTGGTCTTCCTGTACTCTCTTTTCCGTCGACTTCACATTCCTCTTAGCTTTGGTGGTGTGTCTCTTTATAACCTCGTCCGTGTATCCGTTTTTTCTTAAAGCTGATTTCAGGTGTCTTTCTTCTTTACTAAGAAGGTTTGGTTGGGAAATCCTGATAGCTCTGGTCATGAGGGTAGTGATCAAAGTGTTCTTCTGGGCTGGGTGGTGATGAGAAGCTGCGTTTAGGTATCTATCTGTGTGAGTCGGTTTTCTGTAAACCGAATGTTCTAGACGGTCTCCAATCTTCTCTACTTTCACATCTAGGAACGGCAATACTCCATCTTCTTCAATTTCCATGGTAAACTTGATGTTGTTGTGAATCTTGTTAATGTGTTCGAAAAAATAATCTAATTTCTTCTTACCATGAGGCCAAATCACGAACTTCTGGTTTCCATTCCGCGGTTGCTATAGCCGTCTTCTCAAACTCCTCCATGTATATTTCTGCTGCCACTGGGCTGAGTGGTGAACCCATGCTGGCGCCTTCGACCTGTTTATAATATTTGTCATTAACTCTATCGAGACGGCGGGAGTGCTATGACGAGGGTACCTGGTGACGAGACCCTCCCGATACCTGTCTGTCCCTCCTGACGGCTACTAGCTAGCTCCCTTCCATAGGCGCTACACAATTTTTTTTTTTTTTTTTTTTTTTTTTTTTTTAGATTTGTGTTCTAGTATTAGTAATATATATATATATATATATATATATATATATATGTATATATATATATATATATATATATATATATATATATATATATATTCTTTAATTAGTGCAGAAACCTTTCTACGTAACACCTTTGTAATACTGATAGAAAACATGTATCCCTGGAAACTGCGATGCTTCCTCAGCAAATTACATTGTTTACGCTTCGGAAAAAGTCTACCGTCTTCGTCGAAATCCTAGAAAGCTCTTCCATATTACTTCCTGGAACTTATAGAACTAAATACAACAAAAGAAAAGAAGCGGTTGTCCTTATACGATATAGAGTGATGTGGCTGCTGGAGAAGCCCACCGTCAGCCAGTCACGGCTTTGTGCTGGCTGCTGGAGAAGCCCACCGTCAGCCAGTCACGGCTTTGTGCTGGCTGTAAGAGAAGCCCACCGTCAGCCAATCACGGCTTTGTGCTGGCTGCTAGAGAAGCCCACCGTCAGCCAGTCACGGCTTTGTGCTGGCTGCTGGAGAAGCCCACCGTCAGCCAGTCACGGCTTTGTGCTGGCTGCTGGAGAAGCCCACCGTCAGCCAATCACGGCTTTGTGCTGGCTGTTAGAGAAGCCCACCGTCAGCCAATCACGGCTTTGTGCTGGCTGTTAGAGAAGCCCACCGTCAGCCAATCACGGCTTTGTGCTGGCTGCTAGAGAAGCCCACCGTCAGCCAATCACGGCTTTGTGCTGGCTGTTAGAGAAGCCCACCGTCAGCCAGTCACGGCTTTGTGCTGGCTGCTAGAGAAGCCCACCGTCAGCCAATCACGGCTTTGTGCTCGCTGCTAGAGAAGCCCACCGTCAGCCAGTCACGGCTTTCTACTGGCTGCTAGAGAAGCCCACCGTCAGCCAATCACGGCTTTGTGCTGGCTGCTGGAGAAGCCCACCGTCAGCCAATCACGGCTTTGTGCTCGCTGCTAGAGAAGCCCACCGTCAGCCAATCACGGCTTTCTACTGGCTGCTAGAGAAGCCCACCGTCAGCCAATCACGGCTTTGTGCTGGCTGTTAGAGAAGCCCACCGTCAGCCAGTCACGGCTTTGTGCTGGCTGCTAGAGAAGCCCACCGTCAGCCAGTCACGGCTTTGTGCTGGCTGCTGGAGAAGCCCACCGTCAGCATGTCACGGGTTTGTGCTGGCTGCTGGAGAAGCCCACCGTCAGCATGTCACGGCTTTGTGCTGGCTGCTAGAGAAGCCCACCGTCAGCATGTCACGGCTTTGTGCTGGCTGCTGGAGAAGCCCACCGTCAAGAAAGTGTTAAACAAGAAGTAAGTTGATTTTAAACAGAGTTGCGCCAATTTAATTTCTTCGTTGTTCAACAAACCCCTTCTTTAGCTGCAACGTTTCTTCCAATAGGACCACGGTGAACAAGGACTTCACATTGAAACTTACTAGCAAATCTTCCTTCGTTATTTTAATAGGCTTGACCTTCTCAACGAAATCTCTTGAGTCTTTTATATGATGTTCTGTCGTCCCTAAGTGTGGCTTGAGCTTCTTAGCAATATATTGCGCAATTCCATGTGTATCTTTGGCAAACAGTAAATTCTTGGGGGCACTGGGTCAGATTTTACCAGTCTTGGGAATTTTTCCTTAATCACTGTCCATTCTTTAAACGTTTTCATGATTTTCTTGTTTATCTCTTTAGTCGGATCACCATTTAGCGGTTCATATGCCTTATCATCCAGTAGTTCCTCCATTTAGCGGTACATATGCCTTATCATCCAGTAGTTCCTCCATTTAGCGGTACATATGCCTTATCATCCAGTAGATCCTCCATTTAGCGGTTCATATGCCTTATCATCCATATGCCTTATCATCCAGTAGTTCCTCCATTTAGCGGTACATATGCCTTATCATCCAGTAGTTCCTCCATTTAGCGGTACATATGCCTTATCATCCATATGCCTTATCATCCAGTAGTTCCTCCATTTAGCGGTACATATGCCTTATCATCCAGTAGTTCCTCCATTTAGCGGTACATATGCCTTATCATCCAGTAGTTCCTCCATTTAGCGGTACATATGCCTTATCATCCAGTAGTTCCTCCATTTAGCGGTACATATGCCTTATCATCCAGTAGTTCCTCCATTTAGCGGTACATATGCCTTATCATCCAGTAGTTCCTCCATTTTGCTCATGTAGTCTGCCTTTTTCATCACCACAGTCGAGTTACCCTTAACAGCTGGCAACGTTAAAATATCCTCTCTCTTCCTTAGCTCTTTTAGGATCTAAGGAAGCCCATTCTAAATATTCTAAAAGAACTAGAGAAGCCCGCCGTCCTTATTTATTTTTAATTTAATTTTCGAGCTTCGCAACGACGGCAATTTGCTCTTTTTAAAATACAACAAATACCGATTTATTCAAAAATACAAACTTATAGAACTAAATACAACAAAAGAAAAGAAGCGGTTGTCCTTATAGAATATTTAGAAAGATCTTTTAGTGTTTTTATTTCTTCCTTAGTCAAATTTGGCTTTGGAGGTTTAGACTTCTTCAAAATTCGTGAAACCTCCCTCCGAATTTCTTCAGCTATTTTCTTCTCTACGTTTCTTAATGTGGACTCAACGCCGCAAATAATTTTGTCGACTGGTATTCTTCTAGGTGCCACTGCAAAATTGAAACCTTTACTCAACACGCTGACCAAATCCTTTGGCAACTCTTCTCAAGTCAAATGCTTCACAGTACTCTGTAACTGTAAACTTCTTCGGCTTTTGTGCCATACTCAGCTTTTTAAATTTGTACTTTTGCTTCTCTATAATTTCTCTACCATGTCGGTCGGCTCCAATCCAAGTAATGCGATCTATGTTCTCCCAATCCTCTTTCTTGACTACATAACTTAATGACAAATGTTCTTTAAATAGGATTTTCTCCAATAGAGCCAGTTCTTTTCTTGTATCACCGATCATGGCAAAGTATTCTTCTGGGCTGGGTGGTGATGAGAAGCTGTGTTTAGGTATCTATCTGTGTAAGTCGGTTTTCTGTAAACCGAATGTTCTAGACGGTCTCCAATCTTCTCTACTTTCACATCTAGGAACGGCAATACCCCGTCTTCTTCAATTTCCATGGTGAACTTGATGTTGTTGTGAATCTTGTTAATGTGTTCGAAAAAATAATCTAATTTCTTCTTCCCATGAGGCCAAATCAAGAACGTGTCGCCCACATATCTAAACCAACGCCTTGGTTTCCATTCCGCGGTTGCTATAGCCGTCTTCTCAAACTCCTCCATGTATATTTCTGCTGCCACTGGGCTGAGTGGTGAACCCATGCTAGCGCCTTCGACCTGTTTATAATATTTGTGATTAACTCTATCGAGACGGCGGGAGTGCTATGACGAGGGTACCTGGTGACGGGACCCTCCCGATACCTGTCTGTCCCTCCTGACGGCTACCAGCTAGCTCCCTTCCATAGGCGCTACACAATTGTCTTGTTTTTTTTTTGTTTTTTTTTAGATTTGTGTTCTAGTATTAGTAATATATATATATATATATATATATATATATATATATATATATATATTCTTTAATTAGTGCAGAAACCTTTCTACGTAACACCTTTGTAATACTGATAGAAAACATGTATCCCTGGAAACTGCGATGCTTCCTCAGCAAATTACATTGTTTACGCTTCGGAAAAAGTCTACCGTCTTCGTCGAAATCCTAGAAAACTATTCAATATAACTTCCTGGAACTTATAGAACTAAATACAACAAAAGATCAAGGAGTAACGGTTGGCAGCATTGTTTACTGCAATAGCTGGCAGTATGACTAGCGAAACGTCGGCAAAGAGGTTTGTGACACGGTCAATACCAGTTCTTTTCTTGTATCACCGATCATGGCTTTTAGAATGATCAAGGAGTAACGGTTGGCAGCATTGTTTACTTCAATAGATGGCAGTATGACTAGCGAAACGTCGGCAAAGAGGTTTGTGACACGGTCAATACCAGTTCTTTTCTTGTATCACCGATCATGGCTTTTAGAATGATCAAGGAGGAAAGGTTGGCAGCATTGTTTACTGCAATAGCTGGCAGTATGACTAGCGAAACGTCGGCAAAGAGGTTTGTGACACGGTCAATACCAGTTCTTTTCTTGTATCACCGATCATGGCTTTTAGAATGATCAAGGAGTAACGGTTGGCAGCATTGTTTACTGCAAAAGCTGGCAGTATGACTAGCGAAACGTCGGCAAAGAGGTTTGTGACACGGTCAATACCAGTTCTTTTCTTGTATCACCGATCATGGCTTTTAGAATGATATAGGAGCAACGGTTGGCAGCATTGTTTACTGCAATAGCTGGCAGTATGACTAGCGAAACGTCGGCAAAGAGGTTTGTGACACGGTCAATACCAGTTCTTTTCTTGTATCACCGATCATGGCTTTTAGAATGATCAAGGAGCAACGGTTGGCAGCATTGTTTACTGCAATAGCTGGCAGTATGACTAGCGAAACGTCGGCAAAGAGGTTTGTGACACGGTCAATACCAGTTCTTTTCTTGTATCACCGATCATGGCTTTTAGAATGATCAAGGAGTAACGGTTGGCAGCATTGTTTACTTCAATAGCTGGCAGTATGACTAGCGAAACGTCGGCAAAGAGGTTTGTGACACGGTCAATACCAGTTCTTTTCTTGTATCACCGATCATGGCTTTTAGAATGATCAAGGAGTAACGGTTGGCAGCATTGTTTACTGCAATAGCTGGCAGTATGACTAGCGAAACGTCGGCAAAGAGGTTTGTGACACGGTCAATACCAGAACACTAAAATATTTGTAATGACTCGGACCGTGGAAGCCTACGGACTTAAAAAATTATCTGTTTCTATTCTAAGCTAAGATGGCGCAGATCTGATATTACTGCATAATGTTAACTTTAATCATAATGATATTGAACCGGAACTTAATGTAAAAAAATAAATACTGATTGAGGTTGCTGATCGAAAAAGTGTTTTTTTTTATAAGTTTTTGACCTCAGAAGTAGTATTGTAAAAAATATTCTTTAGGCAAATAATCCAGTATGTTTCTACTTTTAGTTTATTTTGGAATTATTTTACCTTCTTACTTCAGGGTAACTCCCTAATATTCCAGCATTTTCTTACCTAAAAAAAAATTAAATGTCATTATTATCTGGCACCTGATATTATTGAACTTATAATTAAAAATATAAAATAAATACTCTATTTCTTTCTTTCTTTCTTTTTTTTCTCTTTATTTTCACCCACACACTAAAAGTAAAGACAGGCTCTGTACAGATTAAAAGAAAAAGACAGATTAAAAGACTGAATTTTGTTTCACCCTCTAAAAGAAAAAAGTTTGATGCCTGTTCTCTCCCTGTTTGGTAACACACACACACACACACACACACACACACACATGAATATATGTGTGTGTGTGTGTGTGTATGTATATATATATATATATATATATATATATACATGCATATTGCCTAAAAAGGATTTTATTATTTTTTTAATCTCGGCTATTAGCGCCGACATCCTAGTGCAGCAAGGAATTTCCCCAACGAGCCTTGAGATGAGAAAATTCCTGTTGCTGGTGGGAATCGAACCCACCATCTCCCGCATGGGAAACTAATGCGTTAGTCATTAGAACACGGGGATACCCCAATTATTTTATTTATTTAAATTTTAACGTCCATTATTATTACCTAAGAATTATAGGACGGGTTATCTATAGGTCACCACCCTTTTCTAGCCAAGATAGGGCTCATGCCATTTTTTTTCTAATGAAAAGCCATCACCCCATGGTGGGAATCGAACCCACGACCTCTGGTATGGATTGTTAAGTGCTCATGCCTTAACACTCACAGCCACCGGGCCTCCTATTGCCTAAAACACTTTGCTAACTAAAACACTAGAATAAAATAAAATCTTTTCTATTTTTTGAGCAAATCAAAACACATTAACCAACAGAGTGGGGCGACACTGATGATATGCGGTTGCAGTTTTGGATCCAGAAGACGAAGTGGCTCTGGTTCGAATCTACTAAAAGTGAAATATTTTTTAATTTGCAAAAACGACGAGATAAAATGACGCGTTTATTTAATAACACGAAAAAGCCTTCGAAAATGAACATTTGTCCTTAAACGTTCGATTTTAAATTGATGATGTTTTAAATTGAATCTTTTCAGTCTTGACGTGGCCCTGTGTAAGCAAGGTTCTCAAAGTTGAAGGCTGTAATTTTTTACTATTTTAAGTACTCGTGAAGAGACGTCAAAATAATGGAATAGTAAAGGAACTGGTGTGAATATTAAAATTAATATCGTTATCTTTTGATGTAAAATGGAGGTATTTCCGCTTAGGATTCTGTCAGTTTCCTGTTGTGGCGCCTAAAATCTTACTTCGCTTTGATATTTCAATTTACGAATTTTAGTTTAGGACAAAACATGAACTGTTTCTAGAACGGAAGCGTGCTAAGATGACGCAGTTCCTTCGAGTCAGACTTTTAGCACTTTCCTCCGAAGGAAAGTAGCTATTGAGGTTGGACTCATGACGGAATTTTTGAAAAATTTCTTCAAATCTTTATCGATCCTACCTAGTAGACACCGAAAATGACCCCCGTTAAAATTTATATATATATATATATATATATATATATATATATATATATATATATATATATATATATATATATATATTTTTAGATGGAACGGCATTTTTCTCCAGCGGTGGTACTCCTCCTCACTTCTTCCCGGAATATTTCGATGGATTCATCTCCATCTTCTTCAGCCAGGTACTTGTAGCCAAGGGAATGGATTCCCTTGGCTACCACCGAGGAAGAAACAAGTACCTGGCTGAAGAAGATGGAGATGAATCCATCGAAATATTCCGGGAAGAAGTGAGGAGGAGTACCACCGCTGGAGAAAAATGCCGTTCCATCTAAAAATACTATCCCAGCGACGAAAAAGAACATCAAACATATATATATATATATATATATATATATATATATATATATATATGTCTGTTAACACGATAGCGGCCAGAGTTTTTGTTTTTTCGTCACGAAACTTGGTATATAGCATTCAATTAGCAAACGATTGAACGAGTTCGTTAACCACCAAAATCGGTCCACCGGAAGGGGGGGTTTACCCCGGACCCAAAACACTAATTTGACTATGTCAGCCGTAATATTTGTTATATTTCAACGAAACTTGGTATTCGTAGTGGTAATATAGAGAGAAAAGTGAGATATAAAAATGAACTAAATCGGTTCATTAGAAGGGGGGGGGGTTTACTCCGGACCCACAATACCAATTCGCCACTACCAGCCGTGATTTTTGGTATATTTCGACGAAACTCGGTATCCATAGTGGTAATCTACAGGTAAATATGTGTTGTAAAAATAAACTAAATCGGTTCATTAGAAGGGGGGGTTTACTCCGGACCCAAATTCCTAATATACTCATACCGGTCGTAATTTCTGCTGTATTGTAACGAAACGCGGTATACGTCGTGGGTAACACATGAGAAAGATGTGTTGTAAAAATGAGCTGAATCGGTCAATCGGAAAGCGGGGGTTTAATTTGTAATATATTTCAATAGGAAAGCCCGCCAGACATAGGTTCACAAAGCCGCCGCAAGGAGCGCTTTCTACCACTAGAGGGACTGTATCCTGTTCCTGCATTAGATCAAAATACGATAATACGAGGTTTTTTGTATTTATTACGAAGTGTAATAGGTACCATGTGTAAACATAACTCTGGAAGCAAATTCATAATTGATCAGTTACTCATTACAAATTTAAAAGAGAACTATTCACATTTTTATTTTTTTTATGTAGGATATTTTAAGCAAATTGTTCTGGAAAGCAGTCTACACTACCCAAATTCTGAGGAAAGTGCTTAGTTATGCAGCTCCTGCGTGACGGACTTTTTATTTTTATAATAGAAGCCATTACATAGAATGCCAATTATGTGCAGAAAAAAAACACATTGTAAGCTGTAATCTTTCTTACTTTCAGTGACTTATCTTTAAATAGAAATCATTTCGATCATAGAAATGCCATTTAGGCAAGAAATATATTAAACTTCATCACGGCAAGACTGAGCTAATACTTACTATTTTCTAAAGAATGGACGAAAATATTACGCATAAAAATTAATAACTAACAATATCCGTAGTTGTTAACCTCTAATATACAGAATAAAAAAAAAAATCAGTCCCGTAACAGGCCACGAGGGCCCTGAGGGGCAGATACTATAGAGGCATCTGATTCATGACCATACGGCACAATAGGATAGTGTGGTCAGTACTCTGCTCCGGCCGCCTGATTTTCCCCTTGGCTGCTTCGACTGCTAGAGTCATTAGCACCCAAGGTACCCAATATTTTTTTTTTTTTTTTTTTACGGCGCGTCTACTTCTAGGTAATTAGTGCCGACATCCAGGGCGCAGCGAGGAATTTTCCCAGCGAGCTTTGAGATGAGAAAATTCCTGCCGGAGGTGGGAATCGAACCCACCATCTCCCGCTTATGAATCCAGCGCGCTAGCCACTAGACCACGGGAGACCCCGGTACCCATTATTAAATTAATTAAAGGCTGGGTTGGCCTAGGGACGGTCAGGGAGGCCGAAATATACGTAATATTTAAACATCTATTCCTACCAAACAGCAAAATGTATTTAATTTATCGGCAATAGAATTCACGGTCACTTGTCCGAAGATGTCACATACTGTACACTTTTGCGTCACCCAAAAAGTAAAATTTTTAGATCCCAGTCATCTGACACACTCATTTCACAATAAACTCCCCCACCGGAGTGTTACCAAGGTTACCGAGGGTTTTTAGAAGGAAAATGGTTTTGTCAGATTAAATATACCCGGCTACTCTAAATAGTAGCTGGTCTAGCAGCTGAGCTAGAAATATATTTGAATGAGCTAAAATTAGAAATGATTCATTGACTCGACCAGCTGAGTCTCTCAATGAGATCTATAGCTCCTTTAGCAACATCAGCTGTAGTTGCTGAGTCTCTCAATGAGATCTATAGCTCCTTTAGCAATATCAGCGGGAGTTAAATCTGCTTTTATCTCGAATCTTTATTGATGGCTTGGAAACTCTATATTTGAAAAGTATTCCTTCCTTGAGGAATTCGCTCATTCGAATTTAAGAATGCAATTTTGGCAGAGTGCGCCATTGGCAAGGGAAGGTTTCTTGCAAAATCAGGCTAATGTTATACCGATCTTACAGACTTTTCCAATTACTGACTGTCTTATTCTTAGATTTTATTTTATTTATAACATTACTTTATTTGATATTCAAGTATCCAAAATAGTGAAACCCTGTATTATATTTATGGGTGCCGATGTCCGTTAATAAATGTACAACCTGCAGACTAATTAATTCTAACTTCTTTAATATTCTTAGGCGACATAAATGCCTCAAGTCTCTTATGGGATATGCAATCAAACATTCTAATTCAATTAAGAATTACGAATTACGATTACATTGTATTTGCAGTTCATGAATTAGAATTACATCAAGAATAATAATTCAATTAGAACATGAATTACATTACATTGTAATTATGTAATATAATTGAAGCATCATATGCAAATATCATTTGAATTGCATCTTAATTCAAATTTACACAACACTGCAATCAAATAATAGCAAAAGGTTAGAACATCAACACATCCTTGAACAATCTCACTTGATATCTCTTAACAATGTCAGAGATCTACAAACTTCTGCACAAGGACAGTTACATGATGAAACATAGAAGTGACTTTATCCATTCCTTAAATTTTAATTTTATTCATTTGTTATTTATAAGTTTAAGAAAATGAATTTGATTTTGATCACACTAGGACCACAAACGTAAACTGACTGACAACACCGTAACCTGACTGTCAACACCGTAACCTGACTGTCAACAATGGGAAGGTTACGTGTTGCCGGTGCCACAATAATTTATTAATTAACATTTAAATTTCTTCCCGCAACTTCGAGGTAACCCGATAATTACCTAGCCAAATTTAAGTTTTGTTTTTAGAAGTGTGACAAGATGGTGCCTATTTTCGGTGTGACCTGTTTTTGGACTTCCATTAAATTATCATTTCATTTCTGGCAGTGGACTGTTTATTGATAATTTCATTTATTCTGAAGAAGTCAATTATTATTACTTTTCCTTTATAAAACGATTTATTTCTCTCTATATAGACATTTATTTTTATATCTTGTTTATTTTATTTTTACCTGACACTCCTCTAAACAGAGATGGGCATAATTTTATTTATAAATAAAAATACGAATTTATTCGTACTTCATATATTTGTGAATACGAATATAAATAAATTCGTACTTCAAATATTTGTGAATACGAATATAAATAAATTCGTACTTCATATATTTGTGAATACGAATATAAATAAATTCGTACTTCATATATTTGTGAATACGAATATAAATAAATTCGTACTTCATATATTCGTGAATACGAATATAAATAAATTCGTATTCATAAGTGTGAATACGAATATATTTTTATTCACATATATTAGATATAAAAATACAAATAAAATTTTATTCGCAAATTTTTCTGCGAATACAAATAAATTCACAGAAAAAATTGTAAATAATCACAAAAAATGTGAATATTTACAAAAAATCAGGTGATTACAAAAAAAATCACATTAAAATATACGAATAAAAATTTATTCACATTATAATTTGTGAATAAAAATTTATTCGCAAATAAATCATGAATTTATTCGTATTAAGATGATATTACGAAAGTTATTTAAAGTGATTTTTTTTCTCTTTTTTTTAAGGCGTTTAACGTCTCTGTTATTAGCGCCTAGATTTTTTGTTTACCCCGAGTCCGCCGCGGGACCACCAGCCATGCTGCAGGGACACAGTTTGTCATAAAAAAAAAAAAAAAATGACCTTCAACAACTTTCGTAATATCATCTTAATACGAATAAATTCATGATTTATTTGCGAATTTTATTGTGAATAAATTTTTATTCACAAATTATAATGTGAATACATTTTTATTCGTATATTTTAATGTGATTTTTTTTTGTAATCAATTGATTTTTTGTAAATATTCATATTTTTTGTGATTATTTACAATTTTTTCTGTGAATTTATTTTTATTCGCAGAAAAATTTGCGAATAAAATTTTATTTGTATTTTTATATTTAGTATATGTGAATAAAAATAAATTCGTATTCACACTTAAGAATACGAATTTATTTATATTCGTATTCACACTTAAGAATACGAATTTATTTATATTCGTATTCACAAATATATGAAGTACGAATTTATTTATATTCGTATTCACAAATATATGAAGTACGAATTAATTCGTATTTTCATTTATAAATAAAATTATGCCCATCTCTGCCTCTAAAGTAGTATTACCCCGTAAAGTCAGTAAGAATCGTTAATACTAAAGTGTTTACCCTCACAAGCACTGAAGTCAATTTATACTATAGAGTTATAAATAGTCCACCAATGTTCTAAAATTCACAAATCTTGCAGATATTTGATCGTTTATATCTATGAATTAGGCGTATAGAAAGATCACGGATGCGGAGAGAGGCTCGCCATATTGTTGATCCTCGTGATGATACCCCGAGGGAATAATTTAGTTAATGTGTTATTGATAAACAGTGATTATTCATTCACTAACAGCTAACCCGTAGTTTTAGTAGGAGGCTGATATCAGTGATTGAGTCAAGGAGTGATTCTAGCGGGAGCTGGGATTCAACAAGACTATCAGTGTCATATATATATATATATATATATATATATATATATATATATATATATATATATATATATATATATGAAGTGAGGATAGCTCAGTAGTAGAGCACTCGAAGAATATCCTGGAGGGCCTGAGTTCAAAACTCGGGCGCTCACTAAAGAGATCTTCAAGTGCCGTCAGTGTCCCAGACCGTCCTTAAGCCCACCCTAGCTTTAATTAATTTATTAATGGATACGTGTAAAGGGCGAAAACAAGCGGCGGAGTATATTACTTACCACACGATCTCCTGGCGTGCCTTGTGGTAAAGAATCGGATACCTCTACATATTTGCTCCTGTGGGCCCTTGTGGCCTGTTAGGGAACTGATTAAAATATATATATATATATATATATATCCCCACCCCCAAAAAAAAACTAATTTAAAAAAAAAAGCCAAGTTCCAGGCCCCTCCCAAAAACAGTTTGCCTATGAAAGTTATGATATCATAGTATTGGGCCAAGTTTTAGACTGGTAATACCTTGTCAAGAACCTAATAATACCATCTCACTTATTTGTGCAATTCCATCTTGGCGAGTTTTCGATAAACGATGACTGCTGGGTATTCACTTAAGAATCTAGCTTTATTTAGAGAATGTCATAGATAGCCAGATTATTTTCAAAGATTGTAAAGTGTTATCTATGTATTCTTAAATATTATATTTCATATATATAGTACTTGCTGAATACCCGTGCTTCGTCACGGCAGATAATTAGCTATTTAATTGCGTTAAATAATGTATCGGGTCTCCCGTGGTCTAGTGGCTAGCGCGCTAGATTCATAAGCGGGAGATAGAGGGGCTCCCACCGGCGACAGGAATTTTCTCATTTCAGGGCTCGCTGTGAAAATTCCTGGCTGCACCCTGGATGGCGGCGCTAATGGCGAAGACTTGTCGATGCGCCGTCAAAAAAATAATAATAATAATAATGTATCATCATAATTAATGCTACTACGTAATTTTGTACATTTTATTATAACACGGTTCCCGTCTTACTATATGTTATTCATCAATTGATAAGTAATCAGAGTATAATGTTTCTTGTCATTGGGGCGTTACGGACCAGTGTCAACAAACAGATAGTCTAGAGATAACCCGTTATATGTAGGCTACCAGTAACAGGAGTTTAACCAATACAGGTTAAAATTCGTTGTCAATAATAAATAGACTTTAAAATTTAAAAATTTATAATTTGGAAACACCCATTATATTTGCGAGCATTACCAAGAAGTGTTCTGACTGGGGATACTGATGGGTGAGGAGGCTGTGCAAGGGTTCGGGATATTATTATCTAGTACACGTATAGACCATAAGCAGGTATATCGTAAACTCTATGAGGGACAAAATCACAGTTTATTTCTAGTAATTCAAGGACTGCCGTCATAGTTGAAATTAACTGTAAATAGAAATAATTTTATGAAGTAGATACAGTGCGGTAACAGCTGTTCTGTTCCCTCTAAAAATACTTAATAATTTGAATATCAAAAAATCCTTTCTTAGCGATTGTCTATGTTCTACAGGAAGCGTCCATGCGAAATTTCTAAATTTTCTGTCAAATGGTTTGGGCTAGGCAATGATAGGTGAGTGAGTGAGTGGTATTTGACAAATATATAGTAGATTCTAAATGTATACGTGTATCAGATACCTCTACAGTATCTGCTCCTCAGGACCCTCGTGGCCTGTTACGGGACTGATTTTTTGTTTAGTCATTTTTATTAGAAAAGATTGTTAAAATAAATCAGTTCTTTAAAAAAAAAAATCAGTCAAATAAATCAATTTCTTTCAAAAAAATTGTTTCATTCTAATAAATAACTTTCATTCAATAAATCATTGTTATTCAAAAATGAATAAAAAAAATTGCGTTATTCATTTTATTGTCTGAATAATGAATAGAAATATTATTCATTATTCAGAATTAAATATCAAATTTATTCAATTTTCTGAATCATTTTTGCTCAATGCTGAAGTGTAGTAAAAGTCTCTACGGCCAAGCCCTTATACTTCTGAGAAGTTAAACTTCAGTAGCTATATTTTTTGAGAATGTTCTGAAACACTTTTTTGTGACACTTTTTTGTAACGAATTTCTGTAACTTTTTTCAGTTTAGTCATCGCTAAAGCCTATTTATGCTAATATGTATGTTTATCGTGATGACTGGCTAATCGAGGAATGCGCTAAGTGTTCGCAGCTCCTACGAAAGACTAAATATATACGTGCTAATATGAAGCACTACTCGGATTTTGAACATTGCCGAATTGGAGAGCGTAGAATAGTATAGAGTTGTTAGTAATGTTGTAGATAGAGAAGCTGAGGTCAGAGGCTGTAGTCGCTTCAACAAGATTAGGAGACGATATGGATCGCTGCCAATTCTATCGCAAGCAGCTCTCTGATCAATAGAAAAGGGTTAAAGGGAGGGTCGGCGATTCTTGGGGACTTGTTCGTTTAGCAGTCTAGCAGATAGTAGGCATAGCAAATATCAAACAGAAATGGCCGTATGTAAAAATAATAATATAATCCCATTTTCACTTATGAGGGTGAATACTGTGATTAACCTCAAATTCTGACAGCAAGATTCAAGGAGAGGAAATAAGGTTGCTGATATCCTTGTACGGAACGAAGAAGAGATCGGATATGATTCAAGACTATTACGGTGTTCGCCTACTGGAAACATACTATCGGCGCTGCGCTACAAGCTACAGAAGCTGCTAGGGAAGAAGGGGATACGAGCGAGAGATGTTGTCCACCGCAAGGGCCTTCAGGCTAAAAGCTTTGGACTACAAGGGCCTTCAGGCTACAAGCTTCAGACTACAAGCGGCCCTGCGCTACAAGCTGCAGAAGTTGCTAGGGAAGAAAGGGATACGAGCGACAGATGTTGTCTTCAAACAACAAGTTTTAGGCTACAAGCTCCAGGCTACAAGGGCCTTCACACTACAAGCTTCAGACTAAAAGTGGCGCTGCGCTACAAGCTACAGAAGCTGCTACAGAAAAAGCGGGTACGAGGACAAGGGTCGCCCACTCAAGGGCCTTTAGGCTACAAGCTCAGGCTATAAGCTTCAGACAAAAAGCTCCAGGCTACAAGCTCCAGGCTACAAACTCCAGGCTACAAGCTTCAGGCTACAAGCTCCAGGCTGCAAGCTCCAGGCTACAAGCTACAGGCTACAAGCTCCAGGCTACAAGCTCCAGGCTACAAGGGCCTTCAGGCTACAAGCTTCAGACTAAAAGCGGCGCTGCGCTACAAGCAACAGAAGCTGCTAGGGAAGAAGGGGATATGAGCGACAGATGTTGTCGACTACAAGTGCCTTCAGGCTACAAACTTCAGGCTACAAGCTTCTGCCTACAAGCTTCAGCCTACAAGCTCCAGGCTACAAGCTTCTGCCTACAAGCTCCAGGCTACAAGCTACAGGCTACAAGCTTCTGGCTACAAGCTCCAGGCTACAACCTTCAGGCTACAAGAGACGTTACTTACGTACTCGTTGCACCGATCTTGAGAAGTGGGTCTCACTCAGGGATCCGGATCATCAAATGAAAACTCAAACGAAGCGTTTCAATTGGGTTATTCCTGTGAGCAAATCCATTAGCTGTTCTTTTTTCGTTCTAACGATCTTGTAGTCAGCATTTTGTGTTCACTTACTGTTAAATTTGTGTTTTGTTATATTTATTGTTTCTTGTTTCATTTCTTAGCGTTGTTTGTATTGTAGTGTTCTTTCTGATATGAAAATGAGTATTTGGGGTTTACCAACGACTGAAAAGTACTTTTTTGAAGCAATGTTAAATTGTACATCCGCCCATTTTCAACCGAAATATTACTAACGAGTTGGATTAACTAAAGTTTCTATATACCCTTGAGCGAGCGGAACCCATAGCAATTATGCAATTAACACAAGTGCTACTGTTAAACATTAACATAAGTGCTAACCTAGGAAACCATTAGCACTTTGGCTTAACTGCTATTTGTTTCCGCTCGCTACGCTCGCTCAAGGTTATATCGAATCTCTAGTCAATCCAACTCTTTGATAATATTAATTCATGGTCTTTCGGACGCCATATTGCCACAACTTCAATTCTGTTCTCATTTCATGATCCGGATCCCTGAACGAGACCCACTTCTTGAGATCGGTGCAAATCAGGTGCGTAAGATAAGTACCCAGGGGCCTTAGTGTAGCTGGTTTCCGTCAGTTTTCATGAATATTCAAGGATAGTGGGTTTTTTAAATTCCTCATGGATCTAGAGGAATTTCATTCCCTTGAAAGCAGCAGCTATTCAGTAAATCGCCATTACCCTCTAGTCACGTCATCATTACCCCCATAGAGGTAATGGCTACTAAGCATAACGCATTCTGACGTTTTTGGGGCTTAACAACTTATTCATTTTGACCTCAGTTATAAGAAGCTAATTTAATCAAAGTAGGACATTAGTAAGTCTTTGTAGCCATATTTCTTAAAATATTCTTTTTTTATAGAATAAAATAAGCATTTGAGTAAGAAAAGGTTAGGTTATTTCAGCAATTCCTAATAAATATTTATCTAGATGGCTGTAGACCGCAAAAAGGGGATTCGTTCATCCGGTTGAGCCATTCACCGGCCTAATCCGGATCACAGAGAGTCGGGATTCGGATCAGAAGAATCTAGAAATGAACGATATTCTCTAGAAGCGGTTCCCGAACTGTTCATCTCTTCAATGGAATCAGTAGAAAGGCTTTGTTTAGCTTAAATCACTAAGCCGCTTACTTATCCCGCTCCTGCTTTTTAGCACATTACCAACAAACACAGCTCTTAGTGTGGTTACACTTACCAAAGAGTTTTCCATGGATGGATGGGGAAAAGATTGATGTATTATTATTAGTCAAATAATAACCTAGATTGTTTAGCGCAGAAATAAGTATTTAAGTATTTAAAATAATGCGGTACATGGAACAACAAAGTAAGAACTTAGTTCAGTAAACAATATCACTTAAACGAATAACTTTTATTAAAAGTAAGAAATATTTTAATGAACTTAGTCATTTTGGAGAGCGAGGTTAGCTTAGTGGTAGAGCACTGGACTAATATGCTAGGGGGTGAGGTTAGCTTAGTGGTAGAGCACTGGACTCATAAGCTAGGGGGTGAGGTTAGCTTAGTGGTAGAGCACTTGACTCATAAGCTAGGGGGCGAGGTTAGCTTAGTGGTAGAGCACTGGACTAATATGCTAGGGGGTGAGGTTAGCTTAGTGGTAGAGCACTGGACTAATATGCTAGGGGGTGAGGTTAGCTTAGTGGTAGAGCACTGGACTCATAAGCTAGGGGGTGAGGTTAGCTTAGTGGTAGAGCACTGGACTCATAAGCTAGGGGGCGAGGTTAGCTTAGTGGTAGAGCACTGGACTCATAAGCTAGGGGGCGAGGTTAGCTTAGTGGTAGAGCACTGGACTAATATGCTAGGGGGTGAGGTTAGCTTAGTGGTAGAGCACTGGACTCATAAGCTAGGGGGTGAGGTTAGCTTAGTGGTAGAGCACTGGACTCATAAGCTAGGGGGCGAGGTTAGCTTAGTGGTAGAGCACTGGACTAATATGCTAGGGGGTGAGGTTAGCTTAGTGGTAGAGCACTGGACTCATAAGCTAGGGGGTGAGGTTAGCTTAGTGGTAGAGCACTGGACTCATAAGCTAGGGGGCGAGGTTAGCTTAGTGGTAGAGCACTGGACTAATATGCTAGGGGGTGAGGTTAGCTTAGTGGTAGAGCACTGGACTAATATGCTAGGGGGTGAGGTTAGCTTAGTGGTAGAGCACTGGACTCATAAGCTAGGGGGTGAGGTTAGCTTAGTGGTAGAGCACTGGACTCATAAGCTAGGGGGCGAGGTTAGCTTAGTGGTAGAGCACTGGACTAATATGCTAGGGGGTGAGGTTAGCTTAGTGGTAGAGCACTGGACTCATAAGCTAGGGGGCGAGGTTAGCTTAGTGGTAGAGCACTGGACTCATAAGCTAGGGGGCGAGGTTAGCTTAGTGGTAGAGCACTGGACTCATAAGCTAGGGGGTGAGGTTAGCTTAGTGGTAGAGCACTGGACTCATAAGCTAGGGGGCGAGGTTAGCTTAGTGGTAGAGCACTGGACCCATAAGCTAGGGGGCGAGGTTAGCTTAGTGGTAGAGCACTGGACCCATAAGCTAGGGGGCGAGGTTAGCTTAGTGGTAGAGCACTGGACTCATAAGCTAGGGGGCGAGGTTAGCTTAGTGGTAGAGCACTGGACTCATAAGCTAGGGGGCGAGGTTAGCTTAGTGGTAGAGCACTGGACTCATAAGCTAGGGGGCGAGGTTAGCTTAGTGGTAGAGCACTGGACTCATAAGCTAGGGGGCGAGGTTAGCTTAGTGGTAGAGCACTGGACTCATAAGCTAGGGGGCGAGGTTAGCTTAGTGGTAGAGCACTGGACTCATAAGCTAGGGGGCGAGGTTAGCTTAGTGGTAGAGCACTGGACTCATAAGCTAGGGGGCGAGGTTAGCTTAGTGGTAGAGCACTGGACTCATAAGCTAGGGGGCGAGGTTAGCTTAGTGGTAGAGCACTGGACTCATAAGCTAGGGGGCGAGGTTAGCTCAGTGGTAGTGCACTGGACTCATAAGCTAGGGGGCGAGGTTAGCTCAGTGGTAGAGCACTGGACTCATAAGCTAGGGGGCGAGGTTAGCTTAGTGGTAGAGCACTGGACTCATAAGCTAGGGGGCGAGGTTAGCTTAGTGGTAGAGCACTGGACTCATAAGCTAGGGGGCGAGGTTAGCTTAGTGGTAGAGCACTGGACTCATAAGCTAGGGGGCGAGGTTAGCTTAGTGGTAGAGCACTGGACTCATAAGCTAGGGGGCGAGGTTAGCTCAGTGGTAGAGCACTGGACCCATAAGCTAGGGGGCGAGGTTAGCTCAGTGGTAGAGCACTGGACTCATAAGCTAGGGGGCGAGGTTAGCTTAGTGGTAGAGCACTGGACTCATAAGCTAGGGGGCGAGGTTAGCTTAGTGGTAGAGCACTGGACTCATAAGCTAGGGGGCGAGGTTAGCTCAGTGGTAGAGCACTGGACCCATAAGCTAGGGGGCGAGGTTAGCTCAGTGGTAGAGCACTGGACTCATAAGCTAGGGGGCGAGGTTAGCTTAGTGGTAGAGCACTGGACTCATAAGCTAGGGGGCGAGGTTAGCTTAGTGGTAGAGCACTGGACTCATAAGCTAGGGGGCGAGGTTAGCTTAGTGGTAGAGCACTGGACTCATAAGCTAGGGGGCGAGGTTAGCTTAGTGGTAGAGCACTGGACCCATAAGCTAGGGGGCGAGGTTAGCTCAGTGATAGAGCACTGGACCCATAAGCTAGGGGGCGAGGTTAGCTTAGTGGTAGAGCACTGGACTCATAAGCTGGAGTACCTGAGTTTAAATCCCGAACAAGCACTAAAGATTTTTTCTCTAGTGTCTTAGTTCATGGGTTGAATTCGGCCTCCCTGACCTTCCCTAGGCCTAACCAGCCTTTAACTAATTTATTAATGGGTACCTTGGTGCTAATGACTCTAGCAGTCGAAGCAGCAAGGGGAAAATCAGGCGGCCGGAGCATAGTACTGACCACTATATCTCCCTAGCGTGCCGTATGGTCAATAATCAGGTACCTCTACAGTATCTGCTCCTCAGGACCCTCGTGGCCTGTTACGGGACTGATTTTTTTTTTAGTCATTTTTATTAGAAAAGACTGTTAAAATAAATCAATTCTTTTTTTAAAAAAATCAGTCAAATAAATCAATTTCTTTCAAAAAAATTGTTTCATTCTAATAAATAACTTTCATTAAATAAAAATTTTCATTCAATAAATCATTGTTATTCAATAATGAATAAAAAAATTGCCTTATTCATTTTATTGACTGAATAATGAATGGATATATTATTCATTATTCAGAATTAAATATCAATTTTATTCAATTTTATTCAATTTTCTGAATCATTTTTGCTCAACGCTGAAGTGTAGTAAAAGACTGTACCCTCGAGTTCTTTTACTCTTATAAGGTTCTTTTACTTCAGTAGCTATATTTCTTGAGAATGTTCTGAAACACTTTTTTATAACGTTTATCTGTAACACTTTTTTGTAACGTTTTTTTGTAACTTTTTTTTCAGTTTAGTCGTTCCTAAAGCATATTTATGCTAATATGTATGTTTATCGTGATGACTGACTAATCGAGGAATGCGCTAAGTGTTCGCAGCTCCTACGAAAGACCTGTTGCAAGCAGCTGCCTTATATCAACGACACTAACAGCCTACAAATGATAAGGACCATCATGCTTGGCAGAACAGAATCCCTAAATCTGAACAAGAAGCCTTGGAGTTGTGATGATAGTGCCCTCTGCTCTCTTTGCAACATGAAACAACCCGAAGATATCATCCATTTCCTAGCTGTATGCCCAATCCTCTCCGAGATAAGAGTAAACATATTCCACAGAAATAGATTAACCCCCACGCAAGCAATAGACTATTTGAACGGCCAGGACTACTCAAAACTATACCACTACCTTAAAGAGGCAATGAATTTTAAATTTGATTATCAGGATTAAGGAGGATCAATTTTTGTTTTACTTATTTATTTGTTTTTATATTGTTTAAAATCACTCATATTGTTTTTATTTTATTTTCATGTGTATAATATCATGTGGTGTCGCTTAGATGCTGGATTATATCCAAGCTTATGTAAATTTATTTTGAATTTCTCAAGTACTTATTATTTGTACATGTATATAATAAAATTTACATTACTACTACTACTACTACTACCTTCGAGTTCTTTTACTCTTAACAGGTTAAACTACAGTAGCTATATTTCTTGAGAATGTTCTGTAACACTTTTTAGCACTTTCCTCCGAAGGAAAGTAGCTATTGAGGTTGGACTCATGACGGAATTTTTGAAAAATTTCTTCGAATCTTTATCGATCCTACCTAGTAGACACCGAAAATGACCCCCGTTAAAATTTATATATATATATATATATATATATATATATATATATATATATATGTGTGTGTGTGTGTGTCTGTTTAACACGATAGCGGCCAGAGTTTTTGTTTTTTCGTCACGGAACTTGGTATATAGCATTCAATTAGCAAACGATTGATCGAGTTCGTTAACCACCAAAGTCGGTCCACCGGAAGGGGGGGTTTACCCCGAACCCAAAACACTAATTTGACTATGTCAGCCGTAATATTTGTTATATTTCAACGAAACTTGGTATTCGTAGTGGTAATATAGAGAGAAAAGTGAGATATAAAAATGAACTAAATCGGTTCATTAGAAGGGGGGGTTTACTCCGGACCCACAATACCAATTCGCCACTACCAGCCGTGATTTTTGGTATATTTCGACGAAACTCGGTATTCGTAGTGGTGATCCACAGGTAAATATGTGTTGTAAAAATAAACTAAATCGGTTCATTAGAAGGGGGGTTTACTCCGGACCCAAAACACTAATTTGACTATGCCAGCCGTAATATTTGTTACATTTCAACGAAACTTGGTATTCGTAGAGGTAATATAGAGAGAAAAGTGAGATATAAAAATGAACTAAATCGGTTGATTAGAAGGGGGTGGGGGTTTACTCCGGACCCACAATACCAATTCGCCCCTACCAGCCGTGATTTTTGGTATATTTCGACGAAACTCGGTATTCGTAGTGGTAATCTACAGGTAAATATGTGTTGTAAAAATAAACTAAATCGGTTCATTAGAAGGGGGGGGGGGGTTTACTCCGGACCTAAATTCTTAATATACTAATACCGGTCGTAATTTCTGCTGTATTACGAAACGCGGTATACGTCGTGGGTAACTAATGAGAAAGAAGTGTTGTAAAAATGAGCTGAATCGGTCAATCGGAAAGCGGGGGTTTAATTTGTAATATATTTCAATAGAAAAGCCCGCCAGACGTAGGTTCACAAAGCAGCCGCAAGGAGCGCTTTCTACCACTAGAGTGACTGTATCCTGTTCCTGCGTTAGATCAAAATACGATAATATGAGGTTTTTTGTATTTATTACGTAGTGTAGTAGGTACCATGTGTAAACATAACTCTGGAAACAAATTAATAATTGATCAGTTACTCATTACAAATTTAAAAGAGAACTATTGATGTTTTTATTTTATTTATGTAGGATATTTTAAGCAAATTGTTCTGGAAAGCAGTCTACACTACCCAAATTCTGAGGAAAGTGCTTAGTTATGCAGCTCCTGCGTGACGGACTTTTTATAACGTTTTTCTGTAACACTTTTTTGTAACTTTTTTTTCAGTTTAGTCATCGCTGAATCATATTTATGCTAATATGTATGTTTATCGAGGAATGCACTAAGTGTTCGCAGCTCCTACGAAAGACTTGTTGAAATAACGCGGGAACAGGTGACGTCTTCCCGCCAATTTTCCACAGCAGCAGCGCCCCTGCCGGCTAAGTGGATTAAACATTGATCCGACCGAGTAAAGCTAAATTGATTACTCTCAATATTATATACTTTATTAATTTTCAAATTTTCCAAATTAGATTATAATAATGATTAGATTGATTAAGAAAATTACAGAAAATAATTCTGATTTATTGCTCCTGATAATAATGTGGTTTTATCATTTGTTAATAATAAGAGGGGAGGCCCAATGGCCGTTAGTGCTACGTGGGTTCGATTCCCACTTCGGATGGCGGCTTTTATTTAGAAAACTCCGACACGCAGTAAATAGTTTGTTTTTGCAGAGCATTTATTAAGCTTTCGACTGGTTACTGCCGATTTAACACGATTTCCCAACCGTATGGATACTTCTAACCATGGTTACCTAAGTCTGTCCTCGAGGTCTTCCTCTCTCCCCCCCCCCCCCTAGGCATTCTCTAGTGCTGAAGAAGGCTGCCATTGTTGCAGTCGAAACGTCCAAAATACAGATTTCTTTTTGAAAGTCTGACGTTTTTCTCCTAGCCGAATCCCAACTATACCTGTCTTCGTATCTCTACAGCGGCTAACTATCTCCATCCACAAAATGTTATAGAGTTTTCAGAAAATGAGTATTATGCCTATTAATTGCAGAGACTTTGTATAAATCCTATTGACCAGTATAAGGCTTAAAAAGATTTGAACTTAAACACTGACATTATTTATGTATAGCCTTCTTCATAAAATAGTTATAACTTGGACTTGGCTTACTTGTGCTATGAAAACTAATAAGAATGTCTTCCAGATGTGTAGCAAGAACTGCTACAAGTGGTAAAATAATGAAGTTAGGACTTAGTCTCCTGTAGCACTGAAAAGAGGTATTTTATTAATACTCTTCAATCCCATTACAACATAAAATGTTAGAAATGGACTTGGACTTGGCTTACTTGTGCTCTGAAAAGAAACAGGAATGTCTTCCAGATGTGTAGCAAGAACTGCTACAAGTGGTAAAATAATCATTTTAGGACTTAGTCTCCTGTAGCACTGAAAAGAGGTATTTTAGTAATACTTTTCAATCCCGTTACAACATAACATGCCGATAATGGACTTGGTCTAGTTTTGATCTGAACCCTCCAACTCTCGTTAGCTTTACTCTTCTCTCTTAAACGGGAATTAAAAAACTACGCCAAAATGGCGTGCCCTGCCAATGGGACTTTTTGTTTGGATCCATAAATTCCAGAAGAAAAAATACCGCTGCTTCTACCCGGCCTGACTATTTCTGCCGGCAGAAAGTAGAACGGCTTTGATGTAGAGATTTCCTGAATATCGGAACATCAAAGACTGACGCATCAAACTCATGACGTACCTACATTCAGATGCCTTCTCTAGTATTGGCTGCTTTCCATCCGGTAGAGGTGTACTATACTCGGAGAGCCGGTAACCGCACGTTTCATCAAGTGTTTTATGCATCTTGACATTTCGCTGTAATGCACCTCTTGAGTAGATAAGAAGGTAAATATGTGTTGGATAGACTTACCGTGGAACACCAGCTACTGCACATAGAGGAAAGGTGAAAAACAATATTTCACAAAAATAATGTTTTATTCCGAAGCCAACTATTATTAATGTAAAATTAAGACAATTTCACAATAAATAATAAATAAGACAGACACTTTTAATTGGAATAACACAAAAAAACAAACTTAATTGTTTTTATTCTAATATCAAATTAGAGTTTTATTCACACTGCCATTTAAACCGGGACAGCTGTACAAGTTCATGTGTGCAAGAGCCAATGAGAGCACAGAGAAAAACCACAACTGCGCGGTGCTCTCATACACTCTTACGGTTACACGCAGTGTATTGCAGTCTATCATAGGCAACATTTATTTTAATGTTTCCTAATAATTAAACCACACAAAAGTGTCTGTCGTCGGTTCGATTCCCACTAGGAGTGGTGGCTTTTCTTTCGAAAAAAGAAAAGGCATCACCCCTATCCTGGCTAGAAAAGGGTGGTAACCTATAGATAACCCGTCCTAAAATTCGTAGTTAATAATAAATGGACGTGAAAATTTAAATAAATAAAAGTGGCTGTCCTTTTGTAATTATTTTCAACTATGTTTATTGAAGGCGCTGTTTAAATCGCAGCGAATAAAGCACTTCATTTTATATTAAAAATAAAAACTAGGTACTTTGTTTTTTTTTTATATTTACATTGTAACCCCCTTAGAAGTGTCTGCCTTATTTATCATTTATTGTAAAATTGCCTAAATTTGGAATTTTTTTACATTAATGATAGTTGGCTTCTGAATAAAACAATATATTTGGGCAATATGTTTTGCACATTTCCCCAATGCGCAGTATTTGGTTTTCCACGGTAAGTCTAGCCAACACATATATACCTTCTCATCTACCCAAGAGGTACATTATAGCAAAATTTCAAGGTTCATAAAACACTTGATGAAAAGTGCGTTACTACTATCTACTTTAGCTTACGATGGAAAATCGATCTGTTTTCAGTCCACGGGGTCTCGGGGAAAAGGATATGAATTAGGCGAAGGAAATTCTTGGCAGCTTTGGCATTCAAGATACTCTGTACAAAAACGACTATCGTGTCGAAACGAAATCTAACATTGCTGACATTCTAACCAAAATAAAATAAATCTTGCCCAATCGTGATATTGTAGCCGTATAAGCCTCCACATACAGCAAAACTATCGGTATTCGTTTCACTCCAGCCTAAACAATCAACCAATCCATACCAGCTCCCATCAATTCAGATTTAAAAGACTAATAAGACATAAGCACTACCACAACTTTAACAACCGAACATAATTCAGATTTAAAAGACTAATAAGACATAAACTCTACCACAACTTTAACAACCGAACATAATTCAGATTTAAAAGACTAATAAGACATAAACTCTACCACAACTTTAACAACCGAACATAATTCAGATTTAAAAGACTAATAAGACATAAACTCTACCACAACTTTAACAACCGAACATAATTCAGATTTAAAAGACTAATAAGACATAAACTCTACCACAACTTTAACAACCGAACATAATTCAGATTTAAAAGACTAATAAGACATAAACTCTACCACAACTTTAACAACCGAACATAATTCAGATTTAAAAGACTAATAAGACATAAACTCTACCACAACTTTAACAACCGAACATAATTCAGATTTAAAAGACTAATAAGACATAAACTCTACCACAACTTTAACAACCGAACATAATTCAGATTTAAAAGACTAATAAGACATAAACTCTACCACAATTTTAACAACCGAACATAATTGTCCTCTGTGTAAGGAAAATGAACCCGAAGATCTATTACACTTCTATATAAATTGTCCCATATACAACTCATACTGTTCAGATCTCCCACTAGAATCAGTAAATATGCAGCTCAGTCACTTCTTACACTTCCTCAAAACAATAGAACAGGAAGAAATCTTAAAATTATATTATTTTCCGTATATAGCTTAAAACAAAGACGTTTATATTAAATAAATAAATACTCTTCTAGGAAATCTATTTTCTAGGATTAGAGTGTAAGAAATATATGATTTAAAAAAACAATTGATTGTTTTGTTTATTAATAAGTAAATAAATTAATGTACTCATTATTTAGAATAATCCTTTACTTTTTGTCATATGTATAATGTATTATTGTCAACTTGTACTCCTTTGTATGGAACTTGTGTAAAGAACAAATACATATTATTATTCTAAATTAGGTAGGGAGATAAATTAGTGTGGTCAGCACCACCATCCGCCAGATTCTCCCGGTCTGGGGTCAAGGACCCCAATTCCGACCCTTCCCCCCCGATTCAGTGCGCGCCAGAATTGCGAACCAAGTGTCCTCCAGAACACAAGTCCAGCGTCCTACCACTGTACCAATACTCACCCCCCTACAACCTCAGCCAGCTGTAAAATCTCTAGGAGCTCTGCCAGAGAATGTTGTGTATTTCTTGCAGACATTCTTGTACAACACATTTCCCATGTTGTGAATCACTCTTCTTGCACTTGCTTGTTAATCTGTTTGGCTCGAGAATAGATTTCTTCTATTTATTTTAGCTTTAACCGATTTGAAGGATTTGTTTATTTATCTAAAACTTGAAATAGGCTAGCAGTAAGGATAATAATGCTAAACTGACATAAAATTGCTTTTTCCCAGCGGGTTTCTCTATTATCTTTTTATCTAATGTTAGGGTCTCCCCGTGGTCTAGTGACTAACGCGGTAAATTCTCATGCGGGAGATGACGGGTTCCATTCCCACTTGCAGCAGGGATTTTTCTCATTTCTGTGCCCCTTAAAAAGATTCCAGGCTGCACCGTGGATATTGGCGCTAATGGCCCAGATGTCGGTGCATCAAACAAAAAAAAAATCGACTTATAGAGGCTTTTGGTAGATCATAGAATTGAATTTTAGCCCTAATAATTCAAGCAGAAAGAAAGAGCTGATAGATCAGTAAATGGTTAAAAAGTGAGCACATCTGCTGATATGGAGATTAGAGACAATCTATCTACAGGTTAACATACTTCTAAATATCCATAATGGAGCGATAAACTTATTCTGCGATAAACTTATTCTGCGATAAACTTATAGAAATCAATCTGCTATAAGGGGTAATCGAACTAGTACCATAGAAGCCACATAAACATTGCGAAAAAATTCATTGCTTTATTTTTGACATGATTTAACATTATGGAATTGTTGTTAGATATCATTTTCTTGTTGAATCTATCATGTTCCTCCATGATAGTGGACGGTTTAAGACACCACCAGTTACATGGATTTGTATCTTCTGTTCCTACTGGAGAAGACTGGAGTGTGTTTGGCTTTGTAGAGTCCTCTTCGAGTGTTGCATCTCTGAAACCACTCGACAAATTCTAAAACACTCTCCACCCCTAGACATTCTTCTCTCGTTCTTCTCTCTGCCTCATCTTGGACGGCCTGGTTTATTTATATTTTCTTAGTGATAATGCTGATAACCGTTATCTAATTATTTATTAACAAAAATGTCTGTTAATGTGTTAATTCTTTAATGATATTAGCACACAATTATCGACTGATCCTATTGACTTGTACGATTCGCACTGGACACTACTCTCACCGATAATATTTATAAGTTTGTTGGTTTATTTTTTTGCAAATTATCGTCCGAATTGCAAGGTGTTCTTTTTTCATATTGATTTTATTTTATTGTAGAATATCTGGAATACCCGGCCTTGCTCAGGGAGTTGATAAGAGATTGTGTGGTGGTTGTTATGAAAGGATAAACTTTATAATATACGAGATAGAAATTTTCTATTAAAAAAATATATTCTAATTACATTACTTCTATTTAAAAACCGGAAGTTCCGATCAAAAACTTTCTGGTTTCAGAACCAATAGATCACGAAAATAAGGCAGTTTAAATTTGTGTGTGTGTGTGTGTGTGTGTGTATATATATATATATATATATATATATATATATATATATATATATATGAAATGATTAAGCCATAAAGTTTGGGTTGCGGATATGAGTTACGCCGACATGGTTATGAGGTAGAAGACAACAAGAAATTTAGTTTAAAGGCATAATAATGATCAAATTTTAACGTGGCCGGGCTCATAAAGAAGCAATTACAGATTTTTATGTCAATAACATTTTTTTGTCAATAATTTATTTAAATGTTTACGTATTTTTAATTTTGATAGGGAATTTCAGGATGAATGGCGATTGAAAATAGAGTGGAGCTCGGAGCTCTACCTTGAGGGACTCCATATTCCGACTTTACGTTCTTGGATAGAACTACATTTCCGAGTACTCTAAATTGCATTTCCAATAGACTTCCCTGGTGGATCCATTAACGTAACGTCCGTAATTTTCCATGTGTCTATACAGATGCAAAGATATGTTTTATGTCAAAAAGAAGTGCGACTACGACCTGCTTGTTAATGCATGGTTAAGTGCAGTTCGCTTTCTAAAATTACAAGATTGCCCCTGATTGATCGACCCTTGCGATAAGCAGACTGGCCAGTCCAGAGAAGATTTTGTTCGTCAAGAGTCCATAAGTAAATGAGAAACGTATTTGTAATAATGTTTTCCTATTTAAGAACTTTGAGAATGAGGATGCAGTAATTTCCGCTTAGGTTATTGTCAATTTAATTTTGTGCCGCGTCAAATCATTTAATATATTTTCACGAAAAATCAAAACATACCAATAACTGTCCCTAATAATGACACTAGAGACATGAACGGGAAACGCTCTAAGATGACGCAGTTCCTTAGATTTTCCAAAAAGGGGGAAAAAAGTCCAGCCGGCCTTTTTGTAATTAATCAATATTTATTTCCGTTGCAAAAGATTAGGACATTGAAGAAGTAGAACCTCTTTTGCAAACTTTATTTCTCATTCTGTCTATCATGTCGCATGGCCTATTTGCCGCATCTTCAGGGGCTGTTAGAACAACGTAGAGTTTTATTAAAGAACCGAAATAAATCAATATACTTAATCGGACCAGAAACATTGCATATTATAACTTTCCTACGATCTGCACGCATCTAACCTTTTAATGCCAAAATATTCTGCAAAATGAAAATTTTTTGTTTGTGTTTGAAAAGATGGAAAAATTCAACTGGCCCTCAGAAAGAAGATAATTACTCGTGAAGAAGCCCTCGACTCAAGTAGAGTCTGCGCCCTTCAAGAGCAAGACTCTTAAAAATGCAAGAAATTCTTTGAGAGCCTGTAGTCTAGAGTCTTTCATTCAGCTTTCCGGTATCTTCTTCAACGGATATCTAATTACGAGGCTTTTAGCGCGGTTCCTCCCTACCTCTGTAAGGAGGAAACCCGCTTTTGCTGCAATCTGGAAGTGCCTGGTAGAAATTGTCACGTTCTCGACCCATGGAGCTTGAAAATAACGGTGGTTCAAATTTTGTGTATGTATATATATATATATATATATATATATATATATATATATATATATATATATATATATATATTCTATTCCACGTATTTCTGACCATTAATTACGTAAATTTATTATTTTCGATATATATGGCTCAGGTCAAAAATAATAGTACTCCTTTTCCTTATGTGCTACTTTATTGTTGGCATGCCCTACATGTTTCGTGGCCCTATATATATATATATATATATATATATATATATATATATATATATATTGGGGGCGAGGTTAGCTCAGTGGTAGAGCACTGGACTAATAAGCTGGAGGCCTGAGTTCAAATCCCGAGCAAGCACTAAAGATTTTTTCTTCTAGTGTCTTCGTTCATGCGTTGAATTCGGCATCCCTGACCGTCCCTAGGCCAATCCAGCCTTTAATTAATTTAATTAATAATGGGTACCTTTGGTGCTAATGACTCTAACTGTCGAAGCAGCCAAGGGGAAAATCAGGCGGCCGGAGATAGTACTGACCACACTATCTCCCTAGTGTGCCGTATGGTCATGAATCAGATACCTCTATAGTATCTGCCCCTCAGGGCCCTCGTGGCCTGTTACGGGAATGATTATATATATATATATATATATATATATATATATATATATATATATATATATATATATATATATATGTGTGTGTGTGTATATGTACAGGGTGTCCCAAATAAGACAGCTCAAACTAATTTTACTTTTGTTCATTATTAGTGTAATATTCGCTTTAATCCATAAAGTTCACAAGTAGTGAGATTGTGGATATGATTATTGTTTTCGGGGAGTGTTGACATAAAGCTCTGATGGCTGCTTGACTTTAGGCGCAGTATTACCCAAACCGAGTTCATCCATCTTACAAAACAAACAGACAAACAAAGAGTCTAGACGAGGCACTGCTAGTGGAAGGTTCTACTCCTCAAGTACAGGCTGAATTTATGTTTTAAGTATATTCCCCTGAAGAGGCACCAAAATGGTGCGAAGCATGTAGGGAAGAGAAATAAGAAGTGTGAAAGTGTGTGGCGTAATTTTATTGATCTTCCGCCTTATTCGCCAAGTCTTGCAAAAAGATTTTGCGCCTGGTGTCAAACGCCCGACGAGGACATTCCTCTTTCACCAGAAGACATCGTTGAAGAGACCAGGACATCATCTTGGACCTTGTTAGGAGAAATCCCCACATCAGTGTTCGGGTGATTGCCAGAGAAACACGGATTTCAAGAAGAAATGTTCACCGTACACTTCAGCGCAGTAAGTTCCACCCTTATCACACATCCTTCCATCAAGACCATTCAAATAGGGATATGGAAGTGAGGGAGGAATACTGCAGGTGGGGAATCAACTCCTTACGGAAAAACGGGATATTCATGAGGAATGTTCTCTTCAGTGATGAAGCCACATTTGTAAGTGATGGGTCTTGAACAGGCATAACTCATATTATTGGTCCATGAATAACCCTCACTGGATAAGGCAGCTGGAGCACCAGTGGTCGGTAAACGTCTGGGGCGGGATTCTGGGCAGTAAAATTATTGGCCCATATTTTTTGAAAAGTCCCGTATCAGGGAATGCTTACAGGACATTCATCTTGGATCGATTTCCAGAGCTGATGGAAAACTTACCACTAGAGACAAGACGTACAATGTGGTTCCAGCATGATGGTTGTCCACCCTCTAATTCCCAAGAAGCTACGAATGCTTTAACCTCCATATTCGAAAACCGTTGGATTGGCAGGGGTGGCCCTATTTCTTGGCCACCTAGGTCACCTGAACTCCGCTGGACTTCTTCCTGTGGGGTACACTTAAAAATATGATCTACTCTAATCCGCCTAGCACACAAGAACAAATGCGAGGAAGGATTCCTGAAGCCTGCAGAGCCATATTGGAGGAACAAGTATTGAAAGCAGTTGACAGCATATGTTGCAGACTTTAATGGTGTCTGGATGTTGAAGGTGTCATCTTTGAAGACACTATTCATTTTTCAAGGAATACACGTACAGTAAAATGGAAGCTTTAAAACTGAAAAATAAGAGCTTTTTTTTTTTACGATTTATTATTTAATCTATCTATGAAATAGGGTTAGCACTTAAATTGAACGTCTGAAATTAAAAAACAGACTAAATACTTAAAAAATATGCCTTATTTTCAATTTTATTAAAGTCATTACAAAAAATATTTCTTTTAGAGAATCCGCCATATTGTTTTTAGAAAATTGAGGGAAAAATGCCACAAAGTCATTGTTCAGGGATCACACATCCAGCTGAACAATAAATCACGATCTAAATCATATGGTGTGAGAAAAAACAAGTGAGTGACACAAGAAGAAAGTGCAGGCATCAAAGTGAAAGACAATCCATAAAGAAAAGGCAATTTTATTCCTTCCTCCGCTCTTGCAGTGTCTTCATTATGAGTGAGTAGGAGAAGAAAACTATCCTGGCGAGGGAGGAGGGAGAGAGGGCCGGCCAGCAACAAACTATCCTGGCGAGGGAGGAGGGAGAGAGGGCCGGCCAGCAACAAACTATCCTGGTGAGGGAGGAGGGAGAGAGGGCCGGCCAGCAACAAACTATCCTGGTGAGGGAGGAGGGAGAGAGGGCCGGCCAGCAACAAACTATCCTGGCGAGGGAGGAGGGAGAGAGGGCCGGCCAGCAACAAACTATCCTGGCGAGGGAGGAGGGAGAGAGGGCCGGCCAGCAACAAACTATCCTGGTGAGGGAGGAGGGAGAGAGGGCCGGCCAGCAACAAACTATCCTGGCGAGGGAGGAGGGAGAGAGGGCCGGCCAGCAACAAACTATCCTGGCGAGGGAGGAGGGTGAGCGGGCCGGCCAGCAACAAACTATCCTGGTGTGGGAGGAGGGAGAGAGGGCCGGCCAGCAACAAACTATCCTGGTGAGGGAGGAAGGAGAGAGGGCCGGCCAGCAACAAACTATCCTGGTGAGGGAGGAGGGAGAGAGGACCGGCCAGCAACAAACTACAATTTTAAACCTAATTATGTGAGTCCAACCACCATCATATCCACCCCCACCATTACGCTCAACCCATGTAAATTTTCATAAATATATTTCAATTAATTTCACTAAAATACAGCCCACTATCATTAACTACAATTTTAAACCTAATTATGTGAGTCCAACCACCATCATATCCACCCCCACCATTAAGCTCAACCCATGTAAATTTTCATAAATATATTTCAATTAATTTCACTAAAATACAGCCCACTATCATTAACTACAATTTTAAACCTAATTATGTGAGTCCAACCACCATCATATCCACCCCCACCATTAAGCTCAACCCATGTAAATTTTCATTAATATATTTCAATTAATTTCACTAAAATACAGTCCACTATCATTTATTTATAGAACCACCCTAATCAATTTTCAGGTATGGAGTAATATTCAATCCATTTTATAGATTGAATTACCTAGCCTGTACAGTCATGTATCACACATTCATAACCGACCTCTGTAAGTGCCTACAGTCATGTATCACACATTCATAACCGACCTCTGTAAGTGCCTACAGTCATGTATCACACATTCATAACCGACCTCTGTAAGTGCCTACAGTCATGTATCACACATTCATAACCGACCTCTGTAAGTGCCTACAGTCATGTATCACACATTCATAACCGACCTCTGTAAGTGCCTACAGTCATGTATCACACATTCATAACCGACCTCTGTGAGTGCCTACAGTCATGTATCACACATTCATAACCGACCTCTGTTAGTGCCTACAGTCATGTATCACACATTCATAACCGACCTCTGTAAGTGCCTACAAAGTCATGTATCACACATTCATAACCGACCTCTGTAAGTGCCTACAGTCATGTATCACACATTCATAACCGACCTCTGTAAGTGCCTACAGTCATGTATCACACATTCATAACCGACCTCTGTAAGTGCCTACAGTCATGTATCACACATTCATAACCGACCTCTGTAAGTGCCTACAGTCATGTATCACACATTCATAACCGACCTCTGTAAGTGCCTACAAAGTCATGTATCACACATTCATAACCGACCTCTGTAAGTGCCTACAGTCATGTATCACACATTCATAACCGACCTCTGTAAGTGCCTACAGTCATGTATCACACATTCATAACCGACCTCTGTAAGTGCCTACAGTCATGTATCACACATTCATAACCGACCTCTGTAAGTGCCTACAGTCATGTATCACACATTCATAACCGACCTCTGTAAGTGCCTACAGTCATGTATCACACATTCATAACCGACCTCTGTAAGTGCCTACAGTCATGTATCACACATTCATAACCGACCTCTGTAAGTGCCTACAAAGTCATGTATCACACATTCATAACCGACCTCTGTAAGTGCCTACAGTCATGTATCACACATTCATAACCGACCTCTGTAAGTGCCTACAGTCATGTATCACACATTCATAACCGACCTCTGTAAGTGCCTACAGTCATGTATCACACATTCATAACCGACCTCTGTAAGTGCCTACAGTCATGTATCACACATTCATAACCGACCTCTGTAAGTGCCTACAAAGTCATGTATCACACATTCATAACCGACCTCTGTAAGTGCCTACAGTCATGTATCACACATTCATAACCGACCTCTGTAAGTGCCTACAAAGTCATGTATCACACATTCATAACCGACCTCTGTAAGTGCCTACAGTCATGTATCACACATTCATAACCGACCTCTGTGAGTGCCTACAGTCATGTATCACACATTCATAACCGACCTCTGTAAGTGCCTACAGTCATGTATCACACATTCATAACCGACCTCTGTAAGTGCCTACAAAGTCATGTATCACACATTCATAACCGACCTCTGTAAGTGCCTACAGTCATGTATCACACATTCATAACCGACCTCTGTAAGTGCCTACAGTCATGTATCACACATTCATAACCGACCTCTGTGAGTGCCTACAGTCATGTATCACACATTCATAACCGACCTCTGTAAGTGCCTACAGTCATGTATCACACATTCATAACCGACCTCTGTAAGTGCCTACAAAGTCATGTATCACACATTCATAACCGACCTCTGTGAGTGCCTACAGTCATGTATCACACATTCATAACCGACCTCTGTAAGTGCCTACAGTCATGTATCACACATTCATAACCGACCTCTGTAAGTGCCTACAAAGTCATGTATCACACATTCATAACCGACCTCTGTAAGTGCCTACAGTCATGTATCACACATTCATAACCGACCTCTGTAAGTGCCTACAGTCATGTATCACACATTCATAACCGACCTCTGTAAGTGCCTACAGTCATGTATCACACATTCATAACCGACCTCTGTAAGTGCCTACAAAGTCATGTATCACACATTCATAACCGACCTCTGTAAGTGCCTACAGTCATGTATCACACATTCATAACCGACCTCTGTAAGTGCCTACAAAGTCATGTATCACACATTCATAACCGACCTCTGTAAGTGCCTACAGTCATGTATCACACATTCATAACCGACCTCTGTAAGTGCCTACAGTCATGTATCACACATTCATAACCGACCTCTGTAAGTGCCTACAAAAAAATCTTTTTAATTTAAAACAATTAAAATTCGCCCTTCGTCGAGAAGATGGTTCCTGGGCCAAAACTGACGAAGAAATATCCCATACCTTTGGCCTACACCTCACCCAAGTCTTTACTCCTCACCATCATATCAATGATCCTGACCATACACTCCTTGTCTCTAGTCAACTCCTCTTCAACTATCACTCCCACCAAAGCCTTTAATCCTAAAGAAGTCCTGTATGCTATCCAACATCTTCCTCCAAAAAAAAGCCCCTGGATATGACCTTATCACTCCCAAAATCCTTAATAAACTCCCGAAAAAAGCCACTCTCTTCCTAACTTACATATATAATGCCGTACTCAAAACAACATATTTCCCAATCCTCTGGAAATTTTCAGTTATACGGATGATCCCAAAGCCTGGTAAGCCTATTCATCAACCTTCGTCCTATCGTCCTATATCATTCCTTCCAATAATGGGTAAAATCCTTGAAAAACTCCACTCAAACGCCTTTATCCACTCCTGGATCCCATTATCCCATCTTCCCAGTTTGGTTTTCGCCACTCCCACTCCACTATTCACCAATGCCACCGTATCGTCGACAACATATCCTCATCCTTCGAGAATAAGCAGTATTGCCTTGACGTAGCTCAGGCTTTCGATCGAGTGTGGCACCAGAGCTTGCTGTTCAAGCTCAAAGAAACCCTACCTTCAACATATTACCTACTAATAAAATCCTATCTCTCTGACCGTTTTTCCAGACATCCTATGGTACCTCATTATCTCCAATTTTCCCCCAATGTGCCGGTGTCCCACAAGGTGGAATTCTCAGTCCCGTTTTGTTCCTGGCTTATACGGCTGACATCCCTTCCCATCCCCGAACTTCCATCCACATGTTTGCTGACGACACCGCTATTCTCACTGTTAACCAAAACCCAATTCTTGCTTCCAATTCCCTCCAAGAACACCTGTACCTACTTCAACCATGGCTAACTAAATGGAGAATCAAAGTAAATGCAGAAAAATCTAGCCATGCAACATTCAAACTTCGTAAGTCAAGCTGCCCACCAATAACCCTCCAAAACATTCAAATTCCACAGAAATCGCAAGTAACATACTTAGGACTGATACTAGACAAAGGTTTAACTTGGAAGCCACACATAACACAGAAAATACAAGAACTAAACAGACGCTTTAGATTTTTATCGCGCTTATTGGACAAACGCTCGAAACTTTCATTGACTAACAAACGACTTATATACAATACCAAACTCCGACCAATATGGACTTATGGACTAGAACTCTGGGGTTCCACTAAACCTTCCAATTCCTACAGAATACAAACAATGCAATCCAAAATCCTTCAAAAAATATCCAATGCTCCTTACTTTGTCTCGAACCTAACCCTCCACAATGACTTCAATATCCCCTTTATCCAATCCCTGGCCAAATCAGTCTATCAGAAGTTCCAGTCCAATCTCCCTGGCCATCCAAATCCTTTGATAAACTCTCTATCCTCCTTCCATAATCCACAAAATCCTCATAGAAGGCTGAAGCGGAGGTGGCCTAGAGACAATTTGTTTTAACATGCCATCTGCAATGCTCAAAATTTATTGTTATGTACAAAACTAGTTTTTTTTTTTCTTGGGATTTTTGGATTTATTTTTATATATCTCAAAGCCTTTATACATTTTGTGAAAGGAATGCTGAAAAGCTGAACAATTTGATCGCTAGAGTTGTGCCAGGAAAATACTACAGAATTAGACTAGTTCACAGTCCATGATGAAGCCGGAGGTAATGCTACCGAAATCTCGCACGGTGGAAGATACCAAAGGAAGTTTAATGTAATAATACTGACGAAGCTTGTTGACATTGGGCACTATAAATAATCAGAAAAGCTCAGAGTGAACGTTCAATCCCGAACGACCTTTGGCAAGTCTTCAAAGGGAGGCCATTATCGAAAATAATTAGCAACCCTGGCCTAGCTTAGGAATAGGAATAGCATCGACATTGGAACTATATAGCTGAACTGCAGACAGCAAGGCACACTGATACATTCATGACGTCATACTTAGTGTAGGGTTTATCGATATATACACATAGATCTCTGTGGACGTATCTCTATGGTCTACAGTATGGATGTTAGTTCCATCTAGTGGTGAATCATCAAACTAAATTACCGCCATGAGATAGATAGGTTATTGTAATACACCAGACTATATAGCTGGACTAAGCAGGAATACTACAGACAGCTAGGCACACTGATACTCTCATGACGTCATACTTATTGTGGGGTTTATCGATATATACACATAGATCTCTGTGGACGTATCTCTATGGTCTATAGTACGGAAGTTGGTTCCATCTAGTGGTGAATCATCAAACTTAATTACCGCCATGAGATAGATAGGTTATTGTAATACACCAGACTATAAAGCTGGACTAAACAGGAATACTACAGACAGCTAGGCACACTGATACTCTCATGACGTCATACTTAGTGTAGGGGTTATAGATATATACACATAGATCTCTGTGGACGTATCTCTATGGTCTATAGTACGGAAGTTGGTTCCATCTAGTGGTGAATCATCAAACTTAATTACCGCCATGAGATAGATAGGTTATTGTAATACACCAGACTATATAGCTGGACTAAGCAGGAATACTACAGACAGCTAGGCATACTGATACATTCATGACGTCATGCTTAGTGTAGGGTTTATCGATATATACACATAGATCTCTGTGGACGTATCTCTATGGTCTATAGTACGGAAGTTGGTTCCATCTAGTGGTGAATCATCAAACTTAATTACCGCCATGAGATAGATAGGTTATTGTAATACACCAGACTATAAAGCTGGACTAAACAGGAATACTACAGACAGCTAGGCACACTGATACTCTCATGACGTCATACTTAGTGTAGGGGTTATAGATATATACACATAGATCTCTGTGGACGTATCTCTATGGTCTATAGTACGGAAGTTGGTTCCATCTAGTGGTGAATCATCAAACTTAATTACCGCCATGAGATAGATAGGTTATTGTAATACACCAGACTATATAGCTGGACTAAGCAGGAATACTACAGACAGCTAGGCATACTGATACATTCATGACGTCATGCTTAGTGTAGGGTTTATCGATATATACACATAGATCTCTGTGGACGTATCTCTATGGTCTATAGTACGGAAGTTGGTTCCATCTAGTGGTGAATCATCAAACTTAATTACCGCCATGAGATAGATAGGTTATTGTAATACACCAGACTATAAAGCTGGACTAAACAGGAATACTACAGACAGCTAGGCACACTGATACTCTCATGACGTCATACTTAGTGTAGGGGTTATAGATATATACACATAGATCTCAATGGACGTATCTCTATGGTCTATAGTACGGAAGTTGGTTCCATCTAGTGGTGAATCATCAAACTTAATTACCGCCATGAGATAGATAGGTTATTGTAATACACCAGACAATATAGCTGGACTAAGCAGGAATACTACAGACAGCTAGGCATACTGATACATTCATGACGTCATGCTTAGTGTAGGGTTTATCGATATATACACATAGATCTCTGTGGACGTATCTCTATGGTCTATAGTACGGAAGTTGGTTCCATCTAGTGGTGAATCATCAAACTTAATTACCGCCATGAGATAGATAGGTTATTGTAATACACCAGACTATAAAGCTGGACTTAACAGGAATACTACAGACAGCTAGGCACACTGATACTCTCATGACGTCATACTTAGTGTAGGGGTTATAGATATATACACATAGATCTCTGTGGACGTATCTCTATGGTCTATAGTACGGAAGTTGGTTCCATCTAGTGGTGAATCATCAAACTTAATTACCGCCATGAGATAGATAGGTTATTGTAATACACCAGACTATATAGCTGGACTAAGCAGGAATACTACAGACAGCTAGGCATACTGATACATTCATGACGTCATGCTTAGTGTAGGGTTTATCGATATATACACATAGATCTCTGTGGACGTATCTCTATGGTCTATAGTACGGAAGTTGGTTCCATCTAGTGGTGAATCATCAAACTTAATTACCGCCATGAGATAGATAGGTTATTGTAATACACCAGACTATATAGCTGGACTAAGCAGGAATACTACAGACAGCTAGGCACACTGATACTCTCATGACGTCATACTTAGTGTAGGGGTTATAGATATATACACATAGATCTCTGTGGACGTATCTCTATGGTCTATAGTACGGAAGTTGGTTCCATCTAGTGGTGAATCATCAAACTTAATTACCGCCATGAGATAGATAGGTTATTGTAATACACCAGACTATAAAGCTGGACTAAACAGGAATACTACAGACAGCTAGGCACACTGATACTCTCATGACGTCATACTTAGTGTAGGGGTTATAGATATATACACATAGATCTCTGTGGACGTATCTCTATGGTCTATAGTACGGAAGTTGGTTCCATCTAGTGGTGAATCATCAAACTTAATTACCGCCATGAGATAGATAGGTTATTGTAATACACCAGACTATATAGCTGGACTAAGCAGGAATACTACAGACAGCTAGGCATACTGATACATTCATGACGTCATGCTTAGTGTAGGGTTTATCGATATATACACATAGATCTCTGTGGACGTATCTCTATGGTCTATAGTACGGAAGTTGGTTCCATCTAGTGGTGAATCATCAAACTTAATTACCGCCATGAGATAGATAGGTTATTGTAATACACCAGATTATATAGCTGGACTAAGCAGGAATACTACAGACAGCTAGGCACACTGATACTCTCATGACGTCATACTTAGTGTAGGGGTTATAGATATATACACATAGATCTCTGTGGACGTATCTCTATGGTCTATAGTACGGAAGTTGGTTCCATCTAGTGGTGAATCATCAAACTTAATTACCGCCATGAGATAGATAGGTTATTGTAATACACCAGACTATAAAGCTGGACTAAACAGGAATACTACAGACAGCTAGGCACACTGATACTCTCATGACGTCATACTTAGTGTAGGGGTTATAGATATATACACATAGATCTCTGTGGACGTATCTCTATGGTCTATAGTACGGAAGTTGGTTCCATCTAGTGGTGAATCATCAAACTTAATTACCGCCATGAGATAGATAGGTTATTGTAATACACCAGACTATAAAGCTGGACTAAACAGGAATACTACAGACAGCTAGGCACACTGATACTCTCATGACGTCATACTTAGTGTAGGGGTTATAGATATATACACATAGATCTCAATGGACGTATCTCTATGGTCTATAGTACGGAAGTTGGTTCCATCTAGTGGTGAATCATCAAACTTAATTACCGCCATGAGATAGATAGGTTATTGTAATACACCAGACTATATAGCTGGACTAAGCAGGAATATTGCAGACAGCTAGGCACACTGATACACTCATGACGTCACACTTAGTGTAGGGTTTATCGATATATACACATAGATCTCTGTGGACGTATCTCTATGGTCTATAGTAGGGAAGTTGGTTCCATCTAGTGGTGAATCATCAAACTTAATTACCGCCATGAGATAGATAGGTTATTGTAATACACCAGACTATATAGCTGGACTAAGCAGGAATATTGCAGACAGCTAGGCACACGGATACACTCATGACGTCACACTTATTGTGGGGTTTATCGATATATACACTTTTCTCTATGGCTGTATCTCTATGCTCTATAATATTGATGATAGTTCCATCTAGTTGTCAATCAGCGAACTAATATACCACTATGAGGTTGATATGATAGTTCCATTGAGTTAGTAGGGAGTGGAGGAAATCTAAACGAAATAACCACGAAAAGGTGAATTTTTGAATATGATTGTAAACAAACAGTCAAATTAAACGAATATATATATATATATATATATATATATATATATATATATATATATCGTATTCGTATTAATTTATATTTATGTATATTTATAAATATAAATCAATGTGAACATGATATATATATTCTGTTTGTTTACCATCATATGCAGATTGAAATTTTCGCGCGTCACTAGTCACACTAACATGGCCGATTTCAGACCAACACTTTTTTATCATTGGAAGATAGATAACACTCCCTCCACTATCTACTATCTCAATGGATAGTTCATTATAATACATCAGATTATATAGCTCCAGAATATGCACACTCGTGACGTCATACTTAGAGTTGAGTTTATCTATTTATTCACTTTTCTCTATGGACGTATCTCTATGGTCCATATGACGGATGTTAGTTCTATCTAGTGGCCATTCAGTGAACTAATAAATTACTTTAAGATTGGTGGTTCAATAAAAGGGCATCGGAAGAAATAAAATAGATTAATAGGCTTTGGTGCTACAATTCAAGACTCACATAAACTTAACTAATAACTTATAAATATCTAGTCATAAACTGCAATATATAACACTGACCCACAAAAAAACAAACCCTTTTCTTGAGTTCAGACCACATAGAAATAAGTCGACTCGCAGGAACTGCGTCATCTTATCTAGTCTCTGTTCTTAATCCCAATGTCAATTATTTATTTTTTTATTTTTTTTTTCGATGCTCCACATTGTCTATGAATGGCATCGATTGCTGGTAATAGTTGCTCATAGTGATGATATACTACGACACTAATATAGAATCCAAAGTAAAATATGGAAAAAACAGATAACTAAACAGAAAAATGAAATTACAGAAAAAAAATAATAAAAAAAATAAATAAATAAAAAATAGATAAATAAAAAGAAAACACAAAAATAAACATTGAGAAACTAAGTAATATTCATTGGATTTTAAAATAAAAAAGTTGCGGATGTTTTCATATTTTGTTATATATGTTAATATTTTTCAAGTATGTGATAATATTGTGGATATAGTGGCTGCTGTCAGTAAGTAGGCCAGTAATGTCCCGAGGTATGTCCAAGTTCGCTATAAGCTGGCAGTCCGTTAGTATATGTTTGACTGTTAGTTCTGTATTCCAATGTCAATTAGAAAGCTTAAGATACAAACAGTTAATATTGTGGATATAGTGGCTGCTGTCAGTAAGTAGGTGTGTAATGTCCCGAGGTATGTCCAAGTTGGCTGTAAGCTGGCAGTCCGTTAGTATATGTTTGACTGTTAGTTCTGTATTCCAATATCAATTAGAAAGCTTAAGATACAAACAGTTAATATTGTGGATATAGTGGCTGCTGTCAGTAAGTAGGTGAGTAATGTCCCGAGGTATGTCCAAGTTGGCTGTAAGCTGGCAGTCCGTTAGTATATGTTTGACTGTTAGTTCTGTATTCCAATATCAATTAGAAAGCTTAAGATACAAAGAGTTAATATTTTGTCTTAAGTTTTCTTAAAAAATGTAAAATCCTAGGCGCCACAACAGATAATGACAATATCCTACGAGTCCATTACTTCTTTTAAGCTACGATTTCTCCCATTGAGAACGCTCTATCCAAAATCACATAAGAATAGCATTTGTAGGAAATATAACAAACTTTCAAATAGATACTTTGCGTTTACTGATTTCACAACCAGTTTCCCAAAAATTCCATGTTTAGTTTAACTTTCGTCAACAACTGTTATAGATATGGGGCTTGGAAATGGTTCTGTTATTCCTACCACTCAAGGACTTATAAAGCATGTACCTGTAAGTCTATGAACGCAAAAGCGTGAACGATACGGTTTTTACGCAAATATCGCCAGTAACATTATGTTGCGGTGGACGGATTCTGCTTGTTAACGAACTCTAGATCTTTCAAATCACACATATATTTGAGCCAACAGGAAAATGTATATGTTTATAGTCCGTGTATATATATATATATATATATATATATATATATATATATATATATATACAACTTTGAACCACCGTTATATTATTGATCTATGGGATCTGAAACATGAAATTTTCCTGTCGGCTCTTCCGGATTGCATCATGAGATCAACCTCATAAGCGTTATTCCTCCGTATGGAGGGAGGGAGGAACCGCGCTAAAAAGTCAACTTGCCACAGAGTTGGACTTGACAAAGAGGAAATCTCCAAATCAGTTTTTTATCCTTCCTTTTTCAGGGCCCATAGCCATAGTTGCGAAGCCCTTATACTGAAATAAATAAAAAATGCTTCATTTTCTGTGTTCGTCGTACATGGAAGCCTGCGTGTATCAGGAAACACATATTGATGAATTGATAAATAACACGACCACCGACCAACATCCATGGCACCTCGCCAAGTAACCAACGGATGATATGTGGATATTGGTTCGTAATATCCCTCAGGATTCATATTATTCCTGTTCCTGATAGCACAAATCAAGGAATCGAACCAGGAATAGAGTGAATGGTAATCTATGAATCTCCCGCTTGCAGGAACTGCGTCATCTTACCGAGTTTCCGTTTTTCGAGTTTCATTTTGAAAACTTAGAATGGAAACAGTAAATACTTTGTTTTGATATTTTGTAAAAAATGTAAGGATATATCTTTCTACATATAGGATCTTGGTGCTATAACTTGTCTTGGATGACTATTATGGAAAGTTCTGTTTGAGAGAATAGCCTTCCCGATGTCAACCAAGCCACCGACAATGTTGTTTGAGAGAATAGCCTTCCCGATGTCAACCAAGCCACCGACAATGTTGTTTGAGAGAATAGCCTTCCCGATGTCAACCAAGCCACCGACAATGTTGTTTGAGAGAATAGCCTTCCCGATGTCAACCAAGCCACCGACAATGTTGTTTGCACTTCCGGGTCAAACAAACTACTGTAATATCCCTGCAATTATTCCGAGATATATTCCGTTTCCGAGATACTCAATTTAATTCGGGGGATTATAGCTAATAATCTAGGCCCAGCCCCCCGAAATTATTTCCGATATACGCACATGGTTAACAGTAACAGCATTGTATACGTTAGACAAATTGAAAATGCACATTGGTACAAACAATTTTCCAAAATAATGTTCATCTGTAGAATGTTATAGAGTTTTAGTCATTTTGTTCTGTATATTTTCAACATTTCATCTTTCCTTTCATAATAACAGTTCTTACTAGTTATTTCTGCTTTCCTTCTCAATAATTTACAGTGTTTTTGGTATTTTTTACTACATATTTTTAATTTTTTATTACATATTTCATTATAAATAGTTAATATATATATTATTTATCATTATAAATAATTTATATATGTACATGTAATAGGTTTTCTGGATATTTAAGAAGTATTTATTATTATTATTATATACAGAACCTTATAATTATATTCGAAACTCCTTCATTTTCGTGATCTCTGGGTTCTGAAACATGAAATTTCCTAGTCAGCACTTCCGAATTGGGGGTTGACCTCATAAGCGGGTTTCCGCCCTATGAAGGGAGACAGGAACCCCCCCAATAAAGGCTGCACTAATAATAATCGATCCTTCGATCCCATGTTATCGATAAATATCCTGCCGAAATGAGAGCGAAAGTTCGGGCTGTCCCTGCTTCCCCAGGGAGTCATCAACCCTCGACCTTTCGTCTAATGTAGGAATTATTACACTTTCATGTAGAACTGTGAAAAATGCGACTTTCCCAAACTCAATATCCCCATTTTCAATTTTCCCTGCTATAGATGAATGAGTTAAGGTAGTAGTGGCAGACCTGTAAGCTTTTCATAATGGCCGCTCGCATAGCACCAATGGCGGATCAGGGAAATTTGTTTTTACTTTTAGCGCGAAGGAGGTGAAACACTGTTTTAGCGCGTTTCCTCCCTCTCTAAAGGGAGGGCTGTTTTAAATCCATGACGCGATTCGCAAATTCCGGTGAGAAATCACCTCATTAACAGTTACCAAAAAAGAATCACCACATCCATACTATAAAATTTCCAAACTAAAATTTAGAAATTGATAAAATTTCTGAAGATAGTAGTAGAGTGTAGTCCTACATATTCGAATAAGATGGGTAGAAATGTTTTATGAAGATAGTAGTAGAGTGTAGTCCTATATATTCGAATAAGATGGGTAGATATGTTTTATGAAGATAGTAATAGAGTGTAGTCCTACATATTCGAATAAGATGGGTAGAAATGTTTTAAATTTGTATATTTAATTCTTATTGCAACGTTTCTGACATTATTTTTCTTCTTCGGGCATCTATTCTGTAATTTTACGAACTTCCTTTTATAGGCTTGCGGCTACACATTTTCTTCAATGGTTTGGTTCTCATTAACTTTTCATGTTTTATTAAAAAAATGTAATGTAAATAACAGCAACCATTTAAAAAACAAAGGCAAACAGTCAACAAAAAAAAACAACCAATTAATAACTTAGGTAAACAAAGACAAAAAAAAAGAGGAACTACTCTATCAGCTCGTTTGAGTTTAATATTATCAAATCGCACGAGTATTTCTAAACTGACACAACTCAAAATAAAACTCAACTGAAAATGTGTCACTCTTGCCTATGTAGATGGAATAGCATTAAGACAGGAAGAGTGATACAAGTTCCCTCTGGTGTAGAAGCTCTGAAGCTAGGTACATACACTCTTGCCTATGTAGATGGAATAGCATTAAGACAGGAAGAGTGACACAAGTTCCCTCTGGTGTAGAAGCTCTGAAGCTAGGTACATACACTCTTGCCTATGTAGATGGAATAGCATTAAGACAGAATGAGTGACACAAGTTCCCTCTGGTGTAGAAGCTCTGAAGCTAGGTACATACACTCCTGCCTATGTAGATGGAATAGCATTAAGACAGGAAGAGTGACACAAGTTCCCTCTGGTGTAGAAGCTCTGAAGCTAGGTACATACACTCCTGCCTATGTAGATGGAATAGCATTAAGACAGGAAGAGTGACACAAGTTCCCTCTGGTGTAGAAGCTCTGAAGCTAGGTACATACACTCCTGCCTATGTAGATGGAATAGCATTAAGACAGGAAGAGTGACACAAGTTCCCTCTGGTGTAGAAGCTCTGAAGCTAGGTACATACAGTTTTGATGGTTGATAGAGGGAATAGCATTAAGACAGGAAGAGTGATACAAGTTCCCTCTGGTGTAGAAGCTCTGAAGCTAGGTAGATACACTCCTGCCTATGTAGATGGAATAGCATTAAGACAGGAAGAGTGACACAAGTTCCCTCTGGTGTAGAAGCTCTGAAGCTAGGTACATACACTCCTGCCTATGTAGATGGAATAGCATTAAGACAGGAAGAGTGACACAAGTTCCCTCTGGTGTAGAAGCTCTGAAGCTAGGTAGATACAGTACAGCAGTGCCGCACAGTGTGCAGTGCTGCTGGTACATACAGTTTTGATGGTTGATAAAGAGATATTTATCATGTCTTTAAAAGTTATAACTGAAAAACACCGATTTTTGAGTTGTGTCACTTTAGAAATACTAGTGCAAAATGTCAGCCACGTCAATTTAGACGTGGAGGAAATCGCCAACTTTGCCAGTTTTATGGCAGTAACGGTACTTTTGTCAGGACCAGGTAGAAAGAGGAACAGGTAGATGGACACAATCTCACCTAGAAAAGCTACCAGCGTAGTCTGGCTTTTGTCAGGACCAGGTAGAAAGAGGAACAGGTAGATGGGCACAATGTCACCAAGAAAAGCTACCAGCGTAGTCTGGCTTTTGTCAGGACCAGGTAGAAAGAGGAACAGGTAGATGGACACAATGTCACCTAGAAAAGCTACCAGCGTAGTCTGGCTTTTGTCAGGACCAGGTAGAAAGAGGAACAGGTAGATGGACACAATGTCACCTAGAAAAGCTACCAGCGTAGTCTGGCTTTTGTCAGGACCAGGTAGAAAGAGGAACAGGTAGATGGGCACAATGTCACCTAGAAAAGCTACCAGCGTAGTCTGGCTTTTGTCAGGACCAGGTAGAAAGAGGAACAGGTAGATGGGCACAATGTCACCTAGAAAAGCTACCAGCGTAGTCTGGCTTTTGTCAGGACCAGGTAGAAAGAGGAACAGGTAGATGGGCACAATGTCACCTAGAAAAGCTACCAGCGTAGTCTGGCTTTTGTCAGGACCAGGTAGAAAGAGGAACAGGTAGATGGACACAATGTCACCTAGAAAAGCTACCAGCGTAGTCTGGCTTTTGTCAGGACCAGGTAGAAAGAGGAACAGGTAGATGGGCACAATGTCACCTAGAAAAGCTACCAGCGTAGTCTGGCTTTTGTCAGGACCAGGTAGAAAGAGGAACAGGTAAATGGACACAATGTCACCTAGAAAAGCTACCAGCGTAGTCTGGCTTTTGTCAGGACCAGGTAGAAAGAGGAACAGGTAGATGGGCACAATGTCACCTAGAAAAGCTACCAGCGTAGTCTGGCTTTTGTCAGGACCAGGTAGAAAGAGGAACAGGTAGATGGACACAATGTCACCTAGAAAAGCTACCAGCGTAGTCTGGCTTTTGTCAGGACCAGGTAGAAAGAGGAACAGGTAGATGGACATAATTTCACCTAGAAAAGCTACCAGCGTAGTCTGGCTTTTGTCAGGACCAGGTAGAAAGAGGAACAGGTAAATGGACACAATGTCACCTAGAAAAGCTACCAGCGTAGTCTGGCTTTTGTCAGGACCAGGTAGAAAGAGGAACAGGTAGATGGGCACAATGTCACCTAGAAAAGCTACCAGCGTAGTCTGGCTTTTGTCAGGACCAGGTAGAAAGAGGAACAGGTAGATGGACATAATGTCACCTAGAAAAGCTACCACCATAGTCTGGCTTATTACAGAGAAAACAACTAAAGTCAATTTTGGAATCGCCTTTTTTCAGAAATGATTAATGATGTGAAAAAAAATGTGAAAATACAAGTTATGTAGATAATTGCATGATATAGAATTTTTGTCTGAAATATTTTTATAATAAAACTAACCTTATTCTTTTTTATTTATTAAGAGTTTCGCAACTTTTGGCGATTTACTCTTGCAATGTATCATATACATAACAATACATTTACACAATTGTGTATATAAATACATTATACAGATGATACAATGTATTAATACATTATAAAAGTTGTTATACATCAGTACATTTTATAAATATTGAACAGAATGTTAATGAATTTTACAAATCGTAATATAATAGATTAATACAGCTCGTAAAAAATAAAAAATAATAAAAGGAGAAAAGGGAGAAGAAGGGGATGGGTGACAGGTATATCGGAACTATATTTTTGAATATTAGTTAATTGACTTTAGGAGCGTTAGTATGGTGTTATATATATTTATATTATATATACATAATATAAATACATAGGCAATAAGGTAAGATAATGTTCTGTAATAACTATATAAAAGTCCGTCACGCAAGAGCTGCATAACTAAGCACTTTCCTCAGAATTGGGTAGTGTCGAGTGCATTCCTAAATAATTTGCTTAAAATAACCTATATAGATAAATAAAATAAAAACATAAATAACACCTGTTTCAATTCAATTTAAACATAGTACAAAGTAAATCCCCCCCTTCCGATAGACCGATTTAGTTCATTTTTACAACACTTCTTCCTTATTAGATACCCAGGACGTATACCGCGTTTCGTTACAATACAGCAGAAATTACGACCGGTATAAGGAAATTAGTAATTTGGGTCCGGAGTAAACCCCCCCCCCCCCCTCCTAATGAACCGATTTAGTTTATTTTTACAACACATTTTTCTCTTTAGTTGACCAGAACGAATACCGAGTTTCGTTGAAATACTACACAAATTATGGCTTGTATTGGCAAATAACTACTTTGGCTCCGGAGTAAACCCCCCCTCCGGATGCACCGATTTTGTTGGTTAACAAACTCGTTCAATCGTTTGATTGGGGAATACTACATGCCAAGTTTCGTGGGAAAGAAACAAAAACTCTGGCCGGTATCGTGTTGACGGACAGGTATATAACTATATATATATATATATATATATATATATATATATATATATATATATGTTTGACGTTATTTTTCGTCGCTGGGATAGTATTTTTGGATGGAACGGCATTTTTCTCCAGCGGTGGACCTACTCCTCACTTCTTCCTTGAATATTTCGATGGGGTCATCTCCATCTTCTTCAGCCAGGTACTCCATCTTCTTGGAGTACCTTGCTGAAGAAGATTGAGATGACCCCATCGAAATATTCCAGGAAGAAGTGAGGAGTAGTACCACCGCTGGAGAAAAATGCCGTTCCATCCAAATATATATATATATATATATATATATATAAATTTTAACTGGGGTCATTTTCGGTGTCTGCTAGGTAGGATCGATAAAGATTCGAAGAAATTTTTCAAAAATTCCGTCATGAGTGCAACCTCAATAGCTAGTTTCCTTCGGAGGAAAGTGCTAAAATGTAAGGTGTACATCGCCATAAAGCGGAACACCAACAAATAAATAATAAATAGAATCAATACAAGACACATCAATATTTTTACAATTTTGTGTTAACAGTTAATTTTAAAGGTTCAAAATGTCCTCTATATACTGGTAAAGAAATGGATTTTCAAAATTCAATAGATCATGCTGTTTTTTAATGCTCAAGTGAAAAGATGGCTTCAATATAATACATACATCAGTGAATTTTAAAACTAAGTAAGACACATCAAAATAGATAATATAACAAATAAACTTCTCAAATTCCTCAAAAACATTCTTTTGTTATACTTACAAGTTTTAAGAAAATTATACTCATGTATAAAATTAAACATAAGACTTGTTCTGTTTTTTTTTTGTGTTTTCTGAACAAATTGGTTTCAATGATGTGTCTTGTTTTGATTCTAGACGCCTCAAGAATGTGTTTAACTGTTAATGTCTCGTTACAACATGTACATACAGGTCTTGTTTTGATTCTAGACGCCTCAAGAATGTGTTTAACTGTTAATGTCTCGTTACAACATGTACATACAGGTCTTGTTTTGATTCTAGACGCCTCCAGTATGTGTTTAACTGTTAATGTCTCGTTACAACATGTACATACAGGTCTTGTTTTGATTCTAGACGCCTCCAGTATGTGTTTAACTGTTAATGTCTCGTTACAACATGTACATACAGGTCTTGTTTTGATTCTAGACGCCTCCAGTATGTGTTTAACTGTTAATGTCTCGTTACAACATGTACATACAGGTCTTGTTTTGATTCTAGACGCCTCAAGAATGTGTTTAACTGTTAATGTCTCGTTACAACATGTAAATACAGGTCTTGTCTTGATTCTAGACGCCTCCAGTATGTGTTTAACTGTTAATGTCTCGTTACAACATGTACATACAGGTCTTGTTTTGATTCTAGACGCCTCCAGTATGTGTTTAACTGTTAATGTCTCGTTACAGCATGTACATACAGGTCTTTTTTTGATTCTAGACGCCTCAAGAATGTGTTTAACTGTTAATGTCTCGTTACAAAATGTACATACAGGTCTTGTTTTGATTCTAGACGCCTCCAGTATGTGTTTAACTGTTAATGTCTCGTTACAACATGTACATACAGGTCTTGATTTGATTCTAGACGCCTCAAGAATGTGTTTAACTGTTAATGTCTCGTTACAACATGTACATACAGGTCTTGTTTTGATTCTAGACGCCTCAAGAATGTGTTTAACTGTTAATGTCTCGTTACAACATGTACATACAGGTCTTGTTTTGATTCTAGACGCCTCCAGTATGTGTTTAACTGTTAATGTCTCGTTACAACATGTACATACAGGTCTTGTTTTGATTCTAGACGCCTCCAGTATGTGTTCAACTGTTAATGTCTCGTTACAACATGTACATACAGGTCTTGTTTTGATTCTAGACGCCTCCAGTATGTGTTTAACTGTTAATGTCTCGTTACAACATGTACATACAGGTCTTGTTTTGATTCTAGACGCCTCAAGAATGTGTTTAACTGTTAATGTCTCGTTACAACATGTAAATACAGGTCTTGTCTTGATTCTAGACGCCTCCAGTATGGGTTTAACTGTTAAAGTCTCGTTACAACATGTACATACAGGTCTTGTTTTGATTCTAGACGCCTCCAGTATGTGTTTAACTGTTAATGTCTCGTTACAGCATGTACATACAGGTCTTTTTTTGATTCTAGACGCCTCAAGAATGTGTTTAACTGTTAATGTCTCGTTACAAAATGTACATACAGGTCTTGTTTTGATTCTAGACGCCTCCAGTATGTGTTTAACTGTTAATGTCTCGTTACAACATGTACATACAGGTCTTGATTTGATTCTAGACGCCTCAAGAATGTGTTTAACTGTTAATGTCTCGTTACAACATGTACATACAGGTCTTGTCTTGATTCTAGACGCCTCCAGTATGTGTTTAACTGTTAATGTCTCGTTACAACATGTACATACAGGTCTTGTTTTGATTCTAGACGCCTCCAGTATGTGTTTAACTGTTAATGTCTCGTTACAACATGTACATACAGGTCTTGTTTTGATTCTAGACGCCTCAAGAATGTGTTTAACTGTTAATGTCTCGTTACAACATGTAAATACAGGTCTTGTCTTGATTCTAGACGCCTCCAGTATGTGTTTAACTGTTAATGTCTCGTTACAACATGTACATACAGGTCTTGTTTTGATTCTAGACGCCTCCAGTATGTGTTTAACTGTTAATGTCTCGTTACAGCATGTACATGCAGGTCTTTTTTTGATTCTAGACGCCTCAAGAATGTGTTTAACTGTTAATGTCTCGTTACAAAATGTACATACAGGTCTTGTTTTGATTCTAGACGCCTCCAGTATGTGTTTAACTGTTAATGTCTCGTTACAACATGTACATACAGGTCTTGATTTGATTCTAGACGCCTCAAGAATGTGTTTAACTATTAATGTCTCGTTACAACATGTACATACAGGTCTTGTCTTGATTCTAGACGCCTCCAGTATGTGTTTAACTGTTAATGTCTCGTTACAACATGTACATACAGGTCTTGTTTTGATTCTAGACGCCTCCAGTATGTGTTTAACTGTTAATGTCTCGTTACAGCATGTACATACAGGTCTTGTTTTGATTCTAGACGCCTCAAGAATGTGTTTAACTGTTAATGTCTCGTTACAACATGTACATACAGGTCTTGTTTTGATTCTAGACGCCTCCAGTATGTGTTTAACTGTTAATGTCTCGTTACAACATGTACATACAGGTCTTGTTTTGATTCTAGACGCCTCCAGTATGTGTTTAACTGTTAATGTCTCGTTACAACATGTACATGCAGGTCTTGTTTTGATTCTAGACGCCTCCAGTATGTGTTTAACTGATAATGTCTCGATACAACATGTACATACAGGTCTTGTTGTGATTCTAGACGCCTCCAGTATGTGTTTAACTGTTAATGTCTCGTTACAACATGTACATACAGGTCTTGTTTTGATTCTAGACGCCTCCAGTATGTGTTTAACTGTTAATGTCTCGTTACAACATGTACATACAGGTCTTGTTTTGATTCTAGACGCCTCAAGAATGTGTTTAACTGTTAATGTCTCGTTACAACATGTACATACAGGTCTTGTTTTGATTCTAGACGCCTCCAGTATGTGTTTATCTGTTAATGTCTCGTTACAACATGTACATACAGGTTCTCAGTACATCAGTGAATTTTAAAACTAAGTAAGACACATCAAAATAGATAATATAACAAATAAACTTCTCAAATTCCTCAAAAACATTCTTTTGTTATACTTACAAGTTTTAAGAAAATTATACTCATGTATAAAATTAAACATAAGACTTGTTCTGTTTTTTTTTTGTGTTTTCTGAACAAATTGGTTTCAATGATGTGTCTTGTTTTGATTCTAGACGCCTCAAGAATGTGTTTAACTGTTAATGTCTCGTTACAACATGTACATACAGGTCTTGTTTTGATTCTAGACGCCTCAAGAATGTGTTTAACTGTTAATGTCTCGTTACAACATGTACATACAGGTCTTGTTTTGATTCTAGACGCCTCCAGTATGTGTTTAACTGTTAATGTCTCGTTACAACATGTACATACAGGTCTTGTTTTGATTCTAGACGCCTCCAGTATGTGTTTAACTGTTAATGTCTCGTTACAACATGTACATACAGGTCTTGTTTTGATTCTAGACGCCTCCAGTATGTGTTTAACTGTTAATGTCTCGTTACAGCATGTACATACAGGTCTTGTTTTGATTCTAGACGCCTCAAGAATGTGTTTAACTGTTAATGTCTCGTTACAACATGTACATACAGGTCTTGTTTTGATTCTAGACGCCTCCAGTATGTGTTTAACTGTTAATGTCTCGTTACAACATGTACATACAGGTCTTGTTTTGATTCTAGACGCCTCCAGTATGTGTTTAACTGTTAATGTCTCGTTACAACATGTACATGCAGGTCTTGTTTTGATTCTAGACGCCTCCAGTATGTGTTTAACTGATAATGTCTCGATACAACATGTACATACAGGTCTTGTTGTGATTCTAGACGCCTCCAGTATGTGTTTAACTGTTAATGTCTCGTTACAACATGTACATACAGGTCTTGTTTTGATTCTAGACGCCTCCAGTATGTGTTTAACTGTTAATGTCTCGTTACAGCATGTACATACAGGTCTTGTTTTGATTCTAGACGCCTCAAGAATGTGTTTAACTGTTAATGTCTCGTTACAACATGTACATACAGGTCTTGTTTTGATTCTAGACGCCTCCAGTATGTGTTTAACTGTTAATGTCTCGTTACAACATGTACATACAGGTCTTGTTTTGATTCTAGACGCCTCCAGTATGTGTTTAACTGTTAATGTCTCGTTACAACATGTACATGCAGGTCTTGTTTTGATTCTAGACGCCTCCAGTATGTGTTTAACTGATAATGTCTCGATACAACATGTACATACAGGTCTTGTTGTGATTCTAGACGCCTCCAGTATGTGTTTAACTGTTAATGTCTCGTTACAACATGTACATACAGGTCTTGTTTTGATTCTAGACGCCTCAAGAATGTGTTTAACTGTTAATGTCTCGTTACAACATGTACATACAGGTCTTGTTTTGATTCTAGACGCCTCCAGTATGTGTTTAACTGTTAATGTCTCGTTACAACATGTACATACAGGTCTTGTTTTGATTCTAGACGCCTCCAGTATGTGTTTAACTGTTAATGTCTCGTTACAACATGTACATACAGGTCTTGTTTTGATTCTAGACGCCTCCAGTATGTGTTTAACTGTTAATGTCTCGTTACAACATGTACATACAGGTCTTGATTTGATTCTAGACGCCTCAAGAATGTGTTTAACTGTTAATGTATCGTTACAACATGTACATACAGGTCTTGTCTTGATTCTAGACGCCTCCAGTATGTGTTTAACTGTTAATGTCTCGTTACAACATGTACATACAGGTCTTGTTTTGATTCTAGACGCCTCCAGTATGTGTTTAACTGTTAATGTCTCGTTACAACATGTACATACAGGTCTTGTTTTGATTCTAGACGCCTCAAGAATGTGTTTAACTGTTAATGTCTCGTTACAACATGTAAATACAGGTCTTGTCTTGATTCTAGACGCCTCCAGTATGTGTTTAACTGTTAATGTCTCGTTACAACATGTACATACAGGTCTTGTTTTGATTCTAGACGCCTCCAGTATGTGTTTAACTGTTAATGTCTCGTTACAGCATGTACATGCAGGTCTTTTTTTGATTCTAGACGCCTCAAGAATGTGTTTAACTGTTAATGTCTCGTTACAAAATGTACATACAGGTCTTGTTTTGATTCTAGACGCCTCCAGTATGTGTTTAACTGTTAATATCTCGTTACAACATGTACATACAGGTCTTGATTTGATTCTAGACGCCTCAAGAATGTGTTTAACTGTTAATGTCTCGTTACAACATGTACATACAGGTCTTGTCTTGATTCTAGACGCCTCCAGTATGTGTTTAACTGTTAATGTCTCGTTACAACATGTACATACAGGTCTTGTTTTGATTCTAGACGCCTCCAGTATGTGTTTAACTGTTAATGTCTCGTTACAACATGTACATACAGGTCTTGTTTTGATTCTAGACGCCTCAAGAATGTGTTTAACTGTTAATGTCTCGTTACAACATGTAAATACAGGTCTTGTCTTGATTCTAGACGCCTCCAGTATGTGTTTAACTGTTAATGTCTCGTTACAACATGTACATACAGGTCTTGTTTTGATTCTAGACGCCTCCAGTATGTGTTTAACTGTTAATGTCTCGTTACAGCATGTACATGCAGGTCTTTTTTTGATTCTAGACGCCTCAAGAATGTGTTTAACTGTTAATGTCTCGTTACAAAATGTACATACAGGTCTTGTTTTGATTCTAGACGCCTCCAGTATGTGTTTAACTGTTAATGTCTCGTTACAACATGTACATACAGGTCTTGATTTGATTCTAGACGCCTCAAGAATGTGTTTAACTGTTAATGTCTCGTTACAACATGTACATACAGGTCTTGTCTTGATTCTAGACGCCTCCAGTATGTGTTTAACTGTTAATGTCTCGTTACAACATGTACATACAGGTCTTGTTTTGATTCTAGACGCCTCCAGTATGTGTTTAACTGTTAATGTCTCGTTACAACATGTACATACAGGTCTTGTTTTGATTCTAGACGCCTCAAGAATGTGTTTAACTGTTAATGTCTCGTTACAACATGTACATACAGGTCTTGTTTTGATTCTAGACGCCTCCAGTATGTGTTTATCTGTTAATGTCTCGTTACAACATGTACATACAGGTTCTCAGTACATCAGTGAATTTTAAAACTAAGTAAGACACATCAAAATAGATAATATAACAAATAAACTTCTCAAATTCCTCAAAAACATTCTTTTGTTATACTTACAAGTTTTAAGAAAATTATACTCATGTATAAAATTAAACATAAGACTTGTTCTGTTTTTTTTTTTGTGTTTTCTGAACAAATTGGTTTCAATGATGTGTCTTGTTTTGATTCTAGACGCCTCAAGAATGTGTTTAACTGTTAATGTCTCGTTACAACATGTACATACAGGTCTTGTTTTGATTCTAGACGCCTCAAGAATGTGTTTAACTGTTAATGTCTCGTTACAACATGTACATACAGGTCTTGTTTTGATTCTAGACGCCTCCAGTATGTGTTTAACTGTTAATGTCTCGTTACAACATGTACATAGAGGTCTTGTTTTGATTCTAGACGCCTCCAGTATGTGTTTAACTGTTAATGTCTCGTTACAACATGTACATGCAGGTCTTGTTTTGATTCTAGACGCCTCCAGTATGTGTTTAACTGATAATGTCTCGATACAACATGTACATACAGGTCTTGTTGTGATTCTAGACGCCTCCAGTATGTGTTTAACTGTTAATGTCTCGTTACAACATGTACATACAGGTCTTGTTTTGATTCTAGACGCCTCCAGTATGTGTTTAACTGTTAATGTCTCGTTACAACATGTACATACAGGTCTTGTTTTGATTCTAGACGCCTCAAGAATGTGTTTAACTGTTAATGCCTCGTTACAACATGTACATACAGGTCTTGTTTTGATTCTAGACGCCTCCAGTATGTGTTTATCTGTTAATGTCTCGTTACAACATGTACATACAGGTTCTCAGTACATCAGTGAATGTTAAAACTAAGTAAGACACATCAAAATAGATAATATAACAAATAAACTTCTCAAATTCCTCAAAAACATTCTTTTGTTATACTTACAAGTTTTAAGAAAATTATACTCATGTATAAAATTAAACATAAGACTTGTTCTGTTTTTTTTTTTGTGTTTTCTGAACAAATTGGTTTCAATGATGTGTCTTGTTTTGATTCTAGACGCCTCAAGAATGTGTTTAACTGTTAATGTCTCGTTACAACATGTACATACAGGTCTTGTTTTGATTCTAGACGCCTCAAGAATGTGTTTAACTGTTAATGTCTCGTTACAACATGTACATACAGGTCTTGTTTTGATTCTAGACGCCTCCAGTATGTGTTTAACTGTTAATGTCTCGTTACAACATGTACATACAGGTCTTGTTTTGATTCTAGACGCCTCCAGTATGTGTTTAACTGTTAATGTCTCGTTACAACATGTACATACAGGTCTTGTTTTGATTCTAGACGCCTCCAGTATGTGTTTAACTGTTAATGTCTCGTTACAACATGTACATACAGGTCTTTTTTTGATTCTAGACGCCTCAAGAATGTGTTTAACTGTTAATGTCTCGTTACAACATGTAAATACAGGTCTTGTCTTGATTCTAGACGCCTCCAGTATGTGTTTAACTGTTAATGTCTCGTTACAACATGTACATACAGGTCTTGTTTTGATTCTAGACGCCTCCAGTATGTGTTTAACTGTTAATGTCTCGTTACAGCATGTACATACAGGTCTTGTTTTGATTCTAGACGCCTCAAGAATGTGTTTAACTGTTAATGTCTCGTTACAAAATGTACATACAGGTCTTGTTTTGATTCTAGACGCCTCCAGTATGTGTTTAACTGTTAATGTCTCGTTACAACATGTACATACAGGTCTTGTTTTGATTCTAGACGCCTCAAGAATGTGTTTAACTGTTAATGTCTCGTTACAACATGTACATACAGGTCTTGTCTTGATTCTAGACGCCTCCAGTATGTGTTTAACTGTTAATGTCTCGTTACAACATGTACATACAGGTCTTGTTTTGATTCTAGACGCCTCCAGTATGTGTTTAACTGTTAATGTCTCGTTACAGCATGTACATACAGGTCTTGTTTTGATTCTAGACGCCTCAAGAATGTGTTTAACTGTTAATGTCTCGTTACAACATGTACATACAGGTCTTGTTTTGATTCTAGACGCCTCCAGTATGTGTTTAACTGTTAATGTCTCGTTACAACATGTACATACAGGTCTTGTTTTGATTCTAGACGCCTCCAGTATGTGTTTAACTGTTAATGTCTCGTTACAACATGTACATGCAGGTCTTGTTTTGATTCTAGACGCCTCCAGTATGTGTTTAACTGATAATGTCTCGATACAACATGTACATACAGGTCTTGTTGTGATTCTAGACGCCTCCAGTATGTGTTTAACTGTTAATGTCTCGTTACAACATGTACATACAGGTCTTGTTTTGATTCTAGACGCCTCAAGAATGTGTTTAACTGTTAATGTCTCGTTACAACATGTACATACAGGTCTTGTTTTGATTCTAGACGCCTCCAGTATGTGTTTAACTGTTAATGTCTCGTTACAACATGTACATACAGGTCTTGTTTTGATTCTAGACGCCTCCAGTATGTGTTTAACTGTTAATGTCTCGTTACAACATGTACATACAGGTCTTGTTTTGATTCTAGACGCCTCCAGTATGTGTTTAACTGTTAATGTCTCGTTACAACATGTACATACAGGTCTTGTTTTGATTCTAGACGCCTCCAGGATGTGTTTAACTGTTAATGTCTCGTTACAGCATGTACATACAGGTCTTGTTTTGATTCTAGACGCCTCCAGTATGTGTTTAACTGTTAATGTCTCGTTACAACATGTGCATACACGTCTTGTTTTGATTCTAGACGCCTCCAGTATGTGTTTAACTGTTAATGTCTCGTTACAACATGTGCATACAGGTCTTGTTTTGATTCTAGACGCCTCCAGTATGTGTTTAACTGTTAATGTCTCGTTACAGCATGTACATACAGGTCTTGTTTTGATTCTAGACGCCTCCAGTATGTGTTTAACTGTTAATGTCTCGTTACAGCATGTACATACAGGTCTTGTATTGATTCTAGACGCCTCCAGTATGTGTTTAACTGTTAATGTCTCGTTACAGCATGTACATACAGGTCTTGTATTGATTCTAGACGCCTCCAGTATGTGTTGAACTGTTAATGTCTCGTTACAACATGTACAAACAGGTCTTGTTTTGATTCTAGACGCCTCCAGTATGTGTTTAACTGTTAATGTCTCGTTACAACATGTACATACAGGTCTTGTTTTGATTCTAGACGCCTCCAGTATGTGCTTAACTGTTAATGTCTCGTTACAACATGTACATACAGGTCTTGTTTTGATTCTAGACGCCTCCAGTATGTGTTTAACTGTTAATGTCTCGTTACAACATGTACATACAGGTCTTGTTTTGATTCTAGACGCCTCCAGTATGTGCTTAACTGTTAATGTCTCGTTACAACATGTACATACAGGTCTTGTTTTGATTCTAGACGCCTCCAGTATGTGTTTAACTGTTAATGTCTCGTTACAACATGTACATACAGGTCTTGTTTTGATTCTAGACGCCTCCAGTATGTGTTTAACTGTTAATGTCTCGTTACAACATGTAGATACAGGTCTTGTTTTGATTCTAGACGCCTCCAGTATGTGTTTAACTGTTCATGTCTCGATACAACATGTACATACAGGTCTTGTTTTGATTCTAGACGCCTCCAGTATGTGTTTAACTGTTAATGTCTCGTTACAACATGTACATACAGGTCTTGTTTTGATTCTAGACGCCTCCAGTATGTGTTTAACTGTTAATGTCTCCTTACAACATGTACATACAGGTCTTGTTTTGATTCTAGACGCCTCCAGTATGTGTTTAACTGTTAATGTCTCGTTACAACATGTGCATACAGGTCTTGTTTTGATTCTAGACGCCTCCAGTATGTGTTTAACTGTTAATGTCTCGTTACAACATGTGCATACAGGTCTTGTTTTGATTCTAGACGCATCCAGTATGTGTTTAACTGTTAATGTCTCGTTACAGCATGTGCATACAGGTCTTGTTTTGATTCTAGACGCCTCCAGTATGTGTTTAACTGTTAATGTCTCGTTACAACATGTGCATACAGGTCTTGTTTTGATTCTAGACGCATCCAGTATGTGTTTAACTGTTAATGTCTCCTTACAGCATGTACATACAGGTCTTGTTTTGATTCTAGACGCCTCAAGAATGTGTTTAACTGTTAATGTCTCGTTACAGCATGTACATACAGGTCTTGTTTTGATTCTAGACGCCTCCAGTATGTGTTTAACTGTTAATGTCTCGTTACAACATGTACATACAGGTCTTGTTTTGATTCTAGACGCCTCCAGTATGTGTTTAACTGTTAATGTCTCGTTACAACATGTACATACAGGTCTTGTTTTGATTCTAGACGCCTCCAGTATGTGTTTAACTGTTAATGTCTCGTTACAACATGTACATACAGGTCTTGTTTTGATTCTAGACGCCTCAAGAATGTGTTTAACTGTTAATGTCTCGTTACAACATGTACATACAGGTCTTGTTTTGATTCTAGACGCCTCCAGTATGTGTTACACTGTTAATGTCTCGTTACAACATGTACATACAGGTCTTGTTTTGATTCTAGACGCCTCCAGTATGTGTTTAACTGTTAATGTCTCGTTACAACATGTACATACAGGTCTTGTTTTGATTCTAGACGCCTCCAGTATGTGTTTAACTGTTAATGTCTCGTTACAGCATGTACATACAGGTCTTGTTTTGATTCTAGACGCCTCCAGTATGTGTTTAACTGGTAATTTCTCGTTACAGCATGTACATACAGGTCTTGTTTTGATTCTAGACGCCTCCAGTATGTGTTTAACTGTTAATGTCTCGTTACAACATGTACATACAGGTCTTGTTTTGATTCTAGACGCCTCCAGTATGTGCTTAACTGTTAATGTCTCGTTACAACATGTACATACAGGTCTTGTTTTGATTCTAGACGCCTCCAGTATGTGTTTAACTGTTAATGTCTCGTTACAACATGTACATACAGGTCTTGTTTTGATTCTAGACGCCTCCAGTATGTGTTTAACTGTTAATGTCTCGTTACAACATGTACATACAGGTCTTGTTTTGATTCTAGACGCCTCCAGTATGTGCTTAACTGTTAATGTCTCGTTACAACATGTGCATACAGGTCTTGTTTTGATTCTAGACGCCTCCAGTATGTGTTTAACTGTTAATGTCTCGTTACAACATGTACATACAGGTCTTGTTTTGATTCTAGACGCCTCCAGTATGTGTTTAACTGTTCATGTCTCGATACAACATGTACATACAGGTCTTGTTTTGATTCTAGACGCCTCCAGTATGTGTTTAACTGTTAATGTCTCGTTACAACATGTACATACAGGTCTTGTTTTGATTCTAGACGCCTCCAGTATGTGTTTAACTGTTAATGTCTCCTTACAACATGTGCATACAGGTCTTGTTTTGATTCTAGACGCCTCCAGTATGTGTTTAACTGTTAATGTCTCGTTACAACATGTGCATACAGGTCTTGTTTTGATTCTAGACGCCTCCAGTATGTGTTTAACTGTTAATGTCTCGTTACAACATGTGCATACAGGTCTTGTTTTGATTCTAGACGCATCCAGTATGTGTTTAACTGTTAATGTCTCGTTACAGCATGTACATACAGGTCTTGTTTTGATTCTAGACGCCTCAAGAATGTGTTTAACTGTTAATGTCTCGTTACAGCATGTACATACAGGTCTTGTTTTGATTCTAGACGCCTCCAGTATGTGTTTAACTGTTAATGTCTCGTTACAACATGTGCATACAGGTCTTGTTTTGATTCTAGACGCCTCCAGTATGTGTTTAACTGTTAATGTCTCGTTACAACATGTGCATACAGGTCTTGTTTTGATTCTAGACGCATCCAGTATGTGTTTAACTGTTAATGTCTCGTTACAGCATGTACATACAGGTCTTGTTTTGATTCTAGACGCCTCAAGAATGTGTTTAACTGTTAATGTCTCGTTACAGCATGTACATACAGGTCTTGTTTTGATTCTAGACGCCTCCAGTATGTGTTTAACTGTTAATGTCTCGTTACAACATGTACATACAGGTCTTGTTTTGATTCTAGACGCCTCCAGTATGTGTTTAACTGTTAATGTCTCGTTACAACATGTACATACAGGTCTTGTTTTGATTCTAGACGCCTCCAGTATGTGTTTAACTGTTAATGTCTCGTTACAACATGTACATACAGGTCTTGTTTTGATTCTAGACGCCTCCAGTATGTGTTTAACTGTTAATGTCTCGTTACAACATGTACATACAGGTCTTGTTTTGATTCTAGACGCCTCCAGTATGTGTTTAACTGTTAATGTCTCGTTACAACATGTACATACAGGTCTTGTTTTGATTCTAGACGCCTCCAGTATGTGTTTAACTGTTAATGTCTCGTTACAACATGTACATACAGGTCTTGTTTTGATTCTAGACGCCTCCAGTATGTGTTTAACTGTTAATGTCTCGTTACAGCATGTACATACAGGTCTTGTTTTGATTCTAGACGCCTCCAGTATGTGTTTAACTGTTAATGTCTCGTTACAACATGTACATACAGGTCTTGTTTTGATTCTAGACGCCTCCAGTATGTGCTTAACTGTTAATGTCTCGTTACAACATGTACATACAGGTCTTGTTTTGATTCTAGACGCCTCCAGTATGTGTTTAACTGTTAATGTCTCGTTACAACATGTACATACAGGTCTTGTTTTGATTCTAGACGCCTCCAGTATGTGTTTAACTGTTAATGTCTCGTTACAACATGTACATACAGGTCTTGTTTTGATTCTAGACGCCTCCAGTATGTGCTTAACTGTTAATGTCTCGTTACAACATGTGCATACAGGTCTTGTTTTGATTCTAGACGCCTCCAGTATGTGTTTAACTGTTAATGTCTCGTTACAACATGTACATACAGGTCTTGTTTTGATTCTAGACGCCTCCAGTATGTGTTTAACTGTTCATGTCTCGATACAACATGTACATACAGGTCTTGTTTTGATTCTAGACGCCTCCAGTATGTGTTTAACTGTTAATGTCTCGTTACAACATGTACATACAGGTCTTGTTTTGATTCTAGACGCCTCCAGTATGTGTTTAACTGTTAATGTCTCCTTACAACATGTGCATACAGGTCTTGTTTTGATTCTAGACGCCTCCAGTATGTGTTTAACTGTTAATGTCTCGTTACAACATGTGCATACAGGTCTTGTTTTGATTCTAGACGCCTCCAGTATGTGTTTAACTGTTAATGTCTCGTTACAACATGTGCATACAGGTCTTGTTTTGATTCTAGACGCATCCAGTATGTGTTTAACTGTTAATGTCTCGTTACAGCATGTACATACAGGTCTTGTTTTGATTCTAGACGCCTCAAGAATGTGTTTAACTGTTAATGTCTCGTTACAGCATGTACATACAGGTCTTGTTTTGATTCTAGACGCCTCCAGTATGTGTTTAACTGTTAATGTCTCGTTACAACATGTGCATACAGGTCTTGTTTTGATTCTAGACGCCTCCAGTATGTGTTTAACTGTTAATGTCTCGTTACAACATGTGCATACAGGTCTTGTTTTGATTCTAGACGCATCCAGTATGTGTTTAACTGTTAATGTCTCGTTACAGCATGTACATACAGGTCTTGTTTTGATTCTAGACGCCTCAAGAATGTGTTTAACTGTTAATGTCTCGTTACAGCATGTACATACAGGTCTTGTTTTGATTCTAGACGCCTCCAGTATGTGTTTAACTGTTAATGTCTCGTTACAACATGTACATACAGGTCTTGTTTTGATTCTAGACGCCTCCAGTATGTGTTTAACTGTTAATGTCTCGTTACAACATGTACATACAGGTCTTGTTTTGATTCTAGACGCCTCCAGTGTGTGTTTAACTGTTAATGTCTCGTTACAACATGTACATACAGGTCTTGTTTTGATTCTAGACGCCTCAAGAATGTGTTTAACTGTTAATGTCTCCTTACAACATGTACATACAGGTCTTGTTTTGATTCTAGACGCCTCCAGTGTGTGTTTAACTGTTAATGTCTCGTTACAACATGTACATACAGGTCTTGTTTTGATTCTAGACGCCTCCAGTGTGTGTTTAACTGTTAATGTCTCGTTACAACATGTACATACAGGTCTTGTTTTGATTCTAGACGCCTCCAGTATGTGTTTAACTGTTAATGTCTCGTTACAACATGTACATACAGGTCTTGTTTTGATTCTAGACGCCTCCAGTATGTGTTTAACTGTTAATGTCTCGTTACAACATGTACATACAGGTCTTGTTTTGATTCTAGACGCCTCCAGTATGTGTTTAACTGTTAACGTCTCGTTACAACATGTACATACAGGTCTTGTTTTGATTCTAGACGCCTCCAGTATGTGTTTAACTGTTAATGTCTCGTTACAACATGTACATACAGGTCTTGTTTTGATTCTAGACGCCTCCAGTATGTGTTTAACTGTTAATGTCTCGTTACAACATGTACATACAGGTCTTGTTTTGATTCTAGACGCCTCCAGTATGTGTTTAACTGTTAACGTCTCGTTACAACATGTACATACAGGTCTTGTTTTGATTCTAGACGCCTCCAGTATGTGTTTAACTGTTAATGTCTCGTTACAACATGTACATACAGGTCTTGTTTTGATTCTAGACGCCTCCAGTATGTGTTTAACTGTTAATGTCTCGTTACAACATGTACATACAGGTCTTGTTTTGATTCTAGACGCCTCCAGTATGTGTTTAACTGTTAACGTCTCGTTACAACATGTACATACAGGTCTTGTTTTGATTCTAGACGCCTCCAGTATGTGTTTAACTGTTAATGTCTCGTTACAACATGTACATACAGGTCTTGTTTTGATTCTAGACGCCTCCAGTATGTGTTTAACTGTTAATGTCTCGTTACAACATGTACATACAGGTCTTGTTTTGATTCTAGACGCCTCCAGTATGTGTTTAACTGTTAAGGTCTCGTTACAACATGTACATACAGGTCTTGTTTTGATTCTAGACGCCTCCAGTATGTGTTTAACTGTTAACGTCTCGTTACAACATGTACATACAGGTCTGTCTTGTCGTTCCATTATATTGGAGTGCTCTAATAAACTGTGACCTAAGCCAAGTCCCGTCAAAATAACTTCTTCTCTTCTTCCTAGGTTTTCTTTCGGCCAAGTTCTTGTTGTACTAACTTTATAAGCGCGGTTCCTCCCTCCGTAAAAGACCCTGACGAACTCGTACAATCGCTTGTTATATTTTTGCAAAATACTAGAACTTTTGGCAGCTATGTATATGCATAAATCTTAACTGGTTTCATTTTCAGATTCTAGGAGGTAGAAATGATGAGGACTTGAACAATTTTTACAAACTTTCTTTCATCAGTGGAACCACAATAGGAAAGTGTTGTTTTTTTTTTAATTGAATATTTTCTATAATAATTAGTATATTTATTGGCAATAAATATTACCTCATATTTTGATGAGATGTAGCTGAGAGAGCCGGATTTAGCCCTGACGGTTCGCAATCTTGACGAGGAGGAACTCGCGGAAGATGAAGGATGGTTCTGAAAGAAAAACAACATAAACAAACATTAAACAAAAATAATGAAAAAATTAAAAATTCCAATCTTCAGAATAATTATCTACCACAAAGAGTTGAGAGGTAAACATTTCTACATGCTTCATTTTACAAATATTATAAGCATTTTTTTTTTTTTTTTTTTTACATAAGGTGGTTAATAAAACAGTACATATATATGATTGTGTCAGAAGATATAGATGATCAGGATTCGGGTCTGTGTTGAATAAAAGGACATTTTACAACTAAAATGTGTAATATTTCTGCCAAAGTTTCGGCTTAAAGTGCAAACCCCAGAAATTTAGCCTACAAGAAACGGAATAGTTCTCTCTTTCCTTCATAGCCCTGAAGAAGGTTTCTAATTCAAACAGAAACGTTGGCATAAAAATATAACTGATTTTAGTTTTAAAATGTAGTTTTCTTCAAGATATAATGTCATCTACTCTTTCTTAATAACCGGTGAAAATTGGAACAATCTCTTCGAAATCATAATTGTATTTATTTTTGTATTTATTGTTAAATGCTACAAGGCTATGAAACAATTCCTTCATATTTATTTGAACAAAAAAAAATCATAGTAACAAAAACATTGATGCGTTAAGTGTCTCTGTACACTTTATGTTAATGTTTCTTATGATTAGTTGTTAATCGGTGTCCTACTGAAATATACATAAGAATAAATTTTATCGTTAAGATTTTTTAAAAATATTATTATTGTTTTTAATAGTAATCACCTTGTAATTGAAGAACCTGCTGAGTTTTCCCTGTGCCATATTAAATAAGCCAGACATGAATACGAAGATTTTTGTATAAATCACAATTGTTAACATTCAGAAAAAACACTTTGACACTTTATTTTACACAGCTATCCTTTGGATGTTGTACCGAGCTCAGATATCATGTGAACTTCCAAGCAAAAGGGGGGTTTAGACACAGCTATCCTGGGGAACGATTTCTCCAACAAGTCATAACACTTATTACATCCAAGCAAGGGTTTTAGATTTGGAAAAATTTGAGCCGATGGATATATATTTTTTTTTTTTAATTTGAAATTTAAGAATTGAATAAGCAAGGTTTTTTCCTGGACTTGAAAGTGACAGTGATTTGATGATAAGAGCTGAAATACGCCCCCATGCTGACTGTACGGGGGAGAGAGACCTGGAATGTACTGAGGCTATCACACATCTACCCCCAAGATTTCACGGAGGTCACTGCGCTCGTGCAGACCGCCCACTCCTTTTCATATTGATTCGCACAGCCTCCCAGCAGATAACACCAACATTTATTTAATGCTTTTACAAAAACACTTTTATAAACATATTTGTACTTGAAATAAGCACAGAATCTTGAAAAACTTGATAAAACGCACAATATTGCATTACAAACTTCCTATCAGATGTTTAATACTTGACAATTAAGTAATTCTTAACTTTCGCAATGTTGCCAACATTCCCAGCCGAAATTCCCTACTCAAAAATAAACTTGATTTCAAGTTTTGATAATTTTATTTAAACGATATACAATTAATTTATAAAAATGCTGACTATAAAATTCTTTTGACAACAAATTTAGATGTCCAACAAAATTCTGGAGTGACAAAGTTTAAATAACGAATAAAATATTAAACAAAGCATAATTATGGCGCTAAAAATACATTTAAACCCTTTTAGAACTTTAACTTAACTACATAATTTCAAAAGTTAAACTAAATATAATTTTGTTAAGAGTTAATGCCCAACCTGCAGATTGTTGCACATTTAAAAAATAAAGATTAATGAAAAAACGAAATAAATTATGTTTGAGAATGATTATTATTTATTTCAAAAATTATTTTAAAAAATAAGGGCAGAATAAAGAAATTTCATAGATAGCTTTCAGAAGAAAACAGTCAGATAATTGTCGAGGGATGTTTTAAGATCAAAATAATGAAGTCTTAGCAAGTTTTTATAACTTTCTTATCCCTAGTGTCATTTGGCGAAGTTGGAATAGAGACAGTTAATAAATCTTTTAAAGTTTTTTTTTTTTTTCACCTATCATTTATAGAGAAATTATATTTTTTGAAAAATATACCTTTAGATATATATATTTATAAACATCTCGAAGTAAAGCAAGATTTTAGGCACTTAAATTGATTGAAGAAAAACCAATTCCTTAAATGAAAAACTGACAGTAGCTAAAAAAAATCTTCGATCCCAAAAAAAACTCTTAATTAAGAAACAAAAAATTAAAAAAAAAATAATAAAAAAATACTGAAATCTTTTATCATTTTAGCATAATACTTTAGAGAAAAATTAATTTTACAACTAAGGCCCGGTTCACACTGAAGAAACTGGTTTCGTGAAATTCAAGTTGTTTGCAACGCATAGATAAGAAAACCATAGGTTGTTGTACCCAGAGTTTCATGAAAATTCAGGCCAGAGTCACACTAGAGAAACTGGTTTCGCGAAACTCAAGTTGTTTGCAACGCATAGATAAGAAAACCATAGGTTGTTGTCCCCAGAGTTTCATGAAAATTCAGGCCCGGTTCACACTGAAGAAACTGGTTTCGTGAAATTCAAGTTGTTTGCAACGCATAGATAAGAAAACCATAGGTTGTTGTACCCAGAGTTTCATGAAAATTCAGGCCAGAGTCACACTAGAGAAACTGGTTTCGTGAAATTCAAGTTATTTGCAACGCATAGATAAGAAAACCATAGGTTGTTGTACCCAGAGTTTCATGAAAATTCAGGCCAGAGTCACACTAGAGAAACTGGTTTCGCGAAACTCAAGTTGTTTGCAACGCATAGATAAGAAAACCATAGGTTGTTGTACCCAGAGTTTCATGAAAATTCAGGCCAGAGTCACACTAGAGAAACTGGTTTCGCGAAACTCAAGTTGTTTGCAACGCATAGATAAGAAAACCATAGGTTGATGTACCCAGAGTTTCATGAAAATTCAGGCCAGAGTCACACTAGAGAAACTGGTTTCGCGAAACTCAAGTTGTTTGCAACGCATAGATAAGAAAACCATAGGTTGTTGTACCCAGAGTTTCATGAAAATTCAGGCCAGAGTCACACTAGAGAAACTGGTTTCGCGAAACTCAAGTTGTTTGCAACGCATAGATAAGAAAACCATAGGTTGTTGTACCCAGAGTTTCATGAAAATTCAGGCCAGAGTCACACTGAAGAAACTGGTTTCGTGAAATTCAAGTTGTTTGCAACGCATAGATAAGAAAACCATAGGTTGTTGTACCCAGAGTTTCATGAAAATTCAGGCCAGAGTCACACTAGAGAAACTGGTTTCGCGAAACTCAAGTTGTTTGCAACGCATAGATAAGAAAACCATAGGTTGTTGTACCCAGAGTTTCATGAAAATTCAGGCCAGAGTCACACTAGAGAAACTGGTTTCGCGAAACTCAAGTTGTTTGCAACGCATAGATAAGAAAACCATAGGTTGTTGTACCCAGAGTTTCATGAAAATTCAGGCCAGAGTCACACTAGAGAAACTGGTTTCGCGAAACTCAAATTGTTTGCAACGCATAGATAAGAAAACCATAGGTTGTTGTACCCAGAGTTTCATGAAAATTCAGGCCAGAGTCAGACGAGAGAAACTGGTTTCGTGAAACTCAAGTTACTCCACATACAGTTTAACGAAACCGGGTTTCATGAAACCGATTTAACGAATTTCATGAAATCGGTTTCATGAAACTAAAGTTTCACTTTTGGTTCACCAACCTACTGTTTTCTATCTATCGGATGCAAGCAATTTGAGTTTCACGAAACCAATTTCTCCAGTGTGCACTGGGGCTAAAAGTATATATAAAAAATACAGCCAATAAAACAAAGAAGAAGAAATGAGGAACTGAATCGTCTTTGCATATTCCAGTTCTTATCCCCAGTTCCATTTCGAAAGTATAGAATTGAAAAATTTGAAGATTCGTATTAATCTTTTGTGAAAAATTTGACCAGACGTAAAAATGTAAAATGAAATCTGAAAGCGAAACAAGATCTTGGGCGCCATCACAGGAAACTGATACTAGCCTAAGCAATGGAAATTACTCCGCCATCACAGGAAACTGATACTAGCCTAAGCAATGGAAATTACTCCGCCATCACAGGAAACTGATACTAGCCTAAGCAATGGAAATTACTCCGCCATCACAGGAAACTGATACTAGCCTAAGCAATGGAAATTACTCCGCCATCACAGGAAACTGATACTAGCCTAAGCAATGGAAATTACTCCGCCATCACAGGAAACTGATACTAGCCTAAGCAATGGAAATTACTCCGCCATCACAGGAAACTGATACTATTCTAAGCAATGGAAATTACTCCGCCATCACAGGAAACTGATACTAGCCTAAGCAATGGAAATTACTCCGCCATCACAGGAAACTGATACTAGCCTAAGCAATGGAAATTACTCCGCCATCACAGGAAACTGATACTAGCCTAAGCAATGGAAATTACTCCGCCATCACAGGAAACTGATACTATTCTAAGCAATGGAAATTACTCCGCCATCACAGGAAACTGATACTATTCTAAGCAATGGAAATTACTCCGCCATCACAGGAAACTGATACTATTCTAAGCAATGGAAATTACTCCGCCATCACAGGAAACTGATACTATTCTAAGCAATGGAAATTACTCCGCCATCACAGGAAACTGATACTATTCTAAGGAATGGAAATTACTCCGCCATCACAGGAAACTGATACTATTCTAAGGAATGGAAATTACTCCGCCATCACAGGAAACTGATACTATTCTAAGGAATGGAAATTACTCCGCCATCACAGGAAACTGATACTATTCTAAGGAATGGAAATTACTCCGCCATCACAGGAAACTGATACTATTCTAAGGAATGGAAATTACTCCGCCATCACAGGAAACTGATACTATTCTAAGCAATGGAAATTACTCCGCCATCACAGGAAACTGATACTATTCTAAGGAATGGAAATTACTCCGCCATCACAGGAAACTGATACTATTCTAAGGAATGGAAATTACTCCGCCATCACAGGAAACTGATACTATTCTAAGCAATGGAAATTACTCCGCCATCACAGGAAACTGATACTATTCTAAGGAATGGAAATTACTCCGCCATCACAGGAAACTGATACTATTCTAAGGAATGGAAATTACTCCGCCATCACAGGAAACTGATACTATTCTAAGGAATGGAAATTACTCCGCCATCACAGGAAACTGATACTATTCTAAGGAATGGAAATTACTCCGCCATCACAGGAAACTGATACTATTCTAAGGAATGGAAATTACTCCGCCATCACAGGAAACTGATACTATTCTAAGGAATGGAAATTACTCCGCCATCACAGGAAACTGATACTATTCTAAGCAATGGAAATTACTCCGCCATCACAGGAAACTGATACTATTCTAAGGAATGGAAATTACTCCGCCATCACAGGAAACTGATACTATTCTAAGGAATGGAAATTACTCCGCCATCACAGGAAACTGATACTATTCTAAGGAATGGAAATTACTCCGCCATCACAGGAAACTGATACTATTCTAAGGAATGGAAATTACTCCGCCATCACAGGAAACTGATACTATTCTAAGGAATGGAAATTACTCCGCCATCACAGGAAACTGATACTATTCTAAGGAATGGAAATTACTCCGCCATCACAGGAAACTGATACTATTCTAAGCAATGGAAATTACTCCGCCATCACAGGAAACTGATACTATTCTAAGCAATGGAAATTACTCCGCCATCACAGGAAACTGATACTATTCTAAGCAATGGAAATTACTCCGCCATTGGTCCTGAGCATTTCCCTCACATGTGCCGTAATTTTCTTTTAATTCAAATATTTCAGTTTATTTAATTCTGATATTTTTGTCTATTTGTCATTTGTACATTCAAGCAGGAAAAAGTTGCCATGCTAACCCTCTACAAAACGATTTGTTCGAAAAAAAAGGTGCGTGAGGGAAACCCTAACGGCGCGACCACTCGTGTCACTGAACTAGACCTGCGCGGGGGAAGCTTACAGACCTTCCCGGACTCCTCTATCTCCGACGTTTTCAGCCTAACTCTTGTCAGTTCACGGCCCTCTTTATGTTGTGAAGTATTGAGGTTGTTCCGTTTATACACTGCCGGACCCCTCTATCTCCGACGTTTTCATCCTAACTCTTGTCAGTTCACGGCCCTCTTTATGTTGTGAAGTATTGTGGTTGTTCCGTTTATACACTGCCGGACTCCTCTATCTCCGACGTTTTCATCCTAACTCTTGTCAGTTCACGGCCCTCTTTATGTTGTGAAGTATTGTGGTTGTTCCGTTTATACACTGCCGGACCCCTCTATCTCCGACGTTTTCATCCTAACTCTTGTCAGTTCACGGCCCTCTTTATGTTGTGAAGTATTGTGGTTGTTCCGTTTATACACTGCCGGACTCCTCTATCTCCGACGTTTTCATCCTAACTCTTGTCAGTTCACGGCCCTCTTTATGTTGTGAAGTATTGAGGTTGTTCCGTTTATACACTGCCGGACCCCTCTATCTCCGACGTTTTCAGCCTAACTCTTGTCAGTTCACGGCCCTCTTTATGTTGTGAAGTATTGTGGTTGTTCCGTTTATACACTGCCGGACTCCTCTATCTCCGACGTTTTCAGCCTAACTCTTGTCAGTTCACGGCCCTCTTTATGTTGTGAAGTATTGTGGTTGTTCCGTTTATACACTGCCGGACTCCTCTATCTCCGACGTTTTCAGCCTAACTCTTGTCAGTTCACGGCCCTCTTTATGTTGTGAAGTATTGTGGTTGTTCCGTTTATACACTGCCGGACTCCTCTATCTCCGACGTTTTCAGCCTAACTCTTGTCAGTTCACGGCCCTCTTTATGTTGTGAAGTATTGTGGTTGTTCCGTTTATACACTGCCGGACTCCTCTATCTCCGACGTTTTCAGCCTAACTCTTGTCAGTTCACGGCCCTCTTTATGTTGTCAAGTATTGTGGTTGTTCCGTTTATACACTGCCGGACTCCTCTATCTCCGACGTTTTCAGCCTAACTCTTGTCAGTTCACGGCCCTCTTTATGTTGTCAAGTATTGTGGTTGTTCCGTTTATACACTGCCGGACTCCTCTATCTCCGACGTTTTCAGCCTAACTCTTGTCAGTTCACGGCCCTCTTTATGTTGTCAAGTATTGTGGTTGTTCCGTTTATACACTGTCGGACTCCTCTATCTCCGACGTTTTCAGCCTAACTCTTGTCAGTTCACGGCCCTCTTTATGTTGTCAAGTATTGTGGTTGTTCCGTTTATACACTGCCGGACTCCTCTATCTCCGACGTTTTCAGCCTAACTCTTGTCAGTTCACGGCCCTCTTTATGTTGTCAAGTATTGTGGTTGTTCCGTTTATACACTGCCGGACTCCTCTATCTCCGACGTTTTCAGCCTAACTCTTGTCAGTTCACGGCCCTCTTTATGTTGTCAAGTATTGTGGTTGTTCCGTTTATACACTGCCGGACAAAAAAGGAGCGTGAGGGAAACCCTCACGGCGCGACCACTCGTGTCACTGTACTAGACCTGCGCGGGGGAAGCTTACAGACCTTCCCGGACTCCTCTATCTCCGACGTTTTCAGCCTAACTCTTGTCAGTTCACGGCCCTCTTTATTTTGTGAAGTATTGTGGTTGTTCCGTTTATACACTGCCGGACAAAAAAAACGGCGCACCTTGAATTTCGTCATTATTTCTTTTCCTGGCTAATAAAATATGCAATTTTTAAACTAAAAATGTATTTTATATATTTAGCGTGTAGGACACCATAACTGAAAACAAAAAAAAAAACCCTGAAAAATACAGTTAAGTAAAAAAAAGAAAATGAACACACTTCCAAAGTCAAAATAAAACACCTCTAATTCTTATTCTACATAAAAAATATTGTTTCTAGTACCTAGTGTTTCCTCCCCTGGCACGAATAACGGGCTCTATCCTTCCTGGTATACATATTAAATTGGCTACCTGAAGTTCAAGAATCTGGTTCCACTAATGTACCAGGGCAATTCTCAGGAGTTGGAGATTACCGGGAGGGTTCTCTTGTTGAAGGATGGACCTCCCAAGCTGGTCTCAGAGATGCTCAACAGGATTGAGGTCCGATCTGCATGCTGGCGACTCAATGTTCCGAATACCAAGCTCGTCCATATAGCCCCTTACAACATTTGCGACGCGTGGAGGGGCATTATTCTGCATAAAGAGGACTTCATTGCCTATAAATGGACCAAGAGGCACCACATATTCCTCTAGGATGTCGGTGATGTTCGTGTGTGCATTGAGAACTGATCTTTGGAATACGTGGAGGTATGCACTCGCCTTTAAAGAAATGCCATCCCAAGCCATCACCGACCCTCCTCCGAACTGCACTCTTCCCGCTATATTGGAATGTGCATACCGCTCTCCTGGTCTTCTCCATACTCGAACTCGACCATCTGAAGCATAGGGGTTATACCTGGACTCGTCAGGTGCCAGAACAGAGGCCCAATCGTCTTCAGTCCATGCGGCATGTTCTCTACAAAATCGGAGGAGAGCCGTTCGGCGTTCTGGGGTCAGGAGAGGACCGGAAGAGGGACCAGAGCATTCAGCCCAGCTTCAGTGAGCCTTCATGAAGCCTGTGAGGTCTCAACTGAAGTCTGAGAACGGTTTCTGAGGGCCTGAATCGGAATAAAGCGGCCATCAGCTCTATCAGTCGTTCTCCGACGCCCTGATCTTGGCCTCCTATCGAAGCTTCCTGTCTCCCGGTATCTAAGGACTGCGCGTCGAACCGTTGTTTCAGGCAGTCCTAGGGTTCAGGTGGTGTAACGCTGGCTTCGGCCGTCCTCTATTGAAGCAACTACCCGAGCAATTAGATCAGCATTTAAAACCACTTCAACTCTTCAAAAATGATCTTTTGTAAAGAAAAAATGTTTTCCAGTAAAAAGATACAAAAAACAAAAAAACAGCGCGCGTTTTATTTTTACTTTGGAAGTGTGTTAATTTCCTTTTTACTTACCTAACTGTATTTTTAATTTTTTTTTTTTCTTTTTGTCTTTACTTATGGCGTCCTATAAGCTGAATATGTACAATGCTTTTTGAGTTAAAAATTTGCAAATTCTATTAACCTGGAAAAGAAATAACGACGAAATTCAAGGTGCGCCGTTGTTTTTTTTTGTCCAGCTGTGTAGTTTAGTTTTGTCCAGCTGTGTAGTTTAGTTTTGTCCAGCTGTGTAGTTTAGTTTAAAAATGTCTAGTAAGCGACGTGCTGAGAATATTTTACGGCTTTTGGAGGTTGGGCCAAAATAAAAAAGAAATACTTGTATATGTAACGAGTATTGCAAATTGTATTACGAATTCCGCTGATCTTGATTCAGAATAATGTTATTTTGTACAATTCATGCATTTTTATATTATTTTAGGCATTTTTTCTATTCGAACGCTACAAATATTTTTCTGATTTTTATATTTTTTGTGATTCATTTTTTTACTCATTTAAAAATGTTTTATTTTGCTTTTTCATTTTAAAGAAAATTGATATTGCACTTTTCACTCACAAACTATTTTTGAAAACCCAATTAAATAGTATTAATTAAAGCATTTTATTGTTCATAACCCTTTTCTATTCATTTCACTCTAATAATTAAATAATAATAAGCTTTAACTCTGCATGCCCGAACGCCTCTGCGCATGCGCGTACGCCAGTGCGCACACACTTTTTTGTCGCCGCTAAAGCCTATTCATGCTCACAAATAAGAGAATAGCCGAAAACTGAGACGTGAGGGAATTGCTCACGCGCGACCAACGGTGACCCTCGGACGCGACCGCTGCCGGGTTAAGCTCCGTTTCCTTCGATATAGATCGCTCTATCAAAAATCTACTAAGGACACCTAAACTTCACTTACATACTGACTCCTGGAGACTAGTTACCACCTTAGACCTTCTCAGCATTTCCTCCAGCCTGTGGTTTATAAGCTGCCTTCATTTCTCTCATCCACACTAATGATCTAATATTCATTAAGCTCATGCCGTTCATGTAGCCATTAATATAAATATTTTAATAGTCTAGTCTATGTAAAGTTCAAAAAATAAAGTTTTTTAAAGTCTATCCTGCGTTGCAGGCAGAGCCTCCACTTCTCAGAGCCAGGCCCAGGACCAGATCACGGGCCCCCACTTCTCAGAGCCGGGCCCAGGACCAGATCACGGGCCCCCACATCTCAGAGCCAGGCCCAGGACCAGATCACGGGCCCCCACATCTCAGAGCCGGGCCCAGGACCAGATCACGGGCCCCCACATCTCAGAGCCAGACTGAAAATTCGACTACTTTGCTATAGGACTTTGGATAATTTAAAATTATTTTCATCTTGAGTTTTGAGCGAAATGAGAATAAAAGCCGACAATCGGTGCAGCAAAGGTCAATTTCGGCACTTTTAGTTTTATTACGACTCCTAATGAAATATACTATTCTGGGACTGCACTTGTTTTGTCGTTTATGTACATTAAAAATATATAGTTCCAATTCCAATAAATATAGGCTACACCCGTCTATATTTCTAAACCCCATTCTTCTTTCAAGCTCATAACCTATAGATATTTTTCCAATTAGCGAGGCCCGGGACAACAGTACCCGGCAGTCCCCCCTCCCCCATGTGGCGGCCCTGGTTGCAGGATATACCTGGCGCCCGAACAGGGACCTGTGCTGTTAAAAATCTGTCCACCAAGTACACAGGAAGATATCTGTATCTTCAGGATTCAGTTTCAATTTATTCGAATGACTATTGAATAAGAAATTTATTTAATAATGCCCAACTCTGATGTGGACCTGACCGAACTTCTAACAGATGTAGCCAACATATTGAAGCAATAATTAAGAACACTTAAATATTCCCAAAATCGCTCTCATTTTTTTTTTATCGATTAATGTAGTTTATTATTTCTTTTAGCACTTTCCTCCGAAGGAAAGTAACTATTGAGGTTGGACTCATGACGGAATTTTTGAAAAATTTCTTCAAATCTTTATTGATCCTACCTAGTAGACACCGAAAATGACCCCCGTTAAAATTTATATCTCTCTCTCTCTCTCTCTCTATATATATATATATATATATATATATATATATATATATTTATATATATATATATATATATATATATATATATATATATATATGTGTGTATATATATACACATATATTCACACACACACACACACACACACACACACACATATATATATATATATATATATATGTTTGATGTTTATTTTTCGTCGCCGGGATGATATTTTTGGATGGAACGGCATTTTTCTCCAGCGGTGGTACTCCTCACTTCTTCCTGGAATATTTCGATGGGTTCTTCTTCATCTTCTTCAGCCAGGTTATTAATGTTTCTTTCTCGGTGGTTGCCGAGGGAATGGCATTTTTCTCGATCTGGGTGCCTTTTCTCCTCTCTAGCCCCAGTATCGGCGTACCAATGGTGTTGAATATCATCCTAGCGACGAAAAATAAACATCAAACATAAATATCCTGACGGCAAGGAAAATAGAAGCAGGAAAAAAAAAGACGCAATACCATCAGCGCTACTAACGGACAGTATCCCAACTACACCAGGGAGCTTCAACATCATTGGTCCGCCGATACTGGGGCTAGAGAGTAGAAAAGGCGCCCAAATCGAGAAAAACGCCAGGCATCAAGATACACACATTTAGGCACGCTGGAAACCCTGAATGGACGTTGACCCTTGATCTCCTCATCACCCAGGATCTACATGCAGTCACGAGATGCAGTGCCTTGGATTACCGTCCCTCAGATCATCACCCGGTCTTATACGAGTTCGAAGGAGACCTCCCCTCGCAGTTGCCCACCAAGTATCTCCTCCACAAAGCCGACTGGAATGGGTTCCGAGAAGACATTCTCTCCGATTTACCTCCAATCAGGATCATCAGAACGTCCGATGAAGTCGAAGATGCTGTCACCGTCCTCACCGAAGTCATTCAGTCCACTGCTGAAAGAAGAATCCCAAAGTTTGTTCCAAAGCCCATCCACCAGCGTAAGCCGCCAGCACACATCACCAGGTTGATTGGCCTGCGGAATAACTTAAAGAACATCTGGGCGCGGACGAAGGATGGCACACTAAGGGCTCCCTTTAACGCCATGTCCCGGCAAATTGCGCAGCTCTCAGCCCAATGGAAGACATCCCTATGGCATGAGCAGTTACGTCGGACTTACGAGGATACAAGACAATTCTGGCGGCTCCTGAGGTGCACAGTATCCAAACGGCAAGACGTTCTCCTCTCGGACGGCGATAATCTGCTCACCCCCTCATAGCAAGCCGAAGCACTGGCGGAATACTATGAGGAAAATGATCGTCGGAGGAATGAGAAGATCCTAAGACACGAACGGGTCCCACAAGAACTCCCAACGCCCCCTCTACACTTCACAATGAGACAGATGGAATCTGCACTACGACGAACGAAGGGAAACAAGTCATCCGGCTTGGACGGCATACCTTACGTGATGCTGAAGATGCTCCCTAGGAAGGCAAAGGCCTTCCTACTGAACATATTCAACGCATCATACCGCACTGGATACTTCCCGGAGACCTGGAAGCACGCCGTGGTGGTCCCTCTTCGCAAACCCAAGAAGCCAGGAGACAAGCCCGAGCACTACCGGCCAATCAACTTGCTGAGCCACATGAGCAAGATCTTCGAAAAGCTGATTCTTGCTCATGTGCTGAACCACTGCACGGAGGCAAACATCATCCCCCCGGAACAGACCGGCTTTCGGCCCGGGCTCTCCTGTGACCACCACGTCGCCAAGCTCCAGAACACCGTGTCCGCCGAGCTCAACAAGAACAGAGCCACGGCCTTCATATCCCTGGACTGCACGCAGGCGTTCGACTGTGTATCCAGTGATGTGGGGTGGGTAAATACCCGGTGGGTAGGTAAATATAAATTGGGTATTTACCGGGGTATTTACCCATAGGGAAGGTAAATACCCAAAAAGTGGGTATTTTCAGTTTTTGAGCTTGATACAACTTCTTTGAATATTTTTTGGTCCAAACAAGGACTGAAACTTACCCATTTGATCATAAAAACGTAATGAACATTAATACTTATCCAGTAATATTTTAAAGAAAGTTAAAAGTCGGTCCGGGTATTTACAACTTAATGTATATCTATGAATTTTCATGATTACTTTTACAGTGGGGAAGGTTAATTAATTTTAAAACGGTTTTAACGAAGCCTACTCAATTATTAAGGACTTATTTAAATTTTAAAAAAGGGCGAAAAACATTTTTAATGTTTATTATAATAGTTCAAAACCATTTTAAGTTAAGTTTAAGTTTGTGATCCTTGTTAATATTATTTGAAATTATGCTCATACAGTAGTAACAACATTACAGTAAGTGGAATCTCAGCAGAAATGAAAAGGTAGCTTCTTGATGACAGAGTGTTTTGAGTCCGAGTTGGGAAACTAGTTAACATCCTTGATCCAATTGTTGAACTTATCACTGCCATTCAGTTAAATCCCCCCAGTTCAGTAAATTCAGTTAAAGAAACCCAGAATCTTCTCTTCGAAAAACGTAGGAAAAACTTGTGTTACATAAATAGGAGAAACGCATTCAGTTTGGTGTTGGAAAAGCACATCTTGCTGCAGACTTGTTGAACTCTTCCATTTGTTTTGTGAGTGAGTTAGGCAAAAGCATGGGAAATCAGTTGATCTTCGGAAAGACATAGCTGACTGTAGGGACCAGGAGGGATTATGGCAAAAATCCTTTGTTTGGGAAGGTCTTGAAGACAATGACAAAGAAAATAATAAAATAAGTCCCATGTTATGGTGGAGAGGCTTGAAAGGTACATGTGTTTTGATCAATGAGTAGGTAACTTAATTTGTGTTTTGAGAAATTGAGATAATCCTAGTCCAAAGTTTGAGCTGAGGCTACATTTTTGTGAATGCAGTACAGTAGTATCAAATTTAGGCAAACAACTTGTTTTATTGGTAGTCGGAATTTATTATTGTTTTAATAGTTTCTCAGTGTTGCAATAGCTCTAAACTGGCAAGATCCATGACATTTTACAATATTCGATTACTAAGTCGCGGTTTAGTTAAATACCTTAAATACCCGGGTATTTATGAAATTGGGTATTTACCCTTAAGAATAAATACCCGGGTATTTTACAACACTGTGTGTATTCCACCAACTTCTCCTACACCAACTGCAGTGTTACAGCTTCCCGGCACAGCGCTTCAGGATCCTTGAGAGCTACCTGTCTGGAAGGACGTTCTCCGTTAGGATCGGTGGTGATATATCCAGAAGTCGACCTTCAACGTGCGGTGTGCCCCAGGGGTCAGTGCTGGGTCCAGTGTTGTTCACGATCTACACCGCCCATATCGTGAGGATGAAGTTTCCCAGAGTCGAACTAGCCGCTTACGCCGATGACATTGGTGTCTATACCACCAGCTTCAACGCACGCGCAGCAGTCGAACGGGCACAGAAAGCCTGTGAATCAATCGTCAATGCTCTTGGAGACGCAGGTATAGACGTCAACCCATCGAAGACAGATGCCGTTGTATGCTCCTTCCAAGGGAACAAAGGTGGCAGACCCCGAGGAGCACTACCCTCGCACTTTCTGGTCCGGGGTCAGCAAATTAAGATCTCCACCAAGATAAACTACCTACGAGTGCACATCCACCGGCATCTGTCCGTCACCCCCCATGTCACCAGTCGCTTAAAGGAAGTCCGGCAGAAGACATATCGCCTTAACCACCTGCTGCGATCAGCCCAGCTCTCGCTCCGCCTGAAGTTGCAGGTCTATAAGGCGATCATCAGGCCAACCCTTCTTCACGGAGCACCAGCCCTACGCTACATGTACCCCTCCACACTGAAGAGGCTACAGAAGTTCCAAAATGGGGGTCTCCTTCGCGCCGTGATGCATACGAGCCTTCAACGGGCAAAACCATCCTTGCTACAGGACGAACTGCAGCTGCCCACAGTTCACGAGTTTATACGGAGGCGTCATATCAAATTCTATGATGGCCTCCGTCACTGCGTCAACCCCCTCTTCAGAGACGTGACACCCCCTCTCCTACCACAGAGATGGCAGGGAAGTACCAGACGCATACTGGACTTGGCGGAAGAGGCAGCACATTAGATTTAAGTTAGTATTAAGATATTGTAATTCAGACTAAGGTTTAATGATAACCATGTTTTGTCCCTCCCTTAACATCTCAGGCACCCCCTATAGTTAGTATTAGACACTAAGTAGGCTTAAGACCCCCCCCTTTTGTAAATATATCGTCCCTTCTAGTACATAAGTGTAGGATAAGGTGTAAAACGTATTCGCCTACAAGATGGCGACGGGTGAGGAATTCTTAGAAGAACTCATTCCTTTTATAACTTTTATAAAAGATTCTAAAAGCCCTAAAGCTGAAATTAAGAGTAAAACTAGTGACATATTGCTCAAAGCACGTGAGTGTATTGAAAAATTGATTCAAGAAAATCAGGAATTGAAGAAAAGTCTTGAAGAAAAGAAGATAACCTCATCAGCAAAGAAGAATGAATGAATGAATGAATGAATGAATGAATGAATGAATGAAAAAAATGAATGAAATGAATGAAAAAAAAAACTTTATTCTGGGACTTCGTCCCATAAGAATAAAAATAAGTACAAAATAAACAATAAACAAATTTAACCTAAAAATATAAATATGAATAAAGAAAAACAAAAGTATAAAAGAACAAAACAAAAAAAGCAACTAATACAAATATTATATGTGAAGCCTTAAATAATAAAATGAAATATAAGTAAATATGTACATTCATTGGAATGGGGCAATGATGATACAATGATCAGAGGGGGATGGGAATAAAATTAAAGAGTTTAAATAAACAAATAAATATTAAAAAGTTGAATAAATATTAAAGGAATGGGGGCTATAAAAAGATATAAACTAGGAAAATGCATAAACACGAGAAAAAAACAGCAATATAATTTACAAAGGTAATCAGGTCTTCCTGGTGGTGAAATTTTAAGAAGCGTCTTCCTGGGAGGATAGGAGAAAAGCAAAGAGGCGGGATTTAAAGACAGGTAAGGAAGGAGAGTGTCGAATGGAAAGAGGGATAGAGTTCCAGAAGGACGAGGCTCGGGAGATGAAGGAGCGGTCGAAGAAGGCTGTTTTATGAGTGGGAGGATAGAGATCGGAGGGACGGGAGCGGGTACCACGGGAATGGACAGCCGATTTAAACTGCAGGAGGTTGTAAATATAGGAAGGAGATTTGGAAGAAATGGTTTGGTAAAGGAAGGAACCTAGAAAATATTGTCGTCGAATTGATGGAAATAGCCACTTCAACTCGGAATACCGGTGTGAAATATGGGCATCCCTGGGGGTATCGAGGATAAATCTGAGAAAACTGTTCATTAATCGCTTAAGACGAACCTCAAGCTCCCCAGTGAGCCCTCCATAAACCAGGCAACCATAGTCGAAGTGGGGGAACACTAGAGAAGATACAAGAAGCTGACGTGTAGGAGTAGGGAGGAGGTGACGGGAACGGTTAAATAGTTTAAGGGTGGCTATGGAGCGACGAGTGATTAGGGATAAGTGATTTTTCCAGGATAGGTTTTGATCGAAAACAAGGCCCAGGTTCTTGGCAGTGGAAACATATTGAATAGGACTGGAGTCAATGGTGAAGGAAGGGAGGATAGGAGGGAGAGATTTCAAGAGGGGAGCTGAGCCTATCACTATCGCTTTGGACTTTTCAGCATTCATCAATAATTTGTTGGTCTTGGCCCAAGCTGTGATCCTGTCCAAGTCTTCCTGAATTTTTCTTGCTGCTTCTAATAGCTCAGAGGGGGGGAAGGAAAGGTAGATTTGGGAATCATCGGCATACATGTGGAAGTTGCAAAATAGGATAGAGGATGGGAGATCATTTATGTAGTCTGCAAACAGTGTTGGGGATAGAGAGGAGGCGTGTTGGGAGGACGGTAAACTACTACCACAAGGATACGAGAGGATGAAGAGGATACTTCTGCAAAAAGATACTCGATGCGAGGATGGCCCAGAGAGTGTGAAATGTGAAGGATACGGGAGCGGAGACTACCGTGCACGTATAGAGCGACCCCGCCACCAACACGGTCTTCTCTATCGTGACGGAGGAGGGCGTGGTTAGGAAGAGAGACAGCAGAGGAAGGGATATAGGGTTTGAGCCAGGATTCGGAAATAGCAATAAGGTGATAGGATGTGTCATGGAAGTGGATGGAGAACTCTGTAAAGTGGGCGAAAAGGGACTGGGCGTTAACATGACAAGCTGTAAGAATATTAGTCATAAGAGACGAAGAAGAAAAATACAGTAAAATTGGTACAGGAAGAGAAAAAATAGTAAGAAGACGCTTTACAGTGAATTGAGGGGACAAGACACACCAGGATACAACCAGGCTGAAAGGGGAGTGTAAGAAAAAAGTAATATAAAGCTGTGGCGGACATAATCCACGTCGAAATATAGGAAAAAATAGAAAAGTAAGAGTAAGAGTGGGAGGAAATTAAAATTAAATTATGAATTAAAATACTAATAAATGTTGACAAGACGTTCCAATGAGATCCAGGTAATACAGCCAGATGAGAGAATCCAGATTGAAGCGAGAGAGATGTAGGGTTACAGAGTCCATGATGTCATCCAAACACGTCCAGGTCTTCAGCTTTGGCGATAATGAGTCCAGGCTGTCCATCGTCACGGCGGCATCTGACTTTCCCACCAGCGAACCAAACATATTTTATCTTCCCAGCTTTCTTCAACTGCCTCGCGCGCCAATAAAGATGCCGATTATCGGGGGTCATGTGTTCGCTAAGGTATATTGGTTCGTCTGTCTGCCATCCAAGGTGACGAGTAGAGAAGTCCCTTTTCACTCTTCGAAGTCGGATGAGTTCATCTCGGACTGATTGGCGAACAAATTGGGCTAAGATAGAAGGTCTTCCGGTTTCGCCCTCCCGGGGAGTTCTTATTGTAATCAGGTCCAGATCTTCCGGGCATAGTTTCACTCCCAGTTGGGCACCGATGTTAATGACCGTCCCCTCAGGAGTATCACCAGTCCTTGTAGAGATTCCACGAATCTCCAGAGATCGGCTTAACAGTGCTTGTTCGGCCTGATTTACCCGAACCTCAAGACTTTTTACGTTCTCCCTGAGTCCCTGGTTCGCTCCAATGAGGGTTTGTATTAGTTCCTCCTGCTTTTCAGCCCGTTCTTCTAATGCCCGTAGCCTGGTCATAGTTTCAAATGAGAGGTCTACCTGTGTATTAAGAGTGGCTTTTATATCTTTAATGTCCACACTTAGTGTAGACATGGAGGCTACGAGATTCCCAACATGATCTAGTAGCTTTACTGCATCACTCGGAGAGGACTCTTCAAAAGAGGACTGTCGGACATTAGCTGGAGTCGATAGTCGCTCTGAGGTTGATTTCTTTGAGGAGCTACAGTCATGACATGTCCAGGGTTTCCTTAGCTCTCGGAGCGTGGCTAGGTCAGTGTCACTCATGTTGCAGCACTTCCCGTGATAAATCATGCTGCAATCCGAACAGCTTAGAGAAGTTTTATCTTCCCTAGAAATATTTGCGCAACAAACGGGGCAAATTGCCATGTTCAGCAACAATTCCAAAAAGAAAAACACACACTAAAGCTTGAACGGGAACTTCACACGGACACAATTGCAAACAGCGGTAGATCAATCAATCACCGATCGACCGACACTGGAGTAGTGGGGAGGTATTAGCGCATGCGTATTTAGGAAATTTGTAAGGGACGCTTAACTCACCTCGAGACTAATTGTTTGTATACAATATTTCCCTCGCTTCTAGCTCCTCTCCTGTTTCTTTTAGAGTTACAGAAATTTCTAGATAGAATCTTCTTCTATTAAGGGTAATGTCTGCAACTTTACACCTTTCACTGAAAAGTTTAACTTTATAAAACAACTGCTTGTAACGGACACGATACGTACACTATCAAGATCAATGGCGGAACTGGAAGAACGTACCAAGTTACTCAGAAATAGTTAAAACTGTAAGTAAAGCAACTCCTTCTTCAAATCATCATGCAATTATAAAATCCAAACACAAACAATCATCAGCTGATGAAACAAAATCAGTGTTTAAAAAAGAAATAAATCCGATAACAATGAAAATCGGATTTCAGAGAATTTTCTCGACTAAAACAGGACAGCTATTCATTCGAGAAGATTCAAAGGATAACTTAGAAAAAATAAAGAGTAAAATTAACACTGATTCCTCAAAGCTTTTAATAGAAGAGGTTAAACAATTTAATCCTCGATTAATTATAAAAAATTTACCAGAGGAAGCTAATGAAGCTAACCTTATAAAATCCATCAAAACACAAAATGAAATAGTCTGTGCTGAGGAAGAATTTTCTCTGAAATTCATCAGAGAACATAGAGGAAGCAAACGGACATGGGCAGTAGTGGAAGTCAGCCCTGGAGTTAGAAGAAGCCTTCTGGAGAAGAGAGTGAAGCTGTACTACTCCATCTGTGCTGTTGAGGACTACCTGGCCGTGAGGAGATGTTCAAACTGTTCAAGACTTGGACACGGGAACACCAATCAGGAGTGCAAGAACCAGCTAGCCTGCCCGATCTGCGGAGGACAACACGATCTCAAAGCATGTAAGTCCAATGTTAATAAATGCATCAATTGTTCAAATTTCAATAACAGATGTAAGCCACACCTCAGAGTTGATGTGAATCATTCTGCTATCTCAAAAGAATGTCCTTCATACAAAGCTGCAATTTCAAGATTAATACAAAATACCAATTATGATTAGATGCAAATATTGGTATAGTCTTAATAAATTCAATTCAATTTTATTTATAGTAATACTTTTGCAGCTTGTTTTTATTATTTTCATTCACTCCTTATTAAAATTTAAATTAACTTAAATACACTATAACCTTCCTTTTATTTGATAACAAATTTCTTCTTCATAACTATTTATATATTAATGGTTAATAAAACATGTGTTAATGTAAACATTGCACAATTTAATAGTAGACATTCTTGGAAGGCTATGAACTATATAAAACACTAGCTGAATACCCGTGCTTCGTCACGGCAGATAAGTAGTTATTTTATTGCGTTAAATAATGTTTCATTAAAATTACGTTACTATACAATTCTGTGCAGTTTATTACAGCACGGTTCCCGTCATACTATATTTTATTCAATGGGCGTTAAAATTTAAAAGTTTATGTTTCCAAGAAGTCATATGGTAACAACCAATATATTTACGAGTATTACCAAGGTTATAGGCGAGGAGGCTGTGCAAGGGTTCCGGATATTATTACCTCGCCTGGAAAACCTAAGGATATGCCATACATCACGGTTTGACCGGGACTGTCCCGGTATTTTGCAATTGTTTCGGTGTCCCGCCCAGTTTTATCAATGTCCCGGAAAAGGCTGTAAGATGTAAAAAGTAATGAATTCATGTTTATAAGAATCTTTTTTAAATCGGTTACTTTTCTACAATTAACATTTTTAATACTGCTCACAGTATCAAAGAAATGAGAAGTAATCTAACTGTAAAACGCTGGAACTACCTGCACAGCGCTGCCAGCTGCCAGACACTACTATTTGGCTGAGAGATTGTTTTAAGAAAATCAAGTAGCAAAAAAAGTTCCGTTCTTATGTTTAAGGTTTGGGTAGACTAACAGTTTAGGATTCCCTCTTCCCGTTAGTTGCTAGGCTTAAAACTCACCAACCATTTTGCTTATAATTTGTACTCTTTTTATCCCTCCCCCCTGGTATGCCTATCCCATATTAATGTGTCTCGGTTTAACTCTCCAAAAATATGGCAAGCCTATCTGACGGGGACAGGCAGAAAAGAAACGCAATTAAAACTCTATGAGGGACAGTTAATTTCTAGTAATTCAAGGTCTGCCATCATAGTTGAAATTAACCTCAATTAGAAATAAAACTATGAGATAGATAATGTAAGGTAACAGCTGTTCTTTATCGTCCTAGCAACGCAGGCTGCCTAGGCTTGCCTTCTCTAACCAACTCAAACTTTAAACCCCCTTAAATGCTTAAAAATACGAATATCAAAAAATCCTTTCTTAGCGAGCGCCTACGTTATATAGGGAGCAAAATTTCAAAATTTTTTGTCGAGCGGTTTGGGCTGGGCGTTGATAGATGAGTGAGTGAGTGAGTGAGTGAGTGAGTGAGTGAGTGAGTGAGTGGTATTTGACAAATATATAGTAGATGTGATTGATACATATAAGCTAGATATTCTATTGTTACAAGAGCCATATATAAAACATAATAAAACATATGGATATTCCAATAGATATAGAGTATTTGAATTTGGAAAAAACAAAACACGTGCTAGTACCATAGTAATTAATAAAAATATTAATATTCTTTTTTTAACAGATTTATCGGACGATGATATGTGCGTTATTAAACTTAATATAACAAATACAAGTTTCATTTTAATAAATATGTATTTTGATATTACTAAAAATGTTGAGGAGGATTTAATAAAAATCGAAAAGTTAATGAATAGATATCCTAACCATGGTATTCTAATCGCAGCTGATACGAACTGTAGATCGCCTCTCTGGTTTGATAGAATAAGGAATAAAAGAGGTCGTATATTAGAGAATTTTATTCTCTCTAAAAATCTATTTACAATAAATGACAATGACTTAAAACCTACTTTCTCATCCTCTAATGGTAACAGCAACATAGACTTGACTATGACAAATGGAACTATGACCAAATACATACAAGACTGGACAAACCACGACGAAGAGAATTCTTCAGACCATTCCATATTAACTTACACATTGAAAATATCAACAGATAATAGGCAATTCCTTACAAATGAAAAAGCTTATATTACCAAACATGCTAACTGGGATATTTTCCAGAAAAAAATGGAAGATTATATTAAAATAAAATTTGTACCTACCAATAATTCATTAACAAATCTAGAGTCATACTTGATTCACTCTCTGGATTCAAGAGGAATGAATATAACCATAAGCCTATTTCATAAGTGCCTAATTAAGACATGCAACAGTCAATTTTTAAGACACAAAAAGCATAGGACTATGAAATCGGCTCCTTGGTGGACTCAAGAACTGACTGAACTACGACACAAAACCAACACATTAAGACGACAATTCCAACGTACAAAAAACAATCCAGATTCAAGACAAACTCGGAAAAATGCTTACTTACAAATAAAATCTACTTACACAAAAACAATAAAGAGGGAAAAACTAAATTCATGGAAAACGTACTGCAATAACATAGACAAAACTAATCCTTGGACATGGATATATAAACACTCAACTGGAAAATTAAGGACTGATTTACAACTACGTACAATACAGAAAAGTGACGGAACCTTTACGAGGGACACTGAGGAAACACTACAACATTTAATGAACAGCTTCTTCATATGTGACGACCCTACTAACGACACTGACATACACATCACCATGAGACGAAACAGTAATCTACTACCAAATACTCAGGACGACACTACTTTATCAGATATAGAGATAAAAAGCTTGATTGATAACTTAAATCCACGAAAAGCTGCTGGATTTGATTTAATTACAGTAGAAATATTTCAAAAATTTTTAATATTTTTCCATGTTTTATAATAAACTTGTATAAAAAGTGTTTCAATAGTGGAATCTTCCCTGATGTATGGAAAATTTCTAAGGTAATCCCAGTACCTAAACATAATGGAAAGAACTACAGACCTATAAGTATCATTCCAGTCGGAGGCAAAGTTCTAGAAAAACTCATCAACTCCAGACTTTCTTTTCACCTTATTATGCATGCACCATTGCACCCTAATCAATATGGGTTCACGCCTCAAACAAGTACTGTAGATGCTCTTCATAAAATTGTGAATTTCTTAAGATCGCAGTTGCAAGAAAAGAAGCATATTGTGATAATTTCGTTGGACATCAAAGGAGCATTTGACCATGCTTGGTGGCCATCGATATTCGAATCACTACACAAACACCAATGCCCCCAAAATATTTACAGATTACTAACAGACTATCTCCATAATAGACATGTATACATGACACTACAAAACACGACAGTACATACATCACAGAACAGAGGTACTCCACAAGGATCAGCTTGTTCACCATTACTATGGAACCTAATTATGGACAGTTTACTTACAACAGAAACCCCTGAAGGGACAGGGGTACTCCACAAGGATCAGCTTGTTCACCACTACTATGGAACCTAATTATGGACAGTTTACTTACAACAGAAACCCCTGAAGGGACAGAGGTACTCCACAAGGATCAGCTTGTTCACCACTACTATGGAACCTAATTATGGACAGTTTACTTACAACAGAAACCCCTGAAGGGACAGAGATTATAGCATTTGCTGACGACATTCTACTTACAGTAGTTGGGACAAACTTCACTGAAATAGAAGAACGTGCAAACTTAACTTTAGACACAATTAATGAATGGACGAACAGAAACAAACTTACGTTTAACTTGGAGAAATCGACATACACACTATTTACAAGAAGAAGAAATATACCTAAATTAGACATTACTCTAAATGGACAAACTATTAAAGAAAAAACTGTTCTTAAATATCTAGGACTTTATATTGACAACAAGTTGAAATGGAACTATCACATTACTAACTTACAAACACGACTATTTTCAATAATAAATGGACTATCGATGGCTGCCAGAGTTACTTGGGGTCTGAATTCTGACGCATTAGCCACAATCTACAAAGGGGCGATTGTCCCCATGTTGACGTACGGGATTGAAATATGGGGCCATGCTTTCAGTGTGAAAAGAAATGTGAAAAAACTAGAAAGAGTACAGCGATTAGCTGCGATTAAAATATCCAGGGGATATCGTACATTATCATATGAAGCATCATGTGTTTTAGCTAACACATTGCCAATTCACATCAAAGCTGAGGAAATGATAAGGCTGCATAGGTTATTGAAATTGAAAGAAATTCCAGAAGACTTTACTTAACAGAACATCACAGCACATGACATAGAACAAGACATACGGTTCACGAACTGGTTACACCCTAAAGACAACATTGTACCGACTGACGATGTAGAAACAACATGGACTTATCACATTTACACGGACGGAAGTAAAAGCGATGACTGTGTTGGATCTGCATACAAAATACTAAAAGACGACATAACTATTCACAGCGGACAATACAGACTATCACCACTATGTACGAACAACCAGGCAGAAAACCTTGCAATCATAAAAGCAGTAGAAACACTATATTCCATAAGTCACGACGGAGACACATGCATGATATACACAGACAGCAAGACAAGCATAGCACGGATATACAACAGCCAAAATCACAACGAACAGACTGAGCTCATTAGAACACTACTAATTCTGTGTAAACAGAAAAATGTGACAGTTACAATAACATGGATTAAAGGACATTCTGGACTATTAGGGAACGAGACAGTTGACTTACTTGCAAAATCAGCTTCAAAGGATACGACATTACCTATATCTTACTCTAAACTTACATCACAGACTATAAAAACACTACTGCGAGACAAATCAATGCAAAAATGGGACGAACGATGGACGAACACAACTAAAGGAAGACATTTACACAAATTCATACCTACAATACTCAACAGACAAAAATTAACACTTAACAACTTTAAAATGACTCAATTCATATCAGGACTACTAACACATGTAAATGCAACAATACAACAGAATAGACTTACGACCACCTCCTGTATGACTGTACATTACTGGACGGACCCAGGACAAAACTGATTAAGGACATTACCTTACAGGACGGAACTTGGCCCACTCACAAACCTCACTTACTACTTACATATTTTAAGGAATTTGACGCATTTATTAAACAACTCGACCTAAACAATATCAATCAACTCATCTGATTGCCCACATATGTATTATCTTATTTACATATCTATATCATTTTGTTTACATTTTTTTTTTTATTAGTTTTCGTTTTATTTTTATTTTTATTATTGTCATTTAATTTCAGTATTCATATTCATTGTAAAAGAATTCATTATTTTATGTACATACCTAATCAAAATACGTGTAGTATCCAGAAAGGATGGCATACGTAGATAAATAAACTCCCACGCTGGAGGGTTACTCCAACGTGGAAAACATGAAAGGTGTAAAACGTACCCCTGGCACCAGGACCCAATCCGTTGGGCCTAGTGACCTCTAGTTTAGTTATAAATAAAACATGGAGGGTGGGAGAAAAAAAACAAAAAAAACCTCATTCCCTTGGCAACCACCGAGGAAGAAACAACAAGTACCTGGCTGACGAAGATGGAGATGAGCCTATCGAAATATTCCAGGAAGAAGTGAGGAGGAGTACCACCGCTGGAGAAAAATCCCGTTCCATCTACAAATATATAAATATATATATATATATATATATATATATATATATATATATATATATATATAATGTTTTCCGGTAGTGGGGTTGCTTAATTCCAGAAGGTGAAACAAAATTCAATCTTCCCGCAAAATAAAGAAAATTTTTGGGGTGTGTGTGTGTCTGTTAACACGACAGCCAGCAGGGTATTTGTTATCGTCTCGAAACCTCGGTAACCTCGGTAGCGGTCACTTGGAAAACGATTCAACGAGTTCGTTAACCAGCAAAATCGGTCCATTGTGACGGGGGGTTACCCCGTCACCATGCCAGCTGTAGTTTTTGTTATATTTCGAATAAACTCGGTATTCGTTGTGGCCATCTAAAGAGAGAAATACGATGTAAACATAAACTAAATCGGTTCATTAGGAGGGGGGGGGTTACTTCGAAGCGAAATTACTAATTTTCTCATACCGATGTAACTAAATATGGAATACGTCTTGGTTATCTAATTAAAATGAAGTTTGTAAAAATGAACTAAATTGGTCAATCGGAAGTGGGGGGGGGGAGTACTTTGTACTATATTTGAATAGAACTTTTCAGCGGAACGTAAGTTGACAAAGCTGCCGCTAGGAGTGCCTCAGTCTTGATATTACTTCTCACGTCTACCGCTAGGGGTGCTGGAGGCCGTTCCAGCCTCAGAAGAAAATGTAAAGTTTTCGTGTATTTATTAAGTTGTTTATTACCAAGCATACACAAAACTCTACGAAGAAATTATATAAAAAATTAATATGCAAAATAATTTAATTATGTTGCTCATTACAAATGTAAAAGAGCAGAACTATTCATGCCATTAGTCAGGAATGCAGTCTACACTACCTAGATTCTGAGGAAACTGTTTAGTTATGCAGCTCCTGCGTGACGGACTTCTTAATTGTATTGTATTGTATGGGGGGGGGGGGTACTGTTGTCCCGGGCCCTGGCCTGGCCTCGCTAATTGGAAAAAAATGTATAGGTTATGAGCTTGTAAAAAGAATGGGGTTTAGAAATATAGACGGGTGGAGCCTATATTTATTGGAATTGGATCTATATTTTTTTCAATGTACATGAACAACAAAACAAGTGCAGTCCCAGAATAGTATATTTCATTAGGAGTCATAATAAAACTACAAGTACCGAATGTGACCTTTGCTGCACCGATTGCCACATTGTGTTGTAGGCTTTTATTCCCATTTAGCACAAAACTCAATTTTAAAATGTTCAAAGTCCTATAGCAAATTAATAGAATTTTCAGTCTGGCTCTAAGAAGTGGGGACCCGTGATCTGGTCCTGACCCGGGCTCTGAGATGTGGTGGCCCTGGTTTTAGAGTGAAACTCTTTAAGATGTGACTGGTTATTAAGATTTGTTTGGCTTGCTTGTTATTATGTTCAAATTAAATTAAAATTAGCGCTCTTAGGGCGTTGGTTGTCACGGCCACCACTAGAGGCGCTACTGATCTCTGACCTACAGTATCCGGTAGTGTGTGTCGGTATAATGATATATTGTCTCTTTATACTTGTGGACATTATTAAGATCAATAAACAAAATGTGAAATATTTGTGTTCTTATAAACTAATATAGTAACTTCCCGAAAAAAAAAAAAAAAAAAAAAAAAAACATGTTTAATCAGTTACTGATAGATTTGTTAATAGACATTAATCACAATGGGTCATGAACATATTGTCTTCTGTATAAAATTCTGTTGCAAATGGTTTTGCAGAAAATAATGGCAAGTTATCAGGTTAGGCACATTGCCTGCAAACCTCTGGCACCGTTTAGGATTCACTCATTTAGTCTATTAGACACTTTAAGGGTGTCCATACACGGTAAAGAATATCTGAAGATTTGGACTGTGCAGTCCATGAGACATAGTCAGTCTTTATAGTGTCAGGAATTTTTTGGGTGTGTATACATATGTGTGCGTATGGTTTTAATCATGAAAGATTAAACTTATCACCATGATATAGTTCTTATATTTAACAATATAAAATTTTGATTTTAATCGATTCTGAAACAAAATGGCAAAATGTTTAATATTTTGACAATGTAATTAAACCAATTAAAAATTAGAGAAGAAGTAGCCCAATTAAGGGTGGAAAACAAGTACTTCATAATTTAGAAAATTTACATAAATGCTTGCTCGGGTCATTTTTCTTTTTGTTCAGAATTAATTATAAATTCATTCCCCAAGTTTGTCTGCTTAAATTACCAGACAATTATCAACAAGTGAGGCAAGATAAATAAAAAATTAATTAAAATTATCAATTCACTTAATGAGCTGCAGTTTTTATTGACTTTCCATCGTGGTTATGTAAAATTTAAGATATTTAGGTTGACATAAATATTGATATGAATAACCATTCGATTGTATTTAATAGTTTTGTTAAGTCCCTCTTGAGTGGCAGGAGATGGTTCCTTGCCTAAATATTAAATAGATAACAGAACTTTTAAAGAATAAATGAGCATTGCAAAGAAAATAAAAATAAACCTATATTTCTAAATAGTGCTTTGTGTAGTGCGATAATAATAGCCATTCCTCTGCTGATTCTTATGCAACATCTTCAGCTGTTCAGACGAATCTAACGTGTTTGTAAATACATACGTGCATTCCTTTATGTTCAGGAACAAAATCGCTGAGATTTTTAGAATTATTTACACACTTAGAATGCAAAATAGTTTTCTAATGAATTCATTAAAATCACATGTCAAAACAGCTATTTTTCTCTATTTGCACAGTTTTTTTCAACATGATTTCAATGCTTTTAAATAAGAGCTCTAGTTAAAAAGTAAGCTTTTTTATTTTAAATGTCTGCATAAACGCAAGTAATTATTTAAGTTATTGTTAAACTGTTTTAAGTTATAAGCAGGAAAAAAGATCAGTTGTAACAGAGGATTATAATTACTACACTGCTTAGCATTCGGAGAGAAAAACAAATTAATCAAAGAAACTATTGTAATGCTAACTCCAGACTATATAGTGAAAAATGTTATTTCCGAAGCAAAATTATTTTATTAGCTGAAGAAATGCAGAAGCAATTATTAAAATAAATTTATAAATGACAGACTTTTGGGAGGTGTTATCCACAGGTTACCACCCGTTTCTAGCAAGGATAGAGATGATACTTTTAGAAAAGGAACTACCCCTAGTAGGAATTGAACCCACAACCTTTGGCACAGATTGTGAGCTCCTTAACACATAGAGCCATTGGGCCTCTGATTTGAATTATTATTTTCAAAAAAAGTAATCAACGCTCAAAGTGATATACTATTGTATAAAATCTGTAATTTTTTCTTATTGAAATATAAATTCTCTTTTGGTTTTATAATGTTGTTTTATTACTAAGTTTTGTGTTACCTAAATATGTATAAACAAAACATATATATATATATATATATATATATATATATATATATATATATATATATATATGTATATATATATATATATATATATATATATATATATATATATATATATATATATATATCTTACTTCTTTCTATTAAAAGGAAGCATGTAAATGATTTATAATAGCTGTTAAATACTTTTATTAATTATGTAAAAAGAAAAGAGTTATGAAAATTATCTTGTTGTACATTACAATGTAGTAAGACCTAACATTTACTCAACACTATATCCATAAATTATAAATGGCGGATAAGATGATCTACCAACCGATTATGACAATGCTCGGTGAGCAGTGCTTGGATAGCAAATGTTATAAAGGAATAGCAGAAGAAATATCAACAATCCAAAACATTAAATGACAGATGTTGAAATTTTGTTGATTATATAATTGATGAAGATTGCAAGTACTTTATCAATATTAGAAGTATGTTTTACAAGCATTTTTAATTGAATACTCTATTTTTAATGTGCCTATAAGCAAATTTGGTTCATTGCTCCAAAAAGATCATATTTGTAGCAATTCTCTATCCCCCCCCCCCCCCGCATGTTCTCAATGCGACCATGTTCCACACACTTTGTAACACATTCTCACTGAATGCCACCAATTTACGGAGAAGAGGAAAAAGTGGATGCTGGAGGGAAATTTATGCCAACTATTGGGAGAAGACTCAAGCCATTGAGCTAGTGTTGTAAAAATTTTGAAAGAAGTCCACTTGTACAGTGTAATATAATTATATTGTCACCGCTAATGACTTTGGTAGAAGTGGTTTAAAACAATAAAATAAAATAATAAAAAAATAATTGAATTCTACATTTGACTTAGGTAATATTAGATAGGATTAATATCCACCTCATTATACTAAATTAAAGAAATTATATTTTTATCTTTCTTCATCAAAATTATCAATGATATCCATTCTGTGTATATGTAAAAATAATATTTTAGCTAATCTCAAATTTATGTCTATATTTATAATAGTTCTCCTCTTTCTGATAAATTTTCTTCTGTTTTTTTTTTTTTTTTTTTTTTTTTTTATTTTTTGTTTTTTTACCGTTTTATAAAACTCCTAAAATGGAAATGAAAACAAAATTTTGGAGTGAATATTTAATGAAGCTTCATCTAGACATAAGGAGGTAATAACCATAGCAGGGAATGATTAAAATGGTTTTAGAGCGTTTATAGAATAGAATTAGTCAAGTAAATATACACATACCAGCTTACCAGGTAGTTGGAACCTGATGCTCTTGCGTACTAGCGACGGAACATCCAAATGGTTTTCACTATTTAACATAATAAAAAAAAAGCACAAAAAAAAAAAAAAACGATAATCCGACGACGGAAGAAATAAAGCGATCCTGCCGAGCACGATTGATGTTCCCGCACTAGATATAAACGAGTCTGATCCGGACAGAATGTGTCCCTGAGAACTCGACTCCCCTCCTCGTCTTGAAGCTGCCAAGTTTAAAAACTCACTCTGCCTTGCCAAATTAAAAGTATTTCAATTTAATTCAGCCAACTCATCTATCAAGCAAAGAAATTCCCTTTATATTACAATACTTGCAAATTATATTTCTCTTCCTTAAAAATTTTTTAATCCCCATTTTAACGAATCCTTGCACATTTTGTCAAATTCCACCATGTCAACTATAATAAAATTATAGAGCACGATAAAAAAAAAATATGTCCTATTTAATTACTGTAACTTGAAGGGTTTTAATCATTCCAGCATGAAACAAATATTTTACTAAGGTAAATTAAAATTTATCATGAATAAAATAAGTTTTCTCACAGAACACGTTCAGCATCAAAATTAAGTGGTGCAACCAAAAAATGTTCTTTCAAAAATTCCTTAACAAAATAAAAATTATTTTCAAGGGCACAAATAGCAAATATATATTCATGCGTAACAAATCTAACACTAGAGCTAATTCGAGCTTTCTTTAAGTTCACTTTTCTTTTTATAATTATTTTTCATCACAAATCATACACACAACAATAATTCAATTATATTAAAGCAATAAGGAAAAAACTGTTAAAAGTGTATAGGTATAAATATACACACACACACACACATGTAAACATGCAAATATTTAAAGCTATTATTCTTTATTTTTGTACATTTCTTTGTTTCCAAAGCTAAACCTACACACACAAAAAAAAAAAAAAAAAAAAAAAAAAAAAAAGAAGAAAAAAAGACCTTTTTGTATATAATTTTTAATACTGTCCCTAATGAAAACATAAAGACTAAGCACTAAATATCTTTTGACAGACGAGAGAGAAATCGAGAGGTTTCATTCTACCGTATGAACTCTAATGCATAGCAAGGTAGCTCCCTGTTAATCCTCCCCACTAATATTATTATTATTATTGTACAGGTCTTCCTTAAAGATTTCCTTTTTAATCTGTATGAAATAATACCACCTAAGAGAATGGATATACTAGTCGTATAAAACAATGTAGGTGCTGGCGTAAAAACATGATAAAATGTTAATCGCCACTAAATCCTGATCCTAATCCTCTAATGCATATAAATACACACACTTCTATTCTATACAGAAGTAAAGTATATATGTGTATGTATGTATGTGTATGTATATATATGTATATGTATATGTATGTATATATATATATATATATATATATATATATATATATATATATATATGTATATATATATATATATATATATATATATATATATATATGTATATATATATATATGTATATATATATATATATATATATATATATATATATATATATATGTATGTATATATATATGTATATATATATATATATATATATATACACACACACACACACACAACACCAGTAAAAATCAATGTCTGGTAATTGAATAAATTATTACAAAACACAATTTATTGTTCATTTTGTAAGACAATTTTTATTAATCAAAATAAAAATTATAAGTATGAAATAAATCCTTTCTGTAATATTATTAAAAATTTTAAATAACAATTAATGGTAGTAAAATCATTTTCAAGTATAACAACGATATGAGTGTCAGAAAAAAGCAGCGTAGTCTCATTTCTCTGTTATTGAAGGCAAACCTTCATACTTAAGAACAAATATATTTCTGATTTTAATGACCCTCCGTTTGAGATTTCATTGCGTCTTGATCTTTATTTGTGCTCTTTTTCTTCTCAAGATTTTCTTTTCTCTTTTTTTCCACAACTTCCAGGACACTGAAACAAAAACAATAAAATTGAAAGGTTCGTTAAAAAAACCAGACAAGTCCAAAAATTGATATTTTGAGATGAATACATCTTCTTCCTCCCCAAAGTCAGCTCTATATATTGATATTATTGCTGACCCCAAAAAACAGATATGTCACATTATATATGAGTGTGAAGTATTAGCGATTCTACAAAAATCCAACGCTTTTCCACCAAAATCCAGACTAGTCCTTGGACCTGTCTGCTATTTTCAGAATGTTTATCATTCAAAAATGATTAGTAATTTGTCAGGAGTATATAATAAATAATCTTGTTTGAGGATTAAATTATTTCATGTTTCATTTAACTAAGATTTACGCAAGAACCACACAAATCCATAAGTTAGTTTATAACTTTTTTTTTTTCAACTACCCTCTTAAAAAATGTAGTTATTTTATGTACAATGCAAAGGTGTTAGCCGGGGTATAAAAGCAAATATCATTTCATCCAGCACAAATGAAGCTACGAATTTTTTTTAGTTTCTGCAAATTTTAGTTTTTGGACTTGTCTGGTTTTTGTAATGACCCCTTTAATTATTTGTTGCAATCGTATGAAGAAGAAAGTAAAAACTCCATAAACAAAACTTACTAAATATAGTCAAATAATATTCCTATATTTTTTATGTCATTTTTAGGATAAAATTCAAATGTACAACACTTTTTAAAGAGAAACTTGAACATTATAAAGAACAATTCATATTACCCTTACTTTAAGTTCAAAATATCAAATTAATACATTTAAAAAAGTCTAAATTACAGGAACTGAGTCATCTTAGTTTCCATTCTTATCCCTAGTGTCGTTTGGAAAGCTTAAAATAGGTAATGCCATAATAGGTAATGCCATAATCTTTCATGAAAAATGTAAGCACATTTAAGAATATAAAATGAGAAGTCATAGAAAAGGAAGATCTTAGGAGCCATAAAAGGAAACTAATAATATCCTAAGCTGAAATTACTCCAAAACACTGATTTCTCTATATGAGATCCCTTTATCAAACATCCCTTAAGAACTGTATTTGAAGGAAATTGAATAAGCTTTCAAATAGATACTTTACATTTACAACGATTTCCTAGCCGGTTTAAAGGTGTAACAAAATATATTGTTTTCCTGAGATTTATATATATAAATCTCAGGAAAATCCATAGGGAGGAAAACCGCTTCTAAGGTCAATAACCTGGATTAAAAAATATACAATGGCTGAAATTCTGATATTGGAATTAAGTAAATGAGTGTATAAATGAAACATATAAATCTAAGCTATGAGAGTTTTATTTTAAATGAACTAAGATCTGCCTATAAGTGTATAATTATTTCCTGACTACAATACAACTGCCTTTTCTTTTAATCATTTAAACTTTTAGAGCGCAACACTACTAAACTTGATATATATTTATGTATATATATTTAGTGCTAATGACCCTAGCAGTCGAAGGACAATGAGAAAAAAAATTTATATAGTTTACAATAGTTATTACAAATTTTTTTTTATTAAGGTGCTTCTACTACCTAGGTCATTAGCACCAACACAATAGTTATTATTATTATTATTATAATTTGGTACAATTCAGCAGCATCGGGGGGGGGGGGGGGTGTTAAGACGGCTTCTCTATCCAGTGGTGTTCTTACTCTCAAATCTATGCTATAACAGTTAAACAGTTATAAAAGTTAAAATTTAAAATTACTAACAATAGGACTAACTAAATAAATATGTAAGCCAACTCCTTTGCTAAGGAGAAATCCTGTATTGTAAATAAAATAATAATACTCTCGAATCTGCAATATTTTGCTGGTTTCCTCACCGAAATATTGCAGAATGGAGAGAGAAATTTATTTGACAGACTATAAAGGAGACAAAAAAAATATTTATATATACATAGCAGAAAATAATCTATCTGTATAATATATAATTACTAAATATAAACATAAACTGTCAGATATACTTAAATGTTTTAATTTGAATATTAGGAATTTTTTTCCTAAATAACTTTTGCATTGTTTCAACACCTCACAGTGTAAAACAATAAATAAATTATAGTTAATGAGTATGAGTATATTGTTTACAAATGAGTATATGAAATTGGTGAAATTTAAAACTATCTAATAGCCCGAAAAGTTCATTGCTATTTCATTGACAAACGTAGTATATTTGTGGAAAGTCTAAATTTAGACTGAAACCGGAAAAAACTGGAAAGATGAGATAAAATCAATATAAATCAAGCATACTGCCAGGAATAGCGGCTGACATTCTATTTTCAAGGAATAATTAATAGAATTTTAAAATATTTATAAAAAATCTTAAACATATACTCCACATGCTCATAGGACTGCAAGGAGGAAAAAGGGGATACAAACAGTTATATTCCTTTTGGAAATATAATTAATTCTGTAAAATCAATTTCAGTTTCCTTTCTAGAAGATTTTCCAGAAATATGGCTCCAGTAGTACTATACAAAAGATAGTTTAATCAAGAAAAAAAACAATAAAAAGAGTTAAGTATTTTATTTTTCCATATTTCAGAATAAAAACAGGGATCAACAATCATTAGTTTATTTATTAATTATTCATTAAAGTATTATTTTTATAATTGAATCTGCCACCTGAGAAAATTCATTTGCCAAAAATAAAATATTTTAAGATGGGCAGAACCTTTCAAATTTTATATTTTATTTTGTACTTCATCCGAGGAGTTGGGAGCTGGTTGGTGAAGGTTCATCATGTAGGAAAATACAAAGGCCAACCTTCACTGCTTGGTAGGTTTAATTTCATGTACATGCAGTCAACACTACCCAAATTATGAGGAAAGTGCTTAGTTATGCAGGTCCTACGTGACGGACTTTTTAATATAGTAATCTCATTCAGAGAAATCAGTGCTTAAATGGGTTAATTTCCCCTTAGGGTACTGTCAGTTTCCTGTTGTGGCGCCTGAAATCTTTCTTTACTTTGAGATTTAATTTTAAATTTGTCATGATAGATTAAGACAAAGCATTAATCCATTCTGTACTTTTCAAAGGACAATAGGGATACGAATGGAAACGTGCTAAGATGACACAGTTCCTGTGAGTTGGGTTTTTATTATATATAGAGAGTATCATTAAATACTAATTTTCCTGCTTCTAAAATTATCTTAGAAACTAAGGCCATTTAAAATTTATATTTATTGAAATTAAATAAAATCTATTTATTGAAATATTTTGATTTTGAAGATAAATACTTACTTAGCTGTAGCCCTATAGCCAGGCCCCCAATGAGGCAAAGGGTTGACCTGGTACCGCAATATTTCACCAGCTTGAGTTACTGAATCGGGATGAAACGTGAAATCCACTCCATTCGGAATCTTAGAAAGAAGAGCTTTGACGACTGCTTCTTTTTCCAACCTCTTCTGCCCGACCGGGTGTTCCTTCACCCATTCTCTACAAAGACAAATATAAAATACAAACTATTAAAAAATATAAACTCAATACATTATATTGAAATATTTTAAGAAATCAGTTCCAAACGACGATTAGAAAATTTTAATAATTATAGAATAATGGTATAAATATAACATCAACGTTTGTACGCTATCTGGTGATTTCAAAATTCACACTTAAATATTTTTGAAAAAGTAAGATTGGTGTCTCAGGGTAATTATTTTAAGTTAAACTTTTTACATCGTACAGACTTTGAACTGATTTTACCTTTATGTAAAAAGTATAATTTTAACACTAGTTTATGACATATTTAAACTTATCTTATTATAGTATTCTAGGAATTGTTGGATTGTGGAAATTGATATTCAGAATACTGAAGAAAAAAAATACATAAATAAAATACAAAAATAGTTGCAGACTCTAAACACCTGAGACATCTTAATAATCAAATCTATCCAAATAGTTGCAGACTCTAAACACCTGAGACATCTTAATAATCAAATCTATCCAAATAGTTGCAGACTCTAAACACCTGAGACATCTTAATAATCAAATCTATCCAAATAGTTGCAGACTCTAAACACCTGAGACATCTTAATAATCAAATCTATCCAAATAGTTCCAGACTCTAAACACCTGAGACATCTTAATAATCAAATCTATCCAAATAGTTGCAGACTCTAAACACCTGAGACATCTTAATAATCAAATCTATCCAAATAGTTCCAGACTCTAAACACCTGAAACATCTTAATAATCAAATGTATCCAAATAGTTGCAGACTCTAAACACCTGAGACATCTTAATAATCAAATCTATCCAAATAGTTGCAGACTCTAAACACCTGAGACATCTTAATAATCAAATCTATCCAAATAGTTGCAGACTCTAAACACCTGAGACATCTTAATAATCAAATCTATCCAAATAGTTGCAGACTCTAAACACCTGAGACATCTTAATAATCAAATCTATCCAAATAGTTCCAGACTCTAAACACCTGAGACATCTTAATAATCAAATCTATCCAAATAGTTGCAGACTCTAAACACCTGAGACATCTTAATAATCAAATCTATCCAAATAGTTCCAGACTCTAAACACCTGAAACATCTTAATAATCAAATGTATCCAAATAGTTGCAGACTCTAAACACCTGAGACATCTTAATAATCAAATGTATCCAAATAGTTGCAGACTCTAAACACCTGAGACATCTTAATAATCAAATGTATCCAAATAGTTGCAGACTCTAAACACCTGAGACATCTTAATAATCAAATCTATCCAAATAGTTGCAGACTCTAAACACCTGAGACATCTTAATAATCAAATCTATCCAAATAGTTGCAGACTCTAAACACCTGAGACATCTTAATAATCAAATCTATCCAAATAGTTCCAGACTCTAAACACCTGAAACATCTTAATAATCAAATGTATCCAAATAGTTGCAGACTCTAAACACCTGAGACATCTTAATAATCAAATCTATCCAAATAGTTGCAGACTCTAAACACCTGAGACATCTTAATAATCAAATCTATCCAAATAGTTGCAGACTCTAAACACCTGAGACATCTTAATAATCAAATCTATCCAAATAGTTGCAGACTCTAAACACCTGAGACATCTTAATAATCAAATCTATCCAAATAGTTCCAGACTCTAAACACCTGAGACATCTTAATAATCAAATCTATCCAAATAGTTGCAGACTCTAAACACCTGAGACATCTTAATAATCAAATCTATCCAAATAGTTCCAGACTCTAAACACCTGAAACATCTTAATAATCAAATGTATCCAAATAGTTGCAGACTCTAAACACCTGAGACATCTTAATAATCAAATGTATCCAAATAGTTGCAGACTCTAAACACCTGAGACATCTTAATAATCAAATGTATCCAAATAGTTCCAGACTCTAAACACCTGAAACATCTTAATAATCAAATCTATCCAAATAGTTCCAGACTCTAAACACCTGAAACATCTTAATAATCAAATGTATCCAAATAGTTGCAGACTCTAAACACCTGAGACATCTTAATAATCAAATGTATCCAAATAGTTGCAGACTCTAAACACCTGAGACATCTTAATAATCAAATGTATCCAAATAGTTGCAGACTCTAAACACCTGAGACATCTTAATAATCAAATCTATCCAAATAGTTGCAGACTCTAAACACCTGAGACATCTTAATAATCAAATCTATCCAAATAGTTCCAGACTCTAAACACCTGAAACATCTTAATAATCAAATGTATCCAAATAGTTGCAGACTCTAAACACCTGAGACATCTTAATAATCAAATCTATCCAAATAGTTGCAGACTCTAAACACCTGAGACATCTTAATAATCAAATCTATCCAAATAGTTGCAGACTCTAAACACCTGAGACATCTTAATAATCAAATCTATCCAAATAGTTGCAGACTCTAAACACCTGAGACATCTTAATAATCAAATCTATCCAAATAGTTCCAGACTCTAAACACCTGAGACATCTTAATAATCAAATCTATCCAAATAGTTGCAGACTCTAAACACCTGAGACATCTTAATAATCAAATCTATCCAAATAGTTCCAGACTCTAAACACCTGAAACATCTTAATAATCAAATGTATCCAAATAGTTGCAGACTCTAAACACCTGAGACATCTTAATAATCAAATGTATCCAAATAGTTGCAGACTCTAAACACCTGAGACATCTTAATAATCAAATGTATCCAAATAGTTCCAGACTCTAAACACCTGAAACATCTTAATAATCAAATCTATCCAAATAGTTCCAGACTCTAAACACCTGAAACATCTTAATAATCAAATGTATCCAAATAGTTGCAGACTCTAAACACCTGAGACATCTTAATAATCAAATGTATCCAAATAGTTGCAGACTCTAAACACCTGAGACATCTTAATAATCAAATGTATCCAAATAGTTGCAGACTCTAAACACCTGAGACATCTTAATAATCAAATCTATCCAAATAGTTCCAGACTCTAAACACCTGAGACATCTTAATAATCAAATCTATCCAAATAGTTCCAGACTCTAAACACCTGAGACATCTTAATAATCAAATCTATCCAAATAGTTCCAGACTCTAAACACCTGAGACATCTTAATAATCAAATGTATCCAAATAGTTGGAGACTCTAAACACCTGAGACATCTTAAAAATCAAATGTATCCAAATAGTTGCAGACTCTAAACACCTGAGACATCTTAATAATCAAATCTATCCAAATAGTTCCAGACTCTAAACACCTGAAACATCTTAATAATCAAATGTATCCAAATAGTTCCAGACTCTAAACACCTGAGACATCTTAATAATCAAATGTATCCAAATAGTTCCAGACTCTAAACACCTGAAACATCTTAATAATCAAATCTATCCAAATAGTTCCAGACTCTAAACACCTGAAACATCTTAATAATCAAATGTATCCAAATAGTTGCAGACTCTAAACACCTGAGACATCTTAATAATCAAATGTATCCAAATAGTTGCAGACTCTAAACACCTGAGACATCTTAATAATCAAATGTATCCAAATAGTTGCAGACTCTAAACACCTGAGACATCTTAATAATCAAATCTATCCAAATAGTTCCAGACTCTAAACACCTGAGACATCTTAATAATCAAATCTATCCAAATAGTTCCAGACTCTAAACACCTGAGACATCTTAATAATCAAATCTATCCAAATAGTTCCAGACTCTAAACACCTGAGACATCTTAATAATCAAATGTATCCAAATAGTTGGAGACTCTAAACACCTGAGACATCTTAAAAATCAAATGTATCCAAATAGTTGCAGACTCTAAACACCTGAGACATCTTAATAATCAAATCTATCCAAATAGTTCCAGACTCTAAACACCTGAAACATCTTAATAATCAAATGTATCCAAATAGTTCCAGACTCTAAACACCTGAGACATCTTAATAATCAAATTTATCCAAATAAATTTAACAATTTAATAACAAACGATAATAATGATAAGAATTGAAATTATGAAAAACATATTGAAATATTCTTACTGGTAAATGTGAAGGTGTAAAAAATAAATTAAAAGAATATTGATAAAACTAATTATTTATGAATATTTGTAACCTTATGATATCCCAAATAAATGAAAATGGAGCATTGGTTTTAACAGAATTTCTTGCAGCATGTGATTCTGAAACCTTGTATCCTCCGTTTAGCAATGCACACCTAGAACATCGGGAAAACACATCTTAAACTTCATAGAACTCATTAGAAAAACAGAAAACTTAGAATTTAGAATTTATGCTTGTAGCATAGTAAAATATTTTTTTATTCCTCTAACGAAGCTACGAATCAGATACAGTGAAACTTGTTTGATCGGACATTCCCGAAAAGAGGCACTTCACAAACACTCTATTTAATCAGCCAAGATCCAATATAGTAATAATTTATAATAACTGTACAGTTGAATAACTGGACATACAAGGAGTTCGGTACAGTTTTGGCTCGACACGTCATTAAATCAAACACCCAGTGCCCCCACCCTCTGTTGCTTGATTTCTCGTTTTATCTTCAGCTTCCTGAATTAATGGTGAAGAATTTTCTCTCCAATGATCTTCTTGAGATTGTTTGCTAAAACTGCCTATGAGAAGAGAGAAACATAATGAAACACCGCAGAGAAACACGTTCAATATTACAATGGAATGGTTCATTTCATTCAACAGCAGCTATAAAAAGTAATTTTCCTTGCCCTTGTGTATCAAACACATCATATTCAAACATGTGTTTTACCAGAGTAAAGGTTTTTAGCCTGCTATCGTATTAAAAAACATAAAATTTAAATGTTGACAGTAGCATATTAATTTCATAGTATGCAAGAGCATGAAGGATTCAATAAAAATGGAGAAAAAGGAATGGTCTAGATTGAATAAGTTACTATTGGGGTTGGCTTTTGAATAATAACGAAGAACTGATCATAACACCAGCACTCTATATATTTTATACTTTGAGCACTTTGAGGTCACAACTTCATCCTCCGTGTTCTATAAACAACTATTGAAAACAGTCAAATTAAATTTAAATGAAGTCACCTTAGATAAGTCAAATAACAGAACCATAATAATCAACAATTAAAAACCAAATTTAAAAACAGAATAATATACATCAATAAAAATGATTTCGTTTAGAGCCTTCTGCTCAAATTCAGGAACATAAATATGCTTTAGGTACACATGATAAACCTTTGTACTGTATGACATACCGTCATCTTTTTCGTATATGGCCACTGCGCGTGCGGATCGCCAGTGGACACATACAGTCTTCTTTTTCATACATGGCCACGCCACAGCGCATGCAAGAACGTTGCGGACACTTTTTGTGACACATACAGTTCTTTTTTGTACATGGCCACTGCGCATGCGCAAACTCCTCTGTGCAGGCAGAATGCCACTTTTTGTGATACTTTATTCAACGTTTTTTTCCAGTTTAGTCACCACTAAAGCATATTTATGCCAAAATCCAAAACTTGAATTTGAATAAAAATTACCCCAAGTTGGCAAACCTTAAAATCTATGACAATAAAAAGAAAATGGTCCATAAATAGCCATACTATAGCTCAGCTAGTTTCAATAGTTTTTTAAAATGTATTAATAACAATAATTATTTCTTTAAAAACAATAATTATTGTTGTTAATAATTAAATGAGCTTTTACTCAAATTTAGGAATAATTAAATAGGTGGAGTCAACAAAAATCATACTTTAACACTCTCAAGACCGATGGCTTCAAACAAAATTTCCCAAGTCTTCCGTTTTTATAGCTATTTAGGCAAACACAATAAACAAATAAATAAGTGAAGAAATTTTGAAATGATGTATTTTTAATGGATTAATTACAATTTCGACAAGTGTCAAATACGAGACGACAGCGAGCCCGCTGAAGGACTATTTCAGGCAGATTCAGTATCATGATATCAGACCCGCAAACCTAACTGGGAATAACTTAATGAGGTCCCAAACCAAATACCTAGGGTTTAGGACAAGGCCCGGAGTAGTGGAGATAGAAAGAAAGCCAAGCTATCTGCTGACGCATATGCCACGATGCTGGGCCTGCAGAACACATTGCTCGGATGCATATGCCACAACACTGGGCCCAAACATGTTAACCCATGTTTATTTTCTAACTTCCCTACATGTTTCACACCTTTTTTTATTGTGCCTCTTCAGTGGAATATTCTATAAAACATAGAATTACAGCCTCAATTTGAGGAGGACAACCTTCCACCAGCATGGGCACATTGTTACTTGGATCTGGAATCTCAATTTTCAACGTGCAATACGTTTTAACTGAATAAAGGAGTGATGTTACCTTTATTTTTGAAATGCTCCATAGACTTCTATCTCTTTAACACACTATAGTAGGGCACCAATTAATAAGAGATATGCAACTTCAAAGCCATCTATTGGGAAAATTTGAAATTATTTTTTTCCAACCCAATTTATCCTAATGAGTCTTGGGACTCACGGAAATGAAACAGTGGCATAGCCTCGAGGAACTGGTGATTGGCAAGTCATAAAGCAGCCGCAAAAAATGGATTAGAGCAAAAATACAAACTCTTCAATATAAAGTACTGTAAAACTTCTAAACCTAAACAAGAAGATCCATAGATATAAATGTAACTTTGCCATTAATACCTGAAGGTTTGAAGAGGTATCGTGACGGAATGAACTCTAGCACAGAGAGTGTCTGGAGTACAATACAGTGGAGTATCTAACTCGTTCAATAATAGCTTTAGCATTCCTTCGAGTCTTCGTTCCGTTCTATACTTCCCGGTCTTATTCTGGATGTGTCGTAATACTTTGTCTAGAAACTCCTTGTCATGAAGTGCACTGCTCCAAATCGGTCCACCAATCTGAAATATCTCACAATATTAAAATTCAATGGGATTATGTATTAGTTCTAAATGTCAAACTAGTAAAAATATCAAAAGATCTTCAATTTTTATTTTTAGTAAACTTGCCAAGATAGGATTTGAAGCCAAATCCTCCAGTTTTACACTCAGTTTTTGGCATGACGGCATATTTATCTGAAGGTAGAAATTGTTATTAGGGGGACGGGGGTGGCGTTAGCTCAGTGGTCCAGCACTGGACTAATGTGCTCGAGGACCTGAGTTCAAAGCTCTAGTGTCTATCTTTTTTTTTTTTTGGAAATTGTTATTGTCATATAAGACTCTAGATTAGGCTCCTCTATTGGGATTTATATGTATCAAACCACTCTATAATACTCAGGAAGGTCAGTGACTTTATTTTCTAATCTTTAGTTTTTAGAAAAAATTACTTGCCAGGCTGGGACTCAAACCTACATCCTCTTCAGCAGTTTATAATGGTTTATTGAATATCAAAAGATCATTTATATTTATATATATATATATATATATATATATATATATATATATATATATATATATTGTTATGATAAATTTTTATAAAAAGAAATGCGCCACATTGGGTCGCCAATAAATGTTAAGATCAATTTTTATAAAAAGAAATAAAAAAAAATTTTAATTACTTGAGTAAGTTCCATTATATGAATCTGACTTAATCTCAGGGATCAAAGTTCCGAGTGAATGAACGATATAATATTTATTTCCAGACAATTCTGAGATACAAACATCAATACCAAAAACAATACAAATGACAAAAAAAGAATTAACAATTACAAAAAAATAAATTTTACCTCTAAATCAATTTGCTTCCAACAAGGCCTCAACACACTGCGCTTCAGCAACTCCTTCGTCAATGCGACACGCCTTACCGCCAGGTCTCGTGCCTCTAAATTAATTTGCTTCCAATAAGGCTTCAATACACTGCACTTCAGTAATTAATGGACTCAAGCTCCGCACGCGACCAACGCTGAGAATAGAGAGACGCTCCGTTTGAGCGGGCTGCTGGGACTCAACTGACGCTTTTCTAGAGGGAAAACTTTGCATCCTTGTTTCTTAACTTCCGCATTATGTTCGTTCATATATAAAGATAATAATTATGTTTTTCGTAACTTCAAATAATTAATTTATTGTTATCTGAATGTAAATTTAATATGGATATATTGTATACCAGTATTGTCCAAAAATATTATTAATTTTGATCGTATATAATACAATGTTAATTGTATATATGGTTTGTGATTTGCGCGGGCTTTTCAAAATATTGATGGTTATTTGAATTTAAAAATATTTTCGTGAATGTAATATATCATTACAATATATATATATATATATATATATATATATATATATATTGTAATATTAACATAAGAATTTTGGAGGCCAGGTGGCCCTAGTAGGTTCAATTATCACTATGAGCAGTGGCCTTTCTTTGGAAAAAAAGTAAAGGCATCAGCCCTGGCTAGGAAATGGTGGTAACCTATAAATAAAACTCCCGTTCTAAATTCAGTGAAAATTATAAATATTTATAATTTTCACATAAGGCATAAAAAATGTGATAAATACATTTTTTTCTTATATTGTTTATATATTTAAATTTTAATGTCCATTTGAGAATGAATACTGTGGATGATCTAGTCTGTAGTTAACACACCGCTAATAAATATGAAGTTTATTTAGCAGAAAAAACTATTTACTACATTTTAAATTGTTAAATGGTTGATTCCCAAAACTAACTAGATAGTATAAAACTAAAATTAAAAAAAAAAAGATGATTTTGTAATCAATCACTTATAATATAATCGCCAACTGTCGTGAGGGACGAGCATCTCCACAGATGTGAAGGGTGGGCCAGGTCTACTTAAACCATAACTGTCTTGGGGAACCCTCTTTGAATTTTTCCTCTCTTTGAATGCCTCTTTGACCATTGGCCATTTTTGGAAGGAAGGAATACGAAAACTATGAGTCAAGCCAATTATGGCGAGTTCAGAACCCAGACTGCATATAAGCGTCTACAGTGGTGATGCCACTGATTTTTATGCCCGCATATATGCGTCTAGAGCATTGGGGGCACTTCTTTTCATGTGGACACATATATTCACTCAGGGAATTTGAAGGGTTAAGAGACTTAACAATCAACTAAATACATTTATTCAAATAACTATCTTTGAGGTATTTTTTTTTTTTTCTACAAAATCAAGGTTTTCCATAATAATACAGAATAGTTGAATAAAAGTACCTTCATTGCGCTTCCACAGTGTTCACACGTGTGATAATGAGGAGCATGAGGAAGTGAATACAAAGGAGGTTTTCCGTCCCTTTTTGTCATTATTCCAAGAGGATGAAACAAGAAGCTCTTGCATCCAATACACATGTAGACATGGCTCAATTTACTGGAAAATATAAATAGTTACAAAGAAAGAAGATTGAATTATCAGTGATTCTAGATTTATCATATCATATTTATTATTCTTGCTATTTTTCTATTAGGCGAACCACCTTCAACAAGAGATAATAGTATTACACGGTGGTAATTAAAAGTACGTGTACAATTTTGTTATTCATACTGAACATTAAAAATTGTATACACTTATTTTCAATTTACTCACTATTTGTAGCACATTTTTATCATTTGTTATAATTACTTATTTTTATTTATGTTTTTTTTTTCTTTTACCTCCCTCCATAGGGAGGAAATCTACTAATGGCATTGACCTTAGCAGAATCTACCAACTGGAATACTTTTTGGGGGAAATTAGCGTAAACAAATTGTAGTTATTACATTTTTGCAATCAAATGCTTCCAAGTATGCTTTGCATACATAATTTGACATAAGGAATGAAAGGAAGCCATTTTCAAGGCCATATCTATAACCGTTTTTGAGAAAAGTGCAAAAAACTAGATGTCTCTTGGGATTTTCTAAAATATTATGAAACCAGTTGAGAAATCCTGGTAAATGAAGGCATCTATTTGAAAACTTAATAAATTTTCTACAAACCAGCCATTGAAGCAATATTTTCCAACAGCATTTACAATGCAAGTATGTACAATTTGGTAAAAATTCTAATTTAATGTAAGCTTTCAAATTTAACATATGTCGCAATTCCAATACATTTCAATAAAAATGGCCTGACCATAGACAAAATGTGGCTGAAATTATTTTAAAAAAACTCTTTTTTTTTTTTTTTTTTTTTAATTTATTTTGAAATTCATCTAATTTTTTTTTTTTATTTTTAACTTTTATTATATAAGGGTGGGGTTTCTCACATAACTAGAGAATATTTTTACTGGGGGATAGCTCCAACCAGTAAAACGAATTATTTTTATTTATAGAAATGTTTTTTTTATTTATTAATTATGGGCATTAAGAAATTTTCTAATGATTCTAGCTGTACCGAGTATAACTGCTTGCTGGGATAGTATTAAGTGTTCCTCTGACAATTTCGGATATTTGGTGGCACTGACTGTAGTATTCGGTATCAAACCATTGTCCAAATAATAACTGCAGTAACTCTAGCGGAATCTATTTTACTGAGATCTTTTAACTCAATGGCCAAATCTTGATACTTTCGCAGCTTTTCGGCATATGCTTTCCGGATATTCTCATCACTCGGCACTGAGATATCAATTATATCAGCAGTCTTATTATGCTTGTCGATGATGAGAATATCTGGTTTACTATATAAATTATTATATTATTATTATTACTTATTCAAGTTTGTTATAATTAATGAACACTTATTATTTATTAGATATAAAATTCTATATTTAAAATGTACGAAAAATATTAATTAATTCTAAAGCTAATAGTTTGTACAATTTCTAAAGCTTGGGTAATTTTATGAATTTGTATCACCTGTAGAGCAAAACTACTCACTGAGGATATTAAAATGCTTAACAACAGCGATGCGAAGCATCATTACATAAACAAATAAAAACTTGGAGAGTTTTATTCCTGATAAAAACTCAATTAGCTCCCAACCTAATTAAGAGAAAGTCATTAATAAAAATTAATAAATGAGTTACCTCGTAGTTTCTTTGCATTTAGCCTGAGAAGAAAATACCTTCACGATGAGCCGTATATAAAAATCCACACTGACACATATCAAAGGCTGAATGTATCGACCATAACGATTAGCGTGTGCTTCAATAGATTGCAAAGCTATCCTCAGAGCCTGCAATAAAGAACGGAGGGGAATTCATGAATCTAGAAAATATTTCTACAGGTATTTCATCAAGTATAGTAACTACAGCATGGAGAGAAAGTACCTAATTATTGATCAGAGTCCGATCCAGTTATGGATAGATATATGGATAACATTTATTTATAAAAGATTTCCAAACTTAAATCCTAAAAACCTTTCATGAATGGCATTACTTTCTATCTCAGTTGTTTGAATCATTTTATGTGTTATATAATAGGGGGTAAACTGACAAAAAGAGCCACCAAAATATGTTTCATCAGTATGTAGTAAGCCAATGGCACATCTCGAAATGTGGTTGCTATACTGGCCATAAAGAATAGATCTGGCCAGTGGAATAGAACAGCTAAGTTAAATGAGTTCATTAATTAAAACATTTAATTCCTTCCCTCTCCCTGGTGTTTCAGGGTAAGTCCCCCCCCCCCCTGATGCCTGGGGATAGGGGAACCGTAGGAGAGATCGTTCTCCGGGTCTGTGACCATTCAAGACGAAGATGGACGAAGGAAGGATACGAGAGAGGTGTATGTGCGGGGGCTTGCGGGGACATCCGCATCTTTGTGTTGGCGGGAGGCTGGATAGGTGAGAGATGTTGGAGGCTATGATATGCTGGGCACATCTCTTATCGTTTCCTACCTCCTTCGACGTACACAGTGTTACAAGAATCAAAATACAGATTAGAAGCGTCGTTCATTTATTTCAATTTTAGCCGATTTCAAATTTAAGTAGGGATTATTTTATTTTTTTATTTTTTTTTTTTTTTTTTGTTTTTGTTTACCAATAATAGTTCTCCTTTGAATGCCATTAACTACAAACATTATAATCCATGTCTCGGGGATGTCAAAGTCAACAATGGCTCATGAAATGCATGATATCTCCCAGACATCATTGTATGTTAAGGGGTTAAGTAAAAATTATTAAAACATTAGTGCCTTCTGCTCAAATTCAGGAACATAAATATGCTTTAGGTAAAACCTATGTAACATACTATATAACATACAGTCTTCTTTTTCGCACATAGCCACTGGAAATGCCAAAGGATACTTTTTTGTAACGTTTTTTTCTTCAGTTTAGTCATCGCTAAAGCATATTTATGCTAAAATATATAGAAATATTACATGCAGAATAAAATATAAACAAATCAGTATTTCTTGTTTTGTTTAATTTATATCTGTATCCTAATATTTCTTTTTACGGTTTATTAACTGGGCCATTGGCGCTGGGCTATCTACAGATTGCCACCCGCCAATGCCAACAGTATGTTGTCAGTAACCGATTCAGGTACTGTCCACACTCGAAGTTGCTTAACTTTGACAATCAATAGGAACCGATTTATTTAACGTGCCTAACGCAGTTGGATTCTCACTTGTTATATTCACTTATAAGAAAAGTTCTACATTGAAAGGCAAAAAGCGAAGAAGACAAGCTAAAAAGATGTCAGCCATATGTTTTGGATTTCATTATCTTGTCATTATCATGTGTTTATTTTTATCTCCCCATTTTAAAAGCCCATCAATTTTAAGAATTTCCTACAATATGCTACTCATCTTAAGTCCCCCAGTGTGTTTTGATGACACAGTGAAGGTTTAGAGTATCATTTACACTATACTCCTTCAAATCCGGCACACTAACCATTCTGCCACTGGGATATCACATACCGATACACCTTCACCCTTCAGGAGGACATGAACTAGAGTAGAATGCTTGAGCTTAGTACTACAGCTGAAGTAGTAGAAGCTGCCTTCCTCGTTGCAACTAGCCCAGCATCAGGCATCTTTTCACCCTCGTATCAACCGTTATTACATCAAGATGGTTATTAAATTTAAAGAAAACACGAGAACTGGCAGTAATGGAGGGTTTAAAATCATCCATTTAGCCCTAAAACCAACCATTTTCGACATGATCGTGAAAATTCGAAAAAACTAAGTGATTTATTTTTAGCTTGTCATATATTGCCTAATGCGGAAGTCCAGTACTACAAATAAATAGTTCCATGAATATTTTCAACATTTAAGTAGGGACTTTAATAATGAAGACTTTTTATAGTGCGAACATAGTTATTTAAAAGTTCTATCCAAAAAGTTATTTGAAAAACATTACAAGAGTTCTTATGATAAAGTTCTCAAAACAACTCTGTTACCATAAAAGTTCTGATGTAATTTTCTCGAAGTTGTTAACATATTCATCGAGATATTTAATGAATTTGAACTTAATTAAATTAAAACGTTATTTTAGTATGTTCAAAATTAAACTTAATAAAACAAAATATTTTTTTATCTAAATATTTTATTGAGTAATTTTTTTAATTAAATTGTGATATAATAGTAATTCTGTATTGTAAAATTTTTAGGATAAATATATAATGATTTCTTACTTTGGTTTACAACATGCATTTTTGAGATGTTTTTTGAATTTCTTAATCATGGGTTAGTAAATATATTTACCATTTCATGGCATGGAGGAAATCTTAATGAAATCGCTCCATATTTTGTATAACATGTTTCTGGAGAGTTGCCAGCAAGGACTGCCATATCTGTACACGTAACGAGCAAAAGTCCATTGTCTTTCACACACTGTACGGCAGAATCCAAAAATCTTGTAGGTGAACCATAAGGATCGAGGTCGATCGCATCATATTTAAATTTAGACGAATACATAAAAAGTCTGCAAAATAGATAAATGTTCAATTATTCTCATGATATTCATGTAAATGGCCAATAAATTAGTGCGAATAAACCGTACGAGGCATCTCCATGATTAGTCCTCACAAGCCTTTCCACGCCATTCAGAGCAATATTCGCTTGTATGGACTGTACTGCTTGGTCTGAGAGATCATTTGCTACAATTTCTTTAACACCAGGCACTTCAAGAGCGAATCTCGTGGAGCGTAATCCTGTTGCTGATAAGGCTTCAAGAATAGAAATTCCCTCCTAAAAAATAAAATGCATCGTCTTTCAAGAAGTTTTCTTTAGCAAACTATTTCTGTAATTACAGGGAAATACCTACTTCAAAGGACGAACCTAAAGGAAGCTCAGTATGTGCTTCAATACCATCTTTCAAATTTCCTTCATTATTTCTTTTTTTCCTTTGTTTAGCTAAAAAAGATTCTTCTGCAAAGACTGAAAGTACTGCAATGCTATTGGGAAAGCAAAAGATAGAAAGAAATAAGTTGAACAAGATAATAGACAATGAATTCTAATAAAAATTAAGATTTATTTGAGAACCTTAAATCTCTATTAAACTCTTGAACAGGATTGTAAAACACCTTCTTATTTTCATTAATTATTTTGGCTTTTCCTTCTGAAATGTATGATACTTCTGACTCTGTATCTTTAATCCCTTCGGTTTCGGAACGAGTGTCACTTTCCATCCTCAATAAGGCACGTAAATATTTCTTCTCAAAAGATTCCAAAATTTTGCCGGAATATTTAAAGTCAAATCGTAATGGCATTTGAGAAGTACCTTAAGATGGACAAAAAATTGACATAAACATTAGACACATGATAACTCTGTTACAACCTTTCAAAATAAACATTTCAAACTCATAAACTCTCTTGCGTAGTTCGTGAACGATGAGTTCAATATATTTCCATGTAGCTCATATTTTAGGATGCATTAAAGGCTTTCAGTTACTTCTTGCTGTCCTTAAATTCAGTCAGTTTTCAAGGATAGTTTGTCTGTCTACTGTTCCTTTTTAAACCTTTCCGTACGCAAAGAGCAGCAAGGAGATGTGTTCTCCTGTTCGGGATACTCGCAGCCGGCGTTGGACCCCCTGCACGGGATACTTTTCCCACTCTCAGTCACAGCGCTTCAACTTTCAGCGTTCTTCTCGCCGTACTTAAACTCGCCTTTATTCATTTTTTTCCTTCTAGTGTCTTCTTTCATGGGTTGAATTCGGCCTACCTGACCGTCCCCAGGCCGACCCAGCCTTTAATTAATTTAATAATGGGTACCTTGGGTGCTAATGACTCTAGCAGTCGAAGCAGCCAAGAGGAAAATCAGGCGCCCGGAGCATAGTACTGACCACACTATCTCCCTAGTGTGCCTTATGGTCAAGAATCAGATGCCTCTATAGTATCTGCCCCTGAGGGCCCTCGTGGCCTTTTACGGGACTGATTTTCTTTTCTTTTTTTTATCATTTTGATTTTGATTTTGCTTACCATGATTATTAATTTATATTAATGTTGAATTAGTTTGGCGTTTAAATAATTATTTTTTGTTGAATAACTTTCTTTAAAAATTAGTAATAAAAAAGCTATATTATATACGAATAAAAAAAAAAGAACTTTTTTTTTTCAGATACCATTTGCTCTTTATTTTATGAATAATAAGCAAGGGAATTATATACTCAATAACTACGGCTAATAAATTCTCCATCTTCCTTTTTGATCCGTGACTTTGTAAACCGGCGGAGTTAAACAAATTTTTTTTTATCTATAAAATTTATGTACAAAAACAAAAGCATAATTATAAATATTTACAGTTAATTTAATGAATTATTTAATTAAATATGTAATATATTAACCTTTTTAATTAAATATTTTTTTAAAAATGGAGGACACGCAATAAAAAAAAACAGCTTTTCTAATTTTAACAGAACACGATTATAAGATCTTAAAACTTCAGGACTAAAAGTGAACTGATTTTGCAAATAAATGCTGTTAGGAATGTACAGAAGTATAAAAACAAACGGTAATTTGACGAGTATTGGCTGGGTAAATGGGCGGAGAAGGCAACGAGTTCTAATTAGACTAAAAACGACCAAAAACGTCATTCAAATGCCATCTAGTAATAGGGAGGAATACTAGAAGTACAATACGGTAACGCTAGATAGCTCTAAAGTCGAGAAATGAGAAGATAAAGAATGCGAAAGGTACGCCGAGCTCTCGACTGCTGTATAAGTCCACGGTTTGTGGGTCCCGTCTTCCTTCGACTTCTACACAAGTCCACGGTATGTGGGTCCCGACCGCTCTCGACTGCTGGAGCAGTCCACCGCATGGAAAGGGTTAATCGTCATGGATATCAGTCCAGACAACGAATGCTTAAAAACAGCTATAGGTGGAAATTTTTGGAACACAATTTTGGACTTCGTAACTTTGTTTGTGCTGGATAGGAGGTGAACATATCAAAAGTCCTCGCCCGTAGCCTTTGTGCCGGGGGTGAGGGGGGGTTTAGAAGGTCCCATTTTTCGGGTTTTCACTTATATCTCGGAAACCCTGCCTCCTAGCAACATGACTATTCTATAACAAATGAAAGCTGATTAAATTTCCTACAAGTTCTATTCTATAAAGTTTTTCGAGATATCTTTAGTTTTCGAAATATCCGCTCTTGAATGTCTGTCATTTTGGGAAAAAACACACTTTTTTCTATTCTCGACCGGATATCTCTTCAGCGATGAACCCAAAAAATAAATGTATAAATGTCGGGGTTGTAGAGCATTCAATTCGCTTCAATAATATATATTCCTTTACTATTTTATGTATTTTCTTTCAAACGTTATATACGTCCATGTGAGTCTTAGCAAAACCATTGCCAATATAATGGACAAGATCTTATCTAATTGGGCAAAACAACATGAAATCGTTTCTATTATCAATAGGATTTATGCGACCATTCAACCTATTATTGAACGTTTTAAAAAAGAAACAGAATAATAAGAAAATCTAGAGTCAATACAAAAGAGACGTTCTACCAGCAATGACAAACGTTGGATTTTGTGCCAAAAAAAAAATTCAAAATTTAGTGCTGGCTAAATTAGTTGAAAAGCATTTAAATAAAACAGTGTGTGCTGCATTCAAAGAGTCTTAAGAAAAATGTAATACAATGGTAGAGTTGCAAAGCAAAATTTTTTGAGTTTTTGGATGTGTCAAAATTTACTTTGTTTGGGTCTGATAGAACTCGTTTCGACTGGAGAAAAGCAAATGAAGAGCTCTATGGGAAAAATCTTCGCCTGAACATCAAACATTGAGGTTGTGATGTTATGGTTAGGGGGCGTATGGCTGCTTCGCCTGAACATCAAACATTGAGGTTGTGATGTTATGGTTAGGGGGCGTATGGCTGCTTCGGCGGTAGGATATCGTCATTTTATTGAGAAAACAATGAAGAAACATTAATCCTGTGACATCCTTAAGAAAATATTGCAACCTAGCTTGGAATAGTAATTTATTTCACTTTTTTAGTCATAACGATCCCAATCATTCTTCTTATCTCGCAAGAGAATGGGTTCATATAATTGCTCCAAAACTATAAAAGCACACCTCCAATCACCAGACCTCAAAGTCAAAGAGGATTTATGGAGTTAATTAGAAACAGAAGTGAGGAAACATAATATATCAAACCAAGAATATCTCAAAGAGACTTTTCAAGAAGTATCAGAGAAGATATCGTCGATACAAAAGCAAACTAACGAATATGAAAATCACCACTTTTTAGAGTGGAAAAGTATTTATTCATAACTTTTTTTGGACTGTCAAATATTCGGCAGATTTGACCTTTTGATAGTGGAATACTTTCCCTTTAATAGAGTGAAGTCGGATTGAAGAATTTGCCGTAAATAAGTCCAGCAGAAATTATTAAAGATGGACAATGAAAGATGCATTTTTTCATATTCGTTAGTTTGCTTTTGTATCGACGATATGTCCATCTTGCACAGAAAAGCTCGTCCAATTCATGACCAATTGTTTGAAATTGATGATAACTAATAAAGGATTGCATAAAAAGTACTATAATTTAAAATATTTTGGAATTTTTTGACGTTTTCCATTTTGCATTATTTTCATTGTGACCTTAGAATTGTATATTAATGTATAAAGTTTTTGTTTAATTTTATGATTCGATCTAAAATAAATGTTTAATTATTATATATTCTAGCCTGATGATCCTACTGTATTTTTGTAAACAAAGATTCTTCAGAATAAATTGTGGCTTGGTATTAAATATATTTTTTTTAAAGTAAATATCTTGCATCATTTTGACTGTGAGCCACTGTATATATATATATATATATATATAAATCAGTCCCGTAACAGGCCACGAGGGCCCTGAGGGGCAGATACTATAGAGGTATCTGATTCATGACCATACGGCACACGAGGGAGATACTGTGGTCAGTACTATGCTCTGGCCGCCTGATTTTCCCCTTGGCTGCTTCGACTGCTATAGAGTCATTAGCACCCAAGGTACCCATTTAAATTATGCTTGTATTTAAATATCAAAAGTGCAATTTTTTGAGATTTTTTTGATAGGCCCATAACGAACAATTCCTAGGGATCAAAATAGCCTGAAATTCGTGCAAAATAATTTATTCTTAACGAAAATAAAAGTAAGAATATATTAAAACATAGAATTCACAGGTCACAAAAGTAATCGGAATTTTTGGTTCTTCTTAATTCTAAGCACTTTTCTGTCCATTATCGTATCAACTACATTCTTATGTTGTAGGAAATAGTCAGAACTACCCCTGAAGTCCCCACAGCTGCATGTTTCACCTCAATAACCGCCAGCATGAGGTGGTAAATACCGACGTAGATTGAGACTCGTCTGCGTGTAGATTCTATGCGCGAAAAGGGCTGTAAATTCAAACAAATCAGCCAAGAGGCCAGTAAGCCTCTCAACGATGTCGAACATCGTAAACGATTTAAAACGGAGTGGACAGAAAACAGGGCGTCCTAAACTCCTGTTCGAGAAGGGTGAAATATGAATGTATTCAAAAATTTCATTTTCCGGGCACTATACCTCAAATTTCTTTTTATAATATTTAATTACACATCACTGTCTATGATATTTGATAATATTTGATTCTGCCAATGAAGACTCATCCCCTTGGAGATCACATAGCCCCGGCCATCGCAGACTCAACCCCGTGTTTCACCGTACCTCTTGTGTTTCTCGGAATATGTTCTTGGCTTGTGGACGATACGGCTTGTCGAAAATTGTCGCAACTGTAACCCCTTTAGAATAGCCTTTAATGCCTTAAATAAAGTATAGAATAAGACCATTTTTTAATATATTACTTGGTCAATGGATAGAATATGTTCGTTCTATTGTTTGCTCCGATTTGCATATTCGATAGTTCGACATAGTAGGGACGACATAACAACGAGAGGAATGAATGTGGTGTGACTGCGGGGGAGCAAGGAAGGGATGAGATAAAAGTGATTAAACTAATTACAAGGACCAAACAGATAAATATTTAATGAGTAGGGAAAACATCGATATCAAATAAAAACCAAAAAAAATATGTATGTGAATGTACAATAATTGAAAAATATGAAGATATAAAATATATGAGAATTTATTATTAACAATGAAAAATAATACCACAAAGCCAATGAACTTTGAGACCCCTGTATTCTGAGGCTGCAGCACTCAGTGACTCACATACTTTGAAACTTTGGTACACTTTAGCCCCTGGTACCTAAGTTAACTGTCACTCATTTGACTGTACACTGATCTCAAATCCATTTCCTGTGATATCTTCGCTCCAATATTCTACGTAAACTATTCCCTGGGTACTTACGTATTAGCTTCAACGCAGGTTAGAGATGTGGGTCTCGTTGAGAGATCTGGATCATCAGCATCAGCGCAGGCACATAACTCATTAGCAATTCTATTGGCCAATGTAGTAACTTTCTTGTTTACTTTCTGTATTCAACGCAATTCACTTGCAGATTTGCGTTTTTTACGCGATTTATTTCCATTAGTTGAGTTCTTAGTGTTGTTTGTTGTTTCTGCTTGGAAAATGCGTTTTTGGGATTTACATATAACTGAAAAAGATGCTAAATTGCATGTCGGCCAATTTTCTACCGAAAACCCATCCTTGATCTATATTATCAATGAATTGGATTTACTAGAGTTTGCCGAGCAATAGGTTACCAAAAAAGTGCTATGATAGGCTATTACAACTTGACAGCTCATCCCATAATTCAAGCCAATATAACTGGGTGAGTCAGGCACGAGAGCAGATCCAGCTTGTAGGGGAAGAGGAATAATTTCTGAGAACAGCGCAGCTCTGATAGCAAAAGAAGGATATCTGGTTGAAGCATATCTTGATAGGCACGTCCAAGCGGATATAGAGAAGATGTGTGGATCCTCCTTCAGTCCAATCTACCGAAGGCTAAAAACATTTTGGGGTGTAGATAAATACCTCCAACTCAGAACTACCTTCTACAAAGTTCGAATCTTGTCTCAGCTGAGACTAGCCGGAAGGTTGGAGCTGAGAATATTTACTAACGGAATCTTGTACAAGATAAAATGTGACGAGATATGCTCAATATGCAACCTGTACAAGAGGAGGATATTGGTCACTTCCTACTCAGGTGTCCGATGTACGCCGAAGCTAGACGCCACTACATCTGCAGCTATTTCCAAGCAGACGACACCACTGAAGAAAGCCTTGTTGCATTACTGGATGTAAGAGGAGGATATTGGTCACTTCCTACTCAGGTGTCCGATGTACACGGAAGCTAGACGCCACTACATCCGCAGCTATTTCCAAGCAGAGGACACCACTGAAGACAGCCTTGTTGCATTACTGGATGTAAGAGGAGGATATTGGTCACTTCCTACTCAGGTGTCCGATGTACGCCGAAGCTAGACGCCACTACATCTGCAGCTATTTCCAAGCAGACGACACCACTGAAGAAAGCCTTGTTGCATTACTGGATGTAAGAGGAGGATATTGGTCACTTCCTACTCAGGTGTCCGATGTACACGGAAGCTAGACGCCACTACATCCGCAGCTATTTCCAAGCAGAGGACACCACTGAAGAAAGCCTTGTTGCATTACTGGATGTAAGAGGAGGATATTGGTCACTTCCTACTCAGGTGTCCGATGTACACGGAAGCTAGACACCACTACATCTGCAGCTATTTCCAAGCAGAGGACACCACTGAAGACAGGCTTGTTGCACTACTGGATGTAAGAGGAGGATATTGGTCACTTCCTACTCAGGTGTCCGATGTACACGGAAGCTAGACGCCACTACATCCGCAGCTATTTCCAAGCAGAGGACACCACTCAAGACAGACTTGTTGCATTACTGGATGTAAGAGATATGCTCAATATGCAACCTGTACGAAGAGGAGGATATTGGTCACTTCCTACTCAGGTGTCCGATGTACACGGAAGCTAGACGCCACTACATCTGCAGCTATTTCCAAGCAGAGGACACCACTGAAGACAGCCTTGTTGCATTACTGGATGTAAGAGACCGCGAGAAGCTCAACAACCTCTGCGCCTATGTTATATATCCCATCAGAATCCGTGCTTTTATCAGATTCGATTAATTTGTTGAGGCTGTTTCTTTGCAAAACTGAATTATTATAATTTTTTGTGACATTATTAATATATATATATATACTCTCTTCTTCTTTTCTTTTTATTTAGGTATAAATTTTTCATTACTATAAAACTAGTATTATATTTTATAATTTTAATGTAAAGTTATGTTATTTTAAGGAAATTAAGTGGCCTCCCTGTAAGTTAATGTGCTTAAGAGTTAAAACTTAAATACAGCTTTTTATCTATCTTAATAGTTTCGATATAACCTTTAGCGAGCAGAAGTGCATAGCAATTATACCATTAACACAAGTACTATGCGTTTCCTCAAGGATATATCGTATAAATCGTTGATAATCCCGTCACCATTGTGGCAAAAAATAATTGACGCCTGGGCTGATGATCTAGATCTCTGACCCGGTGATGATCCAGATCTCTGAGAGCCAGTTCTGTAACCTGCGTTGAAGCTAATATTAAGTACCATTCCCTGTTCTAATTTCGCCTGGTTTTATTTTAAATCCAAATCTCTGGCTTTAGCGTATAATATGTAGTCCGTGGTCTTTGATGTTCTCTGAATTCTATGTTTAGAAATCTTGGGGTAATGTTTTTCTCATAGAACAATTGTTGTTCGGCACTTCCATATTAGCTTCGCCAGGTTAGCATTCAATATGGCAACAGAAAGACCATTTATTAATATTATCAACAAGTTTCGATATAAACACTGCGAGGAAATGCGTCTTCGATTGCATGTGATTTAAGGCGTTAGCCACTAGATCACAGGGGGACCCCAAAATTTATTTTAAATATCTTGAGTATTTAAAAATTTGTGTTTCTGTATCTATATATTGATGGTCACAAGGAATAATTTGGTACATTCAAAATCTCAACTTTTCAGAGCCGTTTTTTTAACAGAGAATTAACACAAAAAAAAAAAAAAAAAACATACGAGATGCCAAGAAACCCACATCTTCATAGTCGGAAACTATGAAGGCTGTGAATTAGGGACTTCTTAACCCTTTAACGTGCACATTTCGCTAGCTATGTTGGAATTTTTTTATTTATATTTGGGAGTCTGGGAGGCATCCAATTTCTAAATATGAACCCAGGATCATAAAAAAAAAAAAATGTATTAATAAATACGGGGAAGGCCACAATTCAACCAATGAAAGTACTGTTTACAACCTGACCCTCTTAGATTTTTTTGAAATTTTGAATCCTAATACCTCTAACAACTCCTTGAATGGTACAACTTTTTAACAAATTTTATCTGTTTCCGTTTTTTTAGTATTAATTTTCAAAGTATTGAAAACACGCCTTTTTTTGGTCAACTGGAAAATGTTAATTCCTTGATAGATTGAGTTCTATTTTAGCTAGAACAGTCAGCATAGTCTCATTGTTTAGCTTATTAAATGGACTTTAATTTGATATACAACAAGACCAACTTATTACAAATTTTACTTTTCAAAAACAATTTTGAAAACTTGTACGTAACGGTTTTCGAAAAACTGTACTTTTAAAATTCTGAAAAAAAATATATTTGAATCTTCAGTTCATTGACTACATATGCTGTTAGTTTCATTATGGATGGGAACGGGATCATTTCATAACATAATTTTGACTTTATAATTGTCACTGCGTAGTTGGTAAAAATGTGGTGAGTGATGGATATTTGTATTGTAAATTCAGCAATAAGCATCCCTGATCAAAATTTGAATTTTTTTCAGACAAACTAAAATTAAAGGGGAGATTTGAAAAAAAATTACCGGAACCCAGAAATTGCATTCATTCCTTTAACTAAGAAAAAAATTAAGACTCAACTTTACTCGAACTTCAATAAAAGTGAAGTTGAACTGGTAGGTAACTGATTTAGACACAGATCCAGTAGCCTTTAATGAAAAAATATGTGGTAGTTTTATTGCCTGTGAATATGACGACCAGTGGTGGCTCACATGTTTACTCAACAAAAATGAGGAGATGGATGAAATAAAATTTAATATCCAACATGTCTCAATTATTACAAATTTCATTTTTCAAAAAATGTTTTGAAAATTTGTACAAAACAATTTTTGAAAAACTGTACTTTTAAAATTCTGAATATATTTCAATCTTCAGTTCATTGACTACATATGCTGTTAGTTTCATTATGGGAACATTTTACAAAATAATTTTAACTGATTTAGACTCTGATCGAGTAGTCTTCAATGAAAAAATATGTGGTGGTTTTATTACCGGTGAAAATGACAACCAGTGGTAGCTGGCATGTGTACTCAACAAATTACACACAATAGCACAAAAATGGATGTGACCGTTTATTAAATGTTGTAAATGGTCTTTTTTTTTTTTTTTTTTTTTTTTTTTCCATTGCCATCCCATAATAAAACCAGCATCATTTGTACTAAAATTATGTAAAACATTTTTTGAAAAATGAAATTTGTAATAATTGAGACATGTTGGATATTAAATTTTATTTCATCCATCTCCTCATTTTTGTTGAGGCAATAAAACTACCACATATTTTTTCATTAAAGGCTACTGTATCTGTGTCTAAATCAGTTACCAGTTCAACTTCACTTTTATTGAAGTTCGAGTAAAGTTGAGTCTTAATTTTTTTCTTAGTTAAAGGAATGAATGCAATTTCTGTGGAGGGAGTGCAATTTCTGGGTTCCAGTAATTTTTTTTCAAATCTCCCCTTTAATTTTAGTTCTGTCTGAAAAAAATTCAAATTTTGATCAGGGATGCTTATTGCTGAATTTACAATACAAATATCCATCACTCACCACATTTTTACCAACTACGCAGTGACAATTATAAAGTCAAAATTATGTTATGAAATGATCCCGTTCCCATCCATAATGAAACTAACAGTATTTGTAGTCAATGAACTGAAGATTCAATATAGTTTTTTCAGAATTTTAAAAGTACAGTTTTTCGAAAACCGTTATGTACAAGTTTTCAAAATTTTTTTTGAAATGTAAAATTTGTAATAAGTTGGTCTTGTGGTATATCAAATTAAAGTCCATTTAATAAGCTAAACAATGAGACTATGCTGACTGTTCTAGCTAAAATAGAACTCAATCTATCAAGGAATTAACATTTCCCAGTTGACCAAAAAAAGGCGTGTTTTCAATACTTTGAAAATTAATACTAAAAAAACGGAAACAGATAAAAAAATTTAAAAAATTGTTTTTGGTTATTTTTTGTTAGAGTAACCAACCTACCAAATTTTATTAAAATCCAAGAAGGTCGGGTTGTGACCCTTGTTGATTTGACATGGAATGACCCTTAAGCGGTGCAGGCATTGGAAATCCCCGATATGAAATGCTGCGATACGTCGTAAAGCCGATTCCAATTTCAATTAAAATCAATTAATTCCTAATCTAGAATTATTACATACTTTGAAACAATTTTTGGATAAGATGAGTGATTCAAAGAGCCAATAATGCATGGCCAACACTGACACAAGACGGGTGCGGGAATGGGCAAGGACCCCTTAATCGGTCAACTTCGTCATATCTCGGCTCCTCAGGCCAAAGACCTCCAAATACTATTTTTTGGCAACCCCGGCATCTAGCAGGAACCAATTCCGCCTCACTCGTGTCATTTTTTAATTTCAGTGAGCAGTGGCCGCTTAAGCGGCCCTTGCCCGTTATGGGGTTAAACTATCCATGAGTTTTTGGAGATAATCATAGTGCACTTAACTCATTTTCAACCTTACCAACATATGCCGTGCGACCAGCAAATAAATTTGTTTATAATCAGTAAAAAATGTACTAAATTTAAAAGCTATTAATTAGTTAAAGGGTGCAAAAAAGGAGTTTTAATTGACAACATTAATTGATGGTAAATAAATAGTTCACTTTGTTTTTTTAATACTAATTTTATTTTTATAATATACATAATAGTATTGACAAAGAGTCACTTTTTCAACAATCTTATTCCATTATACAGTGTTTTATAAAGAGCAATAAAACATTTTGATGTGCCTGCGTACATCTGCCTCTGTATAAGTATATCTTCTCCTTTGGGGCGTGCAGCATAAGCAAGACTGTCACCGTTAAGGCAACCGTTGGTCGAGCGATACCCACCACAGGTATTTGCTTTTCATACACTCATCGCCAGCAATGATTCATTTTTCATTTCAGTCCAATAGCTCTAGTTACCTAAAATGAAGTCAGATCGAATTAGGAATAGTTGTAATAAAAATAAATAAATTATCAAATTACTTACTAAATTCTAACTCTTAACACTTTTGCTGCGGGTGTCATTACTGAAGGACACTAGCGATCCCACCCGCTTACGAGTGTCCCTTCGGAAGGACATACCTCCATTACTTTTTCCTTTAGATTCAAAAGGCTTGTAAATGGAGGAGATTCACTTTTACAGCTCCAGGTAAAGACAGTTGCCTTCAGCATTGTTTGGGCTTTCCAAGAGTGTTTTCCGTTTTCAAATCAGCTGACTGGAAGATTTTTTATGAATTTGTTTAGAAAAAAATGTCTACAAGAAAAATTCAAACAAAAAATGCACCCGATGCTGAGGTATTCCCAAACAATGACAGCCGCAGGGAAAGTGTTAATCTTTGGTACATGTACAGCTCTCTAAATGACATATTTATTATATTTTCTCAGGAATTACAGACAGCTTCCTCAGGTGGCACATTTTGCTTTTAACTACTGATCAAGCATCGTGTACCTCCTGAAGAAGCCCACAGTAATGTCAGAGGAAATTTTTACTTAATAAAACCTTACCACTGGTTACACACTGTTGAGTAAAAGAAGATGGAACAAACCAGTGAAGAAGTTTAAAAGTTAAAATTCTTACCTGTTCATATAAAGTCCAAGCCATTGCAGTCATGAGGGTTCGTCTAAGCATTCTAGGGGCCAAGCCTTTGAAATATCCTCGGAAACCATACTTCTAAAAAGATATCAAATATATTAGAAACACAATTTATTTATTTTTTTATAGTAATAAGTTAAGGAATCCATGAAAATTAGTAGCATTATCCATAAAGTAAAGGAATATTAAGTGTTTCTGACAAGCTAGGCAACTATTTCCTTCTTATTTGTCACTCATTTAGTAGCTTTCTTTGGTGGTCGAAACTCCACTTAATGATTTACAATGAAATAGACATTAATGGATAAAAGAAGAAACATTGATACAATTTTTTTGCAATTGAAGTTCTGAGAACATTTAGCACGTGGTAATCCATATTTGTAAAAACAACTTTCAGACTTGGAACTTGACAAGCTAATTTCTACTAAGATCTGCTATAAGTATATAGCTATAAGTTAACGTGTACCATGCCCACACACATCAACAAAAATGTATGACTTTTGTTTTATACCAACCTTTTTTTTCTGAATAATACACCTTAATATATAATAACGTAACATTTATACACGAATTAAGTATTTTTTATGTATTTACATCCCTTCAAAATAAAGTTATAATGAGCGGTTCATAGGACCATCACCATGGTGTTCAGCAAGACTTGTGCCGGGTGTGACTGGTGCAGAGCAGTATGTCTGAACCTCTGCAGTGGGTAAAGAGCAGCTGATTCTGATACCGACACAAAGGAGAAATCCTACATTCCTGGAGTTGTTTTGAAATATACTTTTATGATCCCAGACACAGTGACAGATGACAACAGTACTCTCCTACTACCTGTACATGGAAAAATGCCCCCCCCCAATCTCCCAGTTCCTTCCCATCCGAATAAAAGAAATTACATAATGTCTCTCCCCCACCATGATTCATTGTTATCCTCATTGTTTTTTTTTTCTCTTTTGCCATTTCTCAGAACATTACTAAGCCTCCACCAATCATAGCTACAAAGTATGACTACATTTTCCCGATAGCTTTGTCATTTCTAAACAATGTCCTGCCTTTCTGACAGCTAGACACCCTAATATTATCATAACAAAAAAATTTATTATGTAATTTACCTCATGTAGATGTAGAAGTACAGCAGAAACCGATGGGTAAGTAGTCGGATATAGCTGCATCTTTGTTTTAATAACATCAGCTGGTTGTGTGACAACGGATGCAAGGACACCGGAGATCACACCACAACTGAAATGAGCTCCAGCTTGGAAATCACCTTTCAATATTTCTGAAAAATAAATTGTAACTTATTAAGAAAACATATGCGCCACAAATTTCTTGTTCATTGTTATTATTTTAAGCCCTTTGATACTGAATAAGGAATAGCTCTGGGATGGGGGGATTATTTTGTTTGGACTGGCCCCAGTGGATTGAATACGCCTGACTTCCTGGGTCGGCCAGTTTTAATAAGCTTTTTAATGTAATTTTATAATTCAACTATTACGATTTTACATTTTATTATTATTTACTTGATGATGATGGGAATATTTTACAAAATATATAAAGGAATCACAAATTAAACTCTTTGACCTACTTGCATGAACAAGAAAGTTCATATTAAAGATTGTGACTTAGACTCATATTCCTTAATTAAGGCAAAAAATGTATGAATAACGAGTCTCAACCGTTGTCTATAACTCAGGGAAAAGAAATACGTGACAAGTCTTAATCGTTATCCATAACTCAAGCAAAACAAGAAAACAAAAACTAAATATTGAAGGAAATATAAAAAACTTACCAGGTGGGACAGATTTTTTCAGCTGAGTGTAAAACATCAAATAAATTCCAGAATACGGAGCATCACGTATTAGAGTGGGCAATAAACCACAGGTCAATCCGCGGATACCTTCTCTCGAGTAGATAACCTGGAGGGCGTGGTAAACGCCACGATATGGATATTCACCACTCTGAAAAAATAATTAAATATAAACAAAACTGTTTAATCTTAAATTAAACTATAAGTTGTAAACAAAAACATTATCCTCCTTTATGTAAAACCACAAATAATTTGGAGATAATGAAATAAAGGAAATTTTAATGTGTTAAGTACATCTTAAATTACCTCTCGCTTATCACACTTTTTTTCTAAGAACTGCAAACATTTTACCTGACTATTGTACTTTTTTATGTAGCGTGATAAACGGAGATGTTTTTAGTATAACTTGCAGCAATAGCTACTAATATTTTTTTAAAGAGAGATAGAGTTGAAGTTACACGTTTTAGGAAAAAAATAATCTAAATTTTAGTTACTGGGTCGTACCATCTGTTGTCTCGTAAAAATTTGATAGTTTTCTTTAATTAATAGTTTATTCTGAATGTCTTAAGTACAAAAACAATAAAAACTTCAACTTAAATGCTAGAAATAAATAATATATATATATATATATATATATATATCCAAAACCTAAGCAACAGTGACTTGTTTCTTAAAAAGCCTAAGGATGTGGGTCGACTTACCAATAAACATGTATACAATCCCAAAAATGCCAGTTTCAATTGTAATAATAATAATAATGTCTATTATCTATTAATTATAATAGATCATTATAGATTTTATTTAATTTTATAATATCCACTTCTTCTTAATTGGAAATATAATAGAAAAAATATATTAGGATATAATTAAACAGACTGGGTTTCCTGAACTTACTTCGAATCTCGTTTTGACGACTGTGATAGGAATGAGACAGACTGCACTGAAAGATCTTGCAGCAATGCCTATACCAACGGCAGCTAGTGGAGATGGGTTTCCTTCGGAGAAGGTACTAGACATCCAATGCATTGAAGAGAAATACAGGCCAACGCCAGGAATTGTTCGAGTTATAGACTGAAAGGAATTAAAAACCATTATTTTCTCTGTTATAAAGGGAATAAATCACAATTTTAGAATTTGTAGTTGAATATTGAATAACACAAGCACACACAATAAAAAAAAGTAGTATTTTCCAAAGACCAGCTTATTTCGACACGCTAAATCCGAATCCGGAATCTGTTTCACCCCAGCACGTCAGGTTTAAGAGTATTTGAAGGTCAAATTTCCTATGAAGTCTACGTGCTGTAGGTATTATAAAAGGGTGGCAACCTGTAGACAGCCCGGCGTAGATAGCCATACTAGTGTTAACTTACTTACATAACTCTTCAGAATTTTATGTTATGAAGGGCCTAGATTTATTAAAAATCGGAGCCAACTACCAACAGTAATTTATATTTTCATTTCAAAATTTTTATTGACAAAATGCTTCTTTTTTTTTTAATGGGGCATCAACTACTGACAAAATGCTTTTATTTTCAATTTTAATAAAAATGAATCCAAGAGGTGTTTACTAAAGTTATCTTCAAAATTAATTCCTGTAAGTATGTTAGATTAGATTATACTCTGTAAATAGGTTAGATCAGAACATTCATTGCAGAATTGTTTTGTTTAAAGCAAATATTGTCTAAGTCTTTTAGAGGAGAGGAGATTAAAAAAAAAAAAAAAAAAAAAAAAAAAAAAAAAAAAAAAAAAAAAAAAAAAATTAATTAGTAAATCCCAGTTACCATTAAAGAAAGTTTTGAATTAAAATAATTGGGTACCAATTATAGCAGTAGATGAAAATTGTAAAAATACATTAGATAGAAATTTTGTTAAATGTTCAATTAAATGGTTCTATAGATTCCTCTTAACGAAGATGAAAGATTGTTAGAGTTGCCTTGATCGGAGAGAGGAGCTCATTAACAATTCTATTGCGTAATATACATTCAATAGAATTGCAAATCAAGTCATTTAGAGCAGTGAAATAATGAAGGAAAATAAAAGAACCATTTCAAGTTCAGCCTTTCACTTCTCAAGGTTTATGAGAAAACTAGAAACTATCTGAGTATAATATACTTACTGGAGTCATTCCACGCCATAAGCCTCCGATCTGCTCTTTTCTCAAAACTTGATTCATGATTTGCAGCATTCCAGATGAACGAGTCCCACTGGAAAAGTACATAAATGAGCCTAAATATTTAATTACAATAGTTTAATGCTCGTCCATTAATAAATCTGAATTTATCTGGACGGGTTTTCTATAAGAATACCACTCTTTTCCAGGACAGAGGTCGGTCCTTCCATTTTTTTGACAAAATCAACGTCTCCTAGTCTGAATCAAATGCACAACTCTAGAAGAGTTGGCGCCTTTACACTTACAGTCATCAGGTTTCCAAGACTACAGCTAAGCACAACTTAATGTATTTATACTATAACTTAAAAATAAAAATTCCTTGGTGGAAAATTTATTTCATATTATTTTGGATATTCAATAAAAAAAGTATATTGTTAAATAGAGAAATTCTAACACTCTATTCTCTAATTACTTATATTAACAAGTTTTATTTATTTTCAAATGAGAACTCCTGGGGACTATACACTTACTACTTACTTATGGGAAAATTTCTGAGACAGAAACCTATACCCTCTCCATATTTACAATTATTCCTCACAATGTGTTTAACCTTTTCGATGCGACGTGGGCTAGCTGCCTATTCCCTCCACAGGCGGATCAAACTCGCTCTCCTAGGGCGGCCGTTTGCACCCATTTTTTTTTTTTTTTTTTTTACTTAGGCGCTCATGAAATGTGTGACGTGTATTACTTGAAACGATTTATTACTACACTTTAGGTACGCAGCAAACCTACAATAACCATTTAAAACCAAATTTTCTTACTTTTCTTCCCTATATATCTCTTTCTACTTCATTCACCGAAACCACTGCTTGTTTTTAGACATGATTTTTAAATGTAGCAATGAAAACGTTTTTTATTTATTATATTATAATAAGCTACTCCTTTATTATTTACAGTTTCACTAAAAAAATTCCCTAAGAACATTTTTACCGTGCACATGCCTCACAGACGCGTTACTTATAACGTTCAAAATTTGTATGCTACCAGTTAAGGGTTAAACCAGAAAAAATCCCCCATTCCTGCTAGAGCACTCTGTACACACTCAAGGCTAAAGAGGGCCCTCTCTCAGCTGTGGCGAGAATACTCGGCTGTTGCCTCTGAGGAACAGCTTTCTCCAGCGAGTATTCTCGGGCCGGAGTATTATCAAATGGGTTAATATCAAGCATATTAATACAATTGTAATAAAAAAAAATAAGAACATTTTTTCTTTCGACACAATAATGCCAAACAAATGTTTCAGTTTAAAAAGCGGGTTTTTAACATGATTGAAAGGTAAAATAATTGATCTGGCAAAGCGTAATCACTTTGGTTCAATTACCCCTTTCAATCTAGTTCGGCGACATATGGTACCAATGAACAGAATACAAAATAATATGAATCAACAAATTTCATAAAAATGTAATCTATTCTAAAGCTGAAGAAATGCCTTATAATGTTTAAGATAAATATAAACCATTTATTTACGAGATAGGATACCTGGATTTTGAGGACTGTTGGATTTTTGTCTTGACCAAGTCTAGAGGCTGGAAGAGAACGGTGGAGAATGTACCAGAGAGAGATCCAGCTAAGAAAGCCTTCAATATTGGCGACTGTAACAGAAAGAAGAGAAATCAACCACAATGCTAGAAGTCTCTATGACAAGACAATAATCTAACAAGCAGTTCAACTTACAGGCTCCAAAATATGATGAAGAATGGAATCACAGTTAATATTGCTTTCATTAAGACCATCCATGTCATTTAGTTTGTCTATCTTATTTTAAAGTAAGTATTGAAACTTATAAATAACGAAATATAATACTATTTAATATCATAATACTTTTATCATGGTAAATATTTTTTTTATTAAGATTATTTTTTATATGTAAATAAATTGTGAAATCATTATGCACACTTTCATAATACTGATTGGAGATTAAATAAGAATAAAAGTTATCCATAACCTCAGGAAATAAAAAGAGAAAGAAACAGATGAGCTGATGTATTAGTTAATACCTGCCATGGCGAAATAAATATTTTAAAAATATAATAAGTTCAGAACTGCTCAGCTGGAGCACATGACAGGAGGAGAGAGCGAACCATTAGCTAAGGGGGAAGGTTATATTTGAGTAGTCTATTGGTTGTGAAGGTTACGAAACAGCTGATCCCTCAGGTATGTTTACCCTTCTAGAACAATCAAGGTAATTATGACGTCATTACTCTATCAACTCCTGCATCCTGGGGGAAGGGTATTGTTAAATCTCTATGTACTTATTCACATAGTTCTTATTAGAGGAACACTTCCTAGCAGCGACATTTTTAGCGCGCTCCCATCTCCTGGTGTCATAAGCAAATCCGAAAAAAAAATCGTTTCTCATTATTTCGAATTGACTACCGCTGCCTGTATATCAGTATGGAATGTTAATACCACTCCAAGTAGAGAGAAAGTTGTTTGAAATACAGCAAAGCCTAATATTTATTTGATGGTGTGCTTTAAAGACTCTGCAGTACAAATCAATAGGAAGCCACGGTCCTAAGAAAATGACTAAGAGAGCAGTAGAAATAACCATAAAATCGACAGTTGTGCATACATTCACAAATTAGGCCCGGTGCACACAGAAGATGAAACCGATAGATAGATAACCAAAGGTTGGTGCACACAGAGTTGCATGAAACTTTAGTTCCATGAAACCTGGTTTCATGAAATTCCTTAAATAGCTTTCCTATTGCTTCAGTTTCACCTTTCATCAGTGGATCTACTAGTTCTAATAAGCAATCAAAAACTGGTTTCGATATCCTAAAACAAATCCTAAATAAATTTATCAGGATCTCTGTGTCAGTTAGCGAGCTTCAACAAAACAGCTGTGATGCCGACCCCTGATTATCGGGTGAACCCAGAACTTGCAGTATTTTATTTTTATTTTTTACCCACCACCACAACACAAGAGCATCGTCGTCTGAATTAATCACGAAACCGATAGAAAACAGTTTATTCTGTGTGCACGCTTTAATGAAATAGGTTTTATGTAACCAGTTTCTTCAGTCTGCACCAGGCCTTACTGTTTTGGTCTTTTGTATATTATACATATATTTTTATAATTGCACAATACACCAACTTTTTTTGTGAAATTTTTTGGCTTATAATTCTTATGATATTGAAATATAATTTTACTTTTTTGTCCCATTACGACGGCGAATTACATATATCAATGACAGAATCAAAATCAACCTAGTTATAAAAACGTTTAGGCACAAAATGAAACATACAAAAGAAAGTATAAACTACAAGAAGTCCTACCCGCAGGAACTGCATCATCTTAAATGGTTATCATTCTAGTACCTAGTGCAGTTCGGGAGAACTTTGGGATAGAAACAGTTAATACTAGGGCCGCCATATGGGTTGGACTGTTGGGTACTGTTGTCCCAGGCCTCGCTAATAGGGGGAAAAATATAGGTTATGAGCTTGAAAAAAGAATGGATTTTAGAAGTATAGGCCGGTATAGCCTATATTTGTTGTAATAGAATTTTTAATGTACATAAACGACATAACAAGTGCAGTCCCAGAACAGCATATTGCATTACTAGTCGTAATAAAACGAGATTAAGGTTAGCTAAAATAAGGTTAGCTCAGTGGTAGAGCATTCGACTAATGAACTGGAGGACCAGGTTCAAAACCCGAGCGCGCAGTAAAGATTTTTTCTTCTAGTGCCGTCGTTCGAGGATTGGATTTGGGGTCCCAGATCGTCCCTAGGCCAATCCAGCGTTTAATTAATTTATCAAATCCATAGGTGCTAATGACTCAAGCAGTCGAAGCAGCAAGGGAAAAATCACATCCCTAGTGTGCCGTATGGTCAAGAATCAGATACCTCTACAGTATCTGCCCCTCTGGGCCCTTGTGGCCTGTTTTTTTTTATGAGAGAATTTTGATTTCTGTGTGTGGAGGGGAGAGAGTTTATTCATATTGGGAGCCCCTGATCTGATTGGGGGGCCCGGCTCTCAGATTTGGCGGCCCTGGTTAACCCTTTAACACATAAAACGTTTCTTTCAGAAACAATTATTTTTTATTTTTTACTTTAGCGCATTGCAAAACACTTGCCGATCTGTACTTATTGTATTGAAAAAGTATGTTTCCAAGAAATAGGGTGGGGCATATATGTCTCTGATAGATCCTACTGATTTCTGAACCCCTTCTTAACCTTCAAAGTCAGAGGATCTTAAGTGCGACATATGTGTCCCCCTGTGCGTTAAAGGGTTAATACTTTGATATGAATTAGTATGTATGGGGGGGGGGAAGTCGTGAACAATATTTAAGTCACTGCTTTGCCTACCGTATACAAAGGTTAAATGTTGTAGCTTTATCACATCATGTGCAATTCTGAAACGTTGTTATTCATTGGTTGGAGTTAAATTTCATATAAAAAGCTGAATAAGAAATGGAATTCGCCTAAATTTATATTACTGAGAAACATTGATCATAAACGTTTGTCATTCTTTTAATTAAATTAATTATTTTCAAGGAATTTAAATAAATTATAGGAATTTTCCTAAAATCTGAGATCCCTGTGATAAAGCAAACAGATAATAATATATTATATAAATATGAGAGCATAATATGATTATACAGATTAAATTATATCTAATCATTATCATTTTATATATTTACTTTTAGCGCTGTTCCTTTGTCCCTCCATAGGGAGGAACCGCACTCATGAGGTTGACCTCATGACGTAATCCGGAAGTGCCGACTAGAAGATTTCTCGATTCAGTACCCATAGATCACGAAAATAACGGTTGTTCAAATTTGTATGTATATATATATATATATATTTGGTATTATGGTAACTTTTGTGGTAGGGGTGTGAAAACCTGTTCCAGGCGGAATCATTGATTTTACCTAGTGAGTGTTAAATTACACATAATTAAAAAATATATTAAATTAATACACCCGGTTTTAGTATTGCACTATGAAAATTATGATTTATTTAAATTTTAAACTTTACTTATAATTTACAGACATTTGAGGGACGGGTTATCTATAGGTTACCACCCTTATCCAGCGAGGATAGGGCTGATACCTTTTATGTATTTTTTTTTAAATTTATTTATTACCTTATCAATGTAATGTACAATATAACGAAAAAAATATATGGTAAAAGTTAGTAAAATACATGTTATATACACTGTTAATTGGAACATGTAGCAGAAGATAAATGGTCTTTTGCAGGGTTACTGGAGAGACTCATAAAAAAAATAAAATAAAATATATATATATATATATATATATATATATATATATATATATATATATATAATAAAAAAATAATTACCTCAAAAGCCATGTTGAAGAAATGAGAAAGTGGAAGGTTGAAGTATATCACCAAAGAGATTAGAAGAGATACAAGCATAGAGACCCCCCTGTTAGCAGTATATAAAGGAAGCCATGGAGAGGGGAGGGTCAAACATGCTGATAACGTATCAACTGACCCAGGGTCAGCTTTTCTTTCTGTTTACCCCCCTGCGAACGTGACGTCATGAAAGGGCTATCAGCTCCCCTGCGAATCTGAACAAATAGAGGTTAATGTTATTCTCGGTGTCATCGCGATGTCAGGTCTCTTGGGTCAATAAAATAAACCTCCCGACAAACAAGGCTGATAATTGCTCAAAAATAAAAATAACTACATTTATCAATAAAATAAACGTCAGGAAAAAAATAGCTGATCGTAAATATTTCTTGTGTGTATTTTTGTCGAACTGCCCCGCCAGTGATTTTCTAGTAACTGTTACTGTTTCTAGGTATCTTCACGTTCTAATCGAGCATAAGTTATTACGATAATATTTATCATCCAGTGACACTATAAACACGTCCATAAATATGAAAACTTATTTGATTTATATGAAAAATGCAAAGTTGGAGATTATTTTACGTAAATAGTGGAATACTCCCAGCAGTGATGAAGTGCAAAAATGTACATGAAATATTGTTCTTCAGAAAGTTAACCTATCTTAAGGATTTATTTCTTGTACACATTGATATAAATTTATTGAAATTTTAACGTCCACAATAATTAACTCTAGAATTTTAGGACGGGTTATCTATAGGTTACTACCCTTTTCTAGCCAGGATAGGTCTGATGCCTTTTCTTTTTTCTAAAGAAAAACCACCACCCAATAGTGGGAATAGAACCCACGACCTTTGGCACGGAGTATTAAGTGCTCACGCCATTACACTCACCGAGCCTCCAAAAAATTTAAATTTTAACGTCCATTACAAATTAAAATCAAATATATTTTTTATTTATTTAAAAAAAGTAATATTAAATAGATAAAATAACTGACGGAGCAGTTCTAAAATAGACCCTTTCTTTTCATTGAGCCTTTATAACACACTTAAACATCGATTCGACATTGCCAACATGGAGGTATAAGTTACACTTCACAAGATCATGTTCTTAAACAACACTGCTGACGGAGCAGTTCTAAAATAGAGCCTTTCTTTTCATTGAGCCTTTATAACACACTTAAACATCGATTCGTCATTGCCAACATGGAGGTATAAGTTACACCTCACAAGATCATGTTCTTAAACAGTTTGCTATTTCTATATAGTCGCATGTGAGTCCGATATGTATCCGTCATTTCTTCGATCAATTTTGGGGGTCGGGGAAAAATAGTGCCAAGCAATATTTTTAACGGGGGCGAGGTTAGAGTGGTAGAGCGCTGGACTAATAAGCTGGAATTCAAATCCCGAGCAAGCACTAAAGATTTTTTCTTCTAGTGTCTTCGTTCACGGGTTGAATTCGGCCTCCCTGACCGTCCCTAGGCCAACCCAGTCTTTAATTAATTTAATTAATAATGGTTGCCTTGGGTGCTAATGACTCTAGCAGTCGAAGCGGCCAAGGGGAAAATCAGGCGGCCGGAGCATAGTACTGACCACACTATGTCCCTAGTGTGCCGTATGGTCATGAATCAGATACCTCTATAGTATCTGCCCATCAGGGCCCTCGTGGCCTGTTACGGGACTGATTTTTTTTTTTTTTTTTTTAAATATTTTTAACAAAACTTAACAGTAGCTGCTATATGTTGGATATTATGTGGGACTATCAGTCTATGATGATGCTACTAAAATATGACTACAAGCTCTGTATGCTACTTAATCTTGTTGCGCCTAACCATTTCACCTGATAGTCCTACATAATATCCAACATATACCAGCAACAGTTACGTTTTGTTACAATTTTTGCTTGGCACTATTTTGCCCCAACCCCTTCAATTTTACGGATTAAATATAAGAGGTAAAATAAATTATTAAAAATAAAACATCCCACAAGAAACTTCAAATATTGAGCAAATTCTATTGGAAAAATCGCAATAAATATAAACAAACAAGAATACATATTACCGACTCGCAAGAACTGCGTCATCTTTGTGCGTTTCCGTTCATATCCCTAGTGCCACTAGTAAAGGAGTACAAGCAGTTATTAATAGGTTTTGTTCTTCCGTGAAAAATATAAAATAAAATATGAAAGGGAACTAAAGTTTAAAGCGTCGCAACACGAAACTGAAAATATCCGGATGCGGAAATAACTTCCCCCACCTTCTCGACGTTCGCCCTAGGAAAACGCTTTCGCCAATACGTTTCTCATTTTCTTACCTTGTTTTACTAAAGTACTGATTTTACTGTTAAATGAAATTAAAACAACAACATCAACAACCACTTAAAAAGTTAGGTAAATAGATGCAAAATCTCGCCGAAAGGAATAAAACTAACAATTTTGAAGTTTTACGCACTTATTTCTCGGATTGACTTCGCCCCATCGAAAATTACGCTTAAATGTTTTTTTGTTGAGAGGAGATGGTTGACCGTTGATGAAACGAAGGTAGGGATTGTCGGGGTTCGGTCACTGCTTCTTAATAAAACTACATTTTACCGTGAAAATGGTTTTATTGTTGCCAACGATTCGGCTTGGATTTCAAGCCAAAACGTTGGCAATAATAAAACCATTTTCACTTGTAAAATGTAGTTTTATTAAGAAGTAATGACCGAACCCTGATAATCTCCAGCTTCGCTTAAATGTTTTTTGTATGGAATTTAGTAAGCTTTCAAATGGTCACCTGCCACTTACCACGATTTCCTAACCGTTTTCGAGATATTTTAGAAAATATACGAAAATTCGAAAATATTTCATGCCTGTTAATGAAATATTTTATTTCTAGTACTTCCTTAACTCCAAACGGAACCAAAATCTATCTATCATAGACTAAATGAATATCAAACATCTGGAAAAAGTTTCAACTCAATTAATCGTTTTTGAATACCGAAACTGAAAATTAGTTTGGAAAATCTTTCGAATGGTCTTCTATCTGGTTCTACCTACCAAGATTTTCCAACCGCGGGCCTCCCTGTGGTCTAGTGGCCAGCGCATTCGATTCTCGGAGGATGGTGGGTTCGAGTCTCATCGGTGGCAGGAATTTTCTCATCTCACGGCTCGTTGAGAAAATTCCTTGCTGCACCAGGATATCGGCGCTAATTGCCGAGATGTCGATGCGCCATAAAATATATATATATATATGAAGACATTTTTCAAAAAAAGATTTATGAGTTCAACCTTAATAGCTACATACCTCCGGAATGTGCCAAAAACTATAATGTTAAAGCTGTTTTAATATTACACAGTACGTTGGTTTCCACTGTCATGTGCTATCAGCTTTTGGCGAGCTGAACCCGCTTTTACGCTAGATGAAGAAATTATATTGGGTTGGCGCAAAGTTAATGCAGGCTTTTATATGATAAATTCGTACTAAATGGCGAACAACTGTTGATTGGTCAACACCAACTTCTCTAGCAATGTTCCGAGTAGTTTTGCGAGGGTTTTCTTCAACCAAAGCCTTCAGTTGGTCGTGAGAAGGCATACCGCGATCTTCCTTGTCTTCGGGATCAAAATCTACAAGAGGAAACTTCTGGAACATTCTCTGTACTGTACATTCACTGGTTCATCCTTCACTCTAAACAATTCGATGGCAGGGACGGTTTTAGCCGCACTTTGACCTTGAAGAAAATCTTGTTTTGACATGGTGAATATCCGGGGTCCTTACTCATATAGAATGTAACACAAACTAAACTTATCTTCGAGCAAAAACAACATTAATAACTATTGTTTATAATCCAGAAATTAGACTTTAGATTATCTTTGCTTACTTGGAAAGCCTTTGCCTTAAAAAACGCATATTCAAAACCCTACGATTACAAGTTCATATTTATATATTAATTCCGCAGGAAAGTACGTGCACCAAAAGGGCATGTAAGGGAATAGGCAAAACTAAACACAAGCAGAGTTGCTTCGTGAGATGTAAATATCCCATTCTATGCTAATTGAGGTCAAATATAAGATTTCATTCGTGAAATGTAATTCAAGATTAAATTAATTTTAAATCTACCATATCACTAAGGAAATAGGTACTATTAATAAACTAAACATAAATATTATTACCTCTTTGGGGGTAATTGTGACGTCATTAGGTTTAAGGTTATAAAAAACATGTGCTCATCTTAATATACTATTATAATTTATATATACTCAAATCAATAATAAGATGCATATTATGTACAATTAGGCATGCCGCAACTGAATCATAGTAATAATAATCTAATCAAATATCAATTATACGCAAACTTAGTAATTACTATGTACATGTTATATTCTAACTTATCTATATATATATAAAAATCACGTGTCTGTCTGTTTGTATGTTTTTCTGTTTGTTCCTTATACAAATCTACACCGTTTGACTGATTTTGACAAAACTTGGTACACAGGTAGGTCTTGATACGGGAAATCTCCTAGGCTAGGTCAAATTTCAAAATTTGGCCAAAAGGTCAAAAGTTTTGTTCAAGAAAAATTGGCTACACTGAACCAATCTGATTGTGACGGCCATTTTGAATCGACAGCCATTTTGAATAATGTCTCAAATTTATTTGTTGATGTTCCTGATAATTAGAATAACTCGAACTCATTGATGACTTTACATCATTATATAATCATGTAATGCAGTTTATTTCAATTATATTTCAACAGTCATTGTCTAACTAAGGAGCGCTGGCCTTTCTTTGATAAGAGCTATCTTACTCGCAAGCTACTGCTAGCCTCTGTTGGCTGTTATATGAAGTGCTGAGGTGCTGGCCTCTGCCGGTTGCACTATGAACTACAAACACATTCACACCGTTTGACCGATTTTGATCAAGTAGATCTTGATACGGGGAGAGTCATAGACAGAAAGTAGGTGTAGCATAGCACACTGGGTAACGGCTAGTTCTATATAAATATTACAACCTCTTTGGGGGTAATGGTGACGTCATTAGGTTTGAGGTTATAAAAAACATGTGCTTATCTAAATATACTATTATAATTGATATATAACTTGAAAACTCAATGGTATCATAATCTCTAAGAAAAGTCTGATTTACAGGAACTGCGTTATCTCAGCGCGGTTCCATAACGCTCTTATCTTTAGTGTCATTGGAAAGCTTGGAATAAATATAGTTAATACTAGCTGTGCCGGCGACTTCGTCCGCGTGGATAGTGACTTAGGGCAGCATTTTTCGGATACATCTTTTGGTTATTTTGGATTATAAACACCGTCGTATAGGTATTTAAAAAAAAAAATCTACTTTACAGTAATGCTTTTCTATACACGATATAGCCATCGGGGATCAAGCATACAGGCTGCTAGTATTGTCAAAACGTGACACTAAGCAGGCCCCTTAGGGTTTCTTAAACCCCTGCTTTACTTTTATCAGTAAACCCCATATACTTTTATCAGGCCTTGTGCTTTTATCAGATGTGATTAAACTTCCGGCACAAAACAAGTAAACACCGGCAATAGCCAAAATATAGAACTTATTATTATTTTTCTTTTCTTCTTATTTAAGTGTACATTTTTCTTTATTATAATGCAATTATTATATACCATAATGTACTGTGCAATTATGTATTCTTATGCACATTAAGCGGCCTCCCTGTAAAAAGTTAAAGATTAAATACCTTTTTTTTTTGTCTAAGGAAAGAAATCTGTAACCTGGATGAATCCTAGTTCAAAATCAAACAATTTTTATGGTTTCTTAAAGACCGAGTTATTGAGAGTTGACTGTGATTATGTGACTATCTATCTATCTATATATATATATATATATATATATATATATATATATATATATATATATATATATATATACACAGTAGAACTTGGATAATTCGAACCCCTAGGGACCGATAAAAAAGTTCGAATTATCCAAAACTCGATTTACAAAAGTTTTTGAAAATAAAGGGCTAAAAAAACTTTTTTCGCGTTTTTTTAATTTAAAAAAATACATTTTAGGGTCTTTTTGCGAAGACCACATCCAGTTACTTTTGAAGTAGCAGTAGTGATTGTATCAGTGATTCAGCGCACGCGCATAACTCCTTTGCCTTCCTATTGGAGGATTCTGCTGACCAATTGCATTGGTTCTTGCTGGGAGTAAAGTAACCTTCAACAGCGAATTAGTTTGTTTACGAAAAAGCTCTGCTTATGGTAGTGAGAAAAAATGAGTCTTTTACAATTAGTTCGCGATATTCCTGACAAAGAAAAAGGGATTGGTTTCTTACTTGAAAAATTAATGGAATCCTATTAATTTTAGTGAGTTGGATTGACAAGAGTCGCTAAAATTAATATAATTCTATTAATTGCGAGTTGGATTGACTAGGGTTTTGATATCTTCTTGAGCGAGCGGAAACGCATAGCATGTAATGCCTAATAAATGTAAAATATCCAAAAAAGAGAGAGAGAAAAGGAATAAAATATGTTTGTTTACAAATATCATTGTTTGTTATCCTTCATTACCTGCAAAACAGTCAACTTAATGCTTAATCACTTTTTCATAGTTGAGAGAATTGATTTTGATCTTATTAACCTTTTTATTAATAAATATTGTTTGTCATTATCTAAAATGAATTATAACCGTAGATAACGAGTCAAGTAGTGATAGATAACCAGCAAAGAACCTATAAGCTAATCAGTAAGCTTATCAGCGAGTACGAGTAACTGTTATAAATCACTCCTGCTACTTCAAAAGTATCTGGATGTGGTCTTCGCAAAAAGACCCACATTTTATTTAAAGAATAACAAACATTTCATGAATTGATGATTAGTTACATAAGTAATTAAATAATTTATCAAAACAGTAAAAATAAAAGCCTATTGTTTTGAAAAAAGTCATTATCATGGGCAAGAATTTTTCGACATCTAAAATCAACAACTCACTGAAGTGCACTGTACACCAGAAATTCAAGGCACAAACAATACAAGAGATCTAGGTACTGTCTCACTTATAACTGAATAAGAAATGAAGATCGGAGGGATGGTGGAAGAGAATTCTAGGATAAAACGACAGGATATAAATATAACAACCCCTGGAAGGGAGGAAGCGCGACCCACCACTTTGCAGAACTCCTAGAGTCCAAGAACTAGACTATGAGACCGCCGCGCTTCTTGTCCCGGAACCCCTACATCCGTATCTTACTATCCTTCTTACCCGAGGGGAGAATATTTTCAAAAGATTTAAGATCGACCGTCTCTCTGTCCACTTCCCATTGGAGGCACAGGCTCGTAAAAACTTCGAATTATCCAAACTTTTATTCGAATTAACCACGATTTTTTTACATTGTTTATGCCCTAAATTCTAGGGACCGAGAGAAATATTCGAATTAAAGACGATTTCGAATTATTGAAGTTCGAATTATCCATGTCCCACTGTGTATATATATATATATATATATATATATATATATATATATATATATATACCTATATATAAATATCTAATGTTTCCTATTTTTTGGTCTATCAATTATATTTCCTTCAAAACACAAACAATTCCAAAGGAGTGAACCGCTTTACAGCGAGCTCTAAAACCAATTGAACTAGATAAAATTAAATATCTTGAATATGAGATATGATGTGCTAACTAATTCTTTACAGAATTAGAAAATATATTTTCCTCAAGTTGTGAGTAATGTAAGGCCATGTCACTGTTTTCATCATATACACTTTCTTCATAAACATGATTACATCAGCTGTTATATGACTCGCATGACGTATAGGTGACGTATCAACCCTCACGAGATTTACAGATAACAGGGGCAGTGTTATCAGCTTAGAAATGTAATACATAGAGGTTAAATCAAGAAGTTCAACGAGATATTCTATTTTTATCGGTTTAAGGTTTATATATATATATATATATATATATATATATATATATATATATATATATATATATATATATAAATAAATTTTCTCCAATTTATTAATAACATATATGGAAACAGGGTGGCCGTGAGTGTTAAGGCGTGGGCACTTAACACTCCGTGCCAAAGGGTCGTGGGTTCGATTTTCACTAGGGGTTGTGGCTTTACTTTAGAAAAAAGAAAAGGCATCAGCCTGGCTAGAAAAGGATAACCCGTCCTAAAATTCGTAGTTAATAATGAATGGAAGTTAAAATTTAATTTAATAACATATACATAAATCAATATTTTTCAATTCTTTGGGTCGTGTTTTACATGGGGTGTTATAGTATCCAAAAAAAAAGTTTTGATTCTTGGAAAAGAAAATTGCGGCGCTATGTCCGACAAACGGAAACCTTGTTTTATCACGGTTGATAGTCTGCAGGCGGTAATTGCGGCGCTATGTCCGACAAACGGAAACCCTGTTTTATCACGGTTGATAGTCTGCAGGCGGTAATTGCGGCGCTATGTCCGACAAACGGAAACCCTGTTTTATCACGGTTGATAGTCTGCAGGCGGTAATTGCGGCGCTGTGTCCGACAAACGGAAACCCTGTTTTATCACGGTTGATAGTCTGCAGGCGGTAATTGCGGCGCTATGTCCGACAAACGGAAACCCTGTTTTATCACGGTTGATAGTCTGCAGGCGGTAATTGCGGCGCCGTGTCAAACAAACGGAAACCCTGTTTTTTCACGGTTGATAGTCTACAGGCGGTAATTGCGGCGCTGTGTCCGACAAACGGAAACCCTGTTTTTTCACGGTTGATAGTCTGCAGGCGGTAATTGCGGCGCCGTGTCAAACAAACGGAAACCCTGTTTTTTCACGGTTGATAGTCTGCAGGCGGTAATTGCGGCGCTGTGTCCGACAAACGGAAACCCTGTTTTTTCACGGTTGATAGTCTGCAGGCGGTAATTGCGGCGCCGTGTCAAACAAACGGAAACCCTGTTTTTTCACGGTTGATAGTCTGCAGGCGGTAATTGCGGCGCTGTGTCCGACAAACGGAAACCCTGTTTTTTCACGGTTGGTAGTCTGCAGGCGGTAATTGCGGCGCTGTGTCAAACAAACGGAAACCCTGTTTTTTCACGGTTGATAGTCTGCAGGCGGTAATTGCGGCGCTATGTCCGACAAACGGAAACCCTGTTTTATCACGGTTGATAGTCTGCAGGCGGTAATTGCGGCGCTGTGTCAAACAAACGGAAACCCTGTTTTTTCACGGTTGATAGTCTGCAGGCGGTAATTGCGGCGCTGTGTCCGACAAACGGAAACCCTGTTTTTTCACGGTTGATAGTCTGCAGGCGGTAATTGCGGCGCCGTGTCAAACAAACGGAAACCCTGTTTTTTCACGGTTGATAGTCTGCAGGCGGTAATTGCGGCGCTGTGTCCGACAAACGGAAACCCTGTTTTTTCACGGTTGATAGTCTGCAGGCGGTAATTGCGGCGCTGTGTCAAACAAACGGAAACCCTGTTTTTTCACGGTTGATAGTCTGCAGGCGGTAATTGCGGCGCTGTGTCCGACAAACGGAAACACTGTTTTTTCACGGTTGATAGTCTGCAGGCGGTAATTGCGGCGCTATGTCCGACAAACGGAAATCCTGTTTTTTCACGGTTGATAGTCTGCAGGCGGTAATTGCGGCGCTGTGTCCGACAAACGGAAACCCTGTTTTTTCAAGGTTGATAGTCTGCAGGCGGTAATTGCGGCGCCGTGTCAAACAAACGGAAACCCTGTTTTTTCACGGTTGATAGTCTGCAGGCGGTAATTGCGGCGCCGTGTCAAACAAACGGAAACCCTGTTTTTTCACGGTTGATAGTCTGCAGGCGGTAATTGCGGCGTTATGTCCGACAAACGGAAACCCTGTTTTTTCACGGTTGATAGTCTGCAGGCGGTAATTGCGGCGCTGTGTCCGACAAACGGAAACCCTGTTTTTTCACGGTTGATAGTCTGCAGGCGGTAATTGCGGCGCCGTGTCAAACAAACGGAAACCCTGTTTTTTCACGGTTGATAGTCTGCAGGCGGTAATTGCGGCGCCGTGTCAAACAAACGGAAACCCTGTTTTTTCACGGTTGATAGTCTGCAGGCGGTAATTGCGGCGCCGTGTCAAACAAACGGAGACCCTGTTTTTTCACGGTTGATAGTCTGCAGGCGGTAATTGCGGCGCCGTGTCAAACAAACGGAGACCCTGTTTTTTCACGGTTGATAGTCTGCAGGCGGTAATTGCGGCGCCGTGTCAAACAAACGGAAACCCTTTTTTTTCACGGTTGATAGTCTGCAGGCGGTAATTGCGGCGCCGTGTCAAACAAACGGAAACCCTGTTTTTTCACGGTTGATAGTCTGCAGGCGGTAATTGCGGCGCTATGTCCGACAAACGGAAACCCTGTTTTTTCACGGTTGATAGTCTGCAGGCGGTAATTGCGGCGTTATGTCAAACAAACGGAAACCCTGTTTTTTCACGGTTGGTAGTCTGCAGGCGGTAATTGCGGCGCCGTGTCAAACAAACGGAAACCCTGTTTTTTCACGGTTGATAGTCTGCAGGCGGTAATTGCGGCGCTGTGTCAAACAAACGGAAACCCTGTTTTTTCACGGTTGATAGTCTGCAGGCGGTAATTGCGGCGCCGTGTCAAACCAACGGAAACCCTGTTTTTTCACGGTTGATAGTCTGCAGGCGGTAATTGTTAATCTACAACAAAAAACTAAAATTATTTTTGGTAAATCTGAAGGAGAGCGTCCTCAGCACCGATTTTCTTCAAAGTTTGCACTATAACGTATTTTGATGCACTAAACACGAATCCGTTGAAAAAAAAATCCCGCTCTCAACTAGGAAAGAAGTTATTAAAAAAAAAAGTTCACTGTTATGAAGGTTAGGGAAGACTGCCTTGGACGACTTTTGGGTATAGAATTCTTTTCATTTCTGCGAGTTGGATTGACTAGGGGTTTTGATGTTTTCTTGAGCGAGCGAAGCGAGCGGAAACGCATAGCACCTATGCCCAAAAGCGACAATTTACGACCAAGTCAGCTACCACAGGTGAGTCTGAATTTCAATTACACTTCGTCATTAAGGACTATTGCGCATGCGCATGTTTACATATAAGCTGTTTACCCCGTCTTTTATAACCTCCATAACAGTGAACTTTAGTGCTTAATAACTTCTGTCCTAGTTGAGAGCGGGGTTTTTTTTCAACTAATTCGTGTTTAGTGCATCAAAATACGTTATACTGCAAACTTTGAAGAAAATCGGTGCTGAGGACGCTCTCCTTCAGTTTTACCTTATTTTGAAATAAAAAGGTTAAATCTAGTAAGGTGCGAAGGATTTTTAAGAAATATTACTTTACTAGTAAATATCATTAAGAAACTGCAGTTAAAATTGGAAATTGATCGGTTGAAAATTAAAGGCACTAGTATCGCTCGATTTGGAAAACATAGCTTTGAGAAAAAGTAAGTACCTACTTTAAACTTTAATCTTCTAAAATGTTCATATTTTTCCTATTTAATTTTTTTTTTCATACTTTTATGTAATAACGATAAAAAAAAAGGGTTTTAATTTTGAAATGTATTGAAGGAGGACCAAAAAAAAACTTAATAATTAAAAAGGGACCAATCGAAAATCGCTCGCAAAATTATCTTCAAATTAGCAAGGCTTTCACTCGGCATCGGGTTACCACTGGGAAAATCCTATTTTTTGAAAATCGCTCACAAAATTATCTTCAAATTAGCAAGGCTTTCACTCGGCATCGGGTTACCACTGGGAAAATCCTATTTTTTGAAAATCGCTCACAAAATTATCTTCAAATTAGCAAGGCTTTCACTCGGCATCGGGTTACCACTGGGAAAATCCTATTTTTTGAAAATCGCTCACAAAATTATCTTCAAATTAGCAAGGCTTTCACTCGGCATCGGGTTACCACTGGGAAAATCCTATTTTTTGAAAATCGCTCGCAAAATTATCTTCAAATTAGCAAGGCTTTCACTCGGCATCGAGTTACCACTGGGAAAATCCTATTTTTTGAAAATCGCTCGCAAAATTATCTTCAAATTAGCAAGGCTTTCACTCGGCATCGAGTTACCACTGGGAAAATCCTATTTTTTGAAAATCGCTCACAAAATTATCTTCAAATTAGCAAGGCTTTCACTCGGCATCGGGTTACCACTGGGAAAATCCTATTTTTTGAAAATTTAAATTTTTTTTCTTCACATAAACACTCTCGGATATCTTTTTGTAATTGGTTAAGGAAGAAGTTTAGCCCATAAGGGCCTGAAACTTGGCCCAATGCTATGATAGCATAACTTCTTTAAGATTTCATATGAGTAGTTGATAGACGTAATGGAAACCACTATGGTCCGGTGCACACTGAACAAACTGGTTTGATAAAAACCAGTTTATTAAAGCGTGTACACCGAATAATCTGTTTTCCATCAGTTTCGTGAGTGATTCAGGCGACGATGCACTTGTGTTGTGGTGGTGGCTAAAAAATAAGAATAAAATACCGCAAGTTCTGGGTTCACCCGATGTTTAAGGATCGGAAACACAGCTGTTTTGTTGTAGCTCGCCAACTAAAACAGAGATCCTGATAAATTTATTAAAGTTTTTCTTTAGGACACCGAAGCCAATTTTTGGTCGCTTATTAGAGCTAGTAGATCCACTGATGAAATGTGAAACTGAAGCAATAGGAAACCGATTTAACAAATTTCAGGAAGCCAGTTTTCATGAAACCTATTCATCGAATTTCATGAAACCAGGTTTCCTTATATAGGTTTCATGAAACCAGTTTTTTCAGTGTACACCGGACCTAAAATCCCTGTACTTGTCATATTCTGAGGTGTGACAAGTTCTCCTCTTGCATTCCCATTACCTAACTGGGGTTTATCTTCTTCCTCACACGACACAAAGGTTGAACAGATAATAAACCTTATCGGAGGAAGAAAGTTTCCGACCGACAGATAACAGAGGGTCAGGACTGATAAGAAAAGACTAGGTAGCTCCAGAATATCTATGCCAGTATCATATGCAAATAATGAGACTATTTAAAGAATAGTTTCTTGTGTAAATGTGATTATGTAAAAATCGATAGAGCGGAATTTTCTGGGGGTCTCATGTCCGGAAAAAAACGAGATAAACTATTTGTTCTGATAAAATTGGACTGGGATATATCTGATTGGTGGCAAGCCTGCTTCTTCCCGATGGCTATATCTGATTGGTGGCTAGCCTGCTTCTTCCCGATGGCTATATCTGATTGGTGGCGAGCCTGCTTCTTCCCGATGGCTATATCTGATTGGTGGCGAGCCTGCTTCTTCCCGATGGCTATATCTGATTGGTGGCGAGCCTGCTTCTTCCCGATGGCTATATCTGATTGGTGGCTAGCCTGCTTCTTCCCGATGGCTATATCTGATTGGTGGCGAGCCTGCTTCTTCCCGATGGCGATTGGTCGAATATTTATCTACCTATTGACGAAAACTATAAATGACGTTCGCTGAATTGTTTATTTACTGAACAAGAAAGCAGAACCGACAAAAGTAATTGTTATTCAACATGTTTTCAAAAAATATATTTTTCCTCGCTTCAAAAACAAAATTGTTTTTCTTCTCGAGTTGATCGCTGTGCGTAACGATGATGAATTTAAAATTGTTGTTGTTGCATTGTTATATAGTAAACTTCCTCTAATCCGGTATCCTATGGTCCGGCACTAACATGAAAAGTGTACCTCCTTAGTTCTTATTCTTGAACTACTCACCCCAACATCCCCGTGGTTCTCGACGGGATTGTAGAAAAATTCCCGGAAATCCTCTCTCAGATTAAATACCTACTTGTTGCTAGTTTATAGCTTTCGAAAGAGGCAGTATAATTCTAACGGCTTGCAATTTCATATTAGTAATTTTACTTTAAATACCTCAGTACAAGAAGAAATATCAAAGTCGGCGTTCCTCAAGGTTCAGTACTCAGCCCAACTTTATTTAATATTTACTGCTACGACATACCGACTCCTCCGACTGCTGACATAGCTACTTTTGCTGACGACACCTTACTGTATACTTCACACTCCGACTTACCAACGGCTATTCGAAACCTACAGACTGCTACAGACGTGATATTACAATGGTTTGACTCCTGGAAACTCAAAATTAACCCAGTCAAAACCAAAACTAAAATATTTTCTCTCCGTAAACTTCAGACAGACTCAAATATTTACATCAATAATCACATAATTCCTTGGAACACAGAAGACGAGCCATTGAAATACCTAGGACTTCTTCTTGACACTAAACTGACATGGACCACTCACATAAAAACTAAACTGACACAGGCTTACCAAAGACTTGGACAGCTTTACCCCATGATCAACAGACATACTTCACTAAAACCACATACGTCAATAATGCTCTACCAGACTTTAATTCGACCCCTCATTACGTACGGTGCACCTGTCTGGATGGGAGCCACGAAGACGCAGATTAACAAGATTCAGAAGTTCCAAAATAAAATCTTAAGAATTGCGGTGTCAGCCCCTTGGTTCGTCAGGAACACACAACTGCATCGTGAACTGGATGTAGCCAACATCACGGATTTTCTGAAGGACACGACAATGAAATATCTCACTACTCTTCCACCAGAGATTCAACAGCTAGGAATAGGACAAGTCTCAGTGAATCGACGCCTTAAAGCACGCTTTTCTCAGGACATCCTAATTACTATACAATAGACAAGTCATTTTTATTTGCTGATTCAGTCCCTATATTAATATTTCATATATTGTTTAAAATGTTCATTTATTTTAACTTAATGTTATTATGTTTTGTTGCTAAATTTGTGTAAGGCTTACAATGAAGCCGACCCAATAAATATGTTTTTCTTCTTTTTTTTTTTTTTTTTTTTTTTTTCCTTTTCTTTTGGTGCATCTACTGCTGAGGTCATTAGCACCTGTTTTTCTTCTTCTTCTTACTTTAAATACGTACAAGTCTTATAGTCTACATTTCGTTTTTTTCACCGCTATCCATTTTGTCCGACAATTCCGATGTGCTTCAAGTCCCGAAGGTGCCGGATTAAAGGAAGTTTACTGTAATTATCCTGTCGATTAATAAGATGGAAATTTGACCAGTTTCTCATCTGCAGTTAGGATTATCCCGGATCTTGAAGTAGTGCAGTCTATGATTGATGTCACCGTGGCCTGATAGCAATTGTGCTGTGTAGAAGTCTATGATTGATGTCACCGTGGCCTGATAGCAATTGTGCTGTGTAGAAGTCTATGATTGATGTCACCGTGGCCTGATAGCAATTGTGCTGTGTAGAAGTCTAACTCCAGCCAATCCATGTCTAATCTTTTCCTGACATCTGGGATGAATCTGTATGTGGTTCGGTTCTACCTTTAGATGAACTCGGCCACCGGTCCTGCAATTGAGAAACAGCCGCGCTGTACAAAATTGGCTTTGCTTCTACAAACCTGGTCATTGCGATACTGAATAAGCTGGTGCCGACCCTTGCTGGAATACCTCATGGTATTCCAGCAATGTCTTACGACGTTTATTCCAAGTTATAAATCTATTCGTAAACGTCATACCTGTAACACTTCGGTAGACGCTGTTTTATAGTTTCTAGGTAATATGAGGAGGGCTTCCTTTCGGATCTGAATAAGGATTGATGTCTGCGCTTTATTTGGGAAACCAGGCAGAAGCCGCGTATGTCACCAGAGGGAGATAAAGAGCCTTGTATAGGATCAGCCGGTTCTTTCCGTTTAGTCCCATGTGTTCCTGGCTATAGAAGCAAGGCACCCGTAGCGTTTAGTTATGGCACTCTTTAGCTCTCTCAACAAACATTCGACCTCATCAGAAAGGGAAACGTCAGTGCCTTATCTGTCCAGTATGAACGCGTTTCATTGCCGAATTCAGTCTTTCAACATCAAAACGCTTAATTTCATTTTGATTCGGTCAGAGCTTCTTCACAGTACACCGTCTGGTTATTAAGCTTATTGACTGTGTGGCGTTTTCTTTAAGAGCCGTTTGTCTCTTGCTTTCAACCAAAACTGCCTGATCGTACACAAAGGCACCTGGATCGAAGACACCGGTGGTTACCTTAAAAGGGAGCAAGTTAAAAACAGGCCCCACAAGTCAGGGCCAAGAAAGAAGCCGTGGGGAATCCAAATTTAGCTTTATGCAATACCCGTCCACTTAGGAGTACTAAAAATGCCTTCCTATTGGCCAAATAAATTTCAGGTAGCCTGTAAAGATATTTAGGTCGATCAACGTTCTTTAAGGTTTTCCGAATAGCTGGCAACAACAAGTTTTCGAATGCTCCATTTATGTCATCAAAGAAACCCAACATGTACAAAACTAACCTAAATAACCTAATGCTTCGGATTTCTGTTCCTACTGCTCCAGAGAATTTCGGTTCCAAATATATTCTTCAGTTTATTCTTGTTATTTTCTTTAGGAACGTCATATATTAAAATTCTTGGGATCTTGGGTTGCTCCAAAAGATGTGGTTGAAAACAACAAATGTTTTAAGGTCTTTCCCCCCTCTCCTCCCACCCTCTCTTTCTCTCTCTTTCTCAAATATATGAAATCTGCTCATGAATAGACCTAGGTATAGCGTTTAACTTGAAATGTTTAGGTCAGACGTCTGGATGTTATAAGGTTAACGGAAAAAATACAAAACTGACTATTAAAGCATTAATTAAACATTTAATAATTTTAATTGGAAGTAAAAACTAATTGGCTAGATTGAAGTCGTGCCTTCTGCGTGGCTTCTATCCATCAATCAAATACTCTATTTCACATCCTACACATTATTTTAGTAATCGTTTTATCGTTCTTGCTCTCCCCTTCTGTAGTAGAAATATCAAAATCTTTGGAAAAAGGGGTGCCAGTGATTTAGTTTCATAACTGTTATATATTAAAGAAAATACATTTTACAAAAATATATTTACTTTTAAAAATCACAGATGATTGTTTTCAATGCCACTTGGATGTAGCGTTTACTTCGAACCGTAAGTTCATTGAATCCCATTCGCCGTAAACCTTTGTACCCGGAATCTTAAAGCTTCAGTCCTGATATGGTAACTTAACTGAAATACATATATTCATTACGTTTGAGTCAAGATACGGAAATGAAAATACACGATTTTATAGAGTCAAAATTATTTTATTTAATTAAAATAATCACGGATACTGATAAAATCACTGGCACCTCGTTTCTGAAGTCTTGAACGTTAGCGGGGAATAACCCCGCTTATGAGGTTGAAAGAAGTGCCGACTAGTTCTCGTAAAGTACCTGCAAGCATATTCATTCGGAAACGGTAGGTGTTTCGATTTTTTTCGCACGAATTGCGCTCCGAAAATTTCGGGGGAAGGATTCAACTGGTTAAAGAACTTGACGTTTGAAATTAAACGAAAGAATTTTAGACCAAATTTCATCAAAATCAGACCAAGAGAGTGAACAGACAAATATATATATATATATATATTTTTAAGAATCATATATGAATTGTTTACTTTTCTACAGTAAACATTTTTGACTACCGCGCGCAGTGTCAAAGAAATGAGAAGAATTCTGGCTGTAATCTGAGAGCAAACGCAGGAACTAGCAAAAATTCTTTTTTTATTTTTAAAAAGTGGGTTGACTAACAAAATATAGTTCCAGATTCCCCTATATATATGTATATACATATATATATATATTAAGCTACGTTATTTTCATGATATACGGGCCCTTAACCGTGAAATTTTCTAGCCGGTACTACCGGATTGTGTCATGAGGTCAACCTCATAAGGGCGGTTCCTTCCTCCCTCCATAGGGTGTAATAAGCAAAAATATGTATGTGAAAGATTCGACGAATTTTTATGTTATCGTATTACATAGATTGAAGAAGTTATTTATTCATTTACATGTTATGACGATGGTATATTTGAATAAATACTAATCCAGACAGTAGAAATGTTTAATCTTATCACCAAATGATAATGCAATAGCTTTGGGATTTGTCTTGTAGTGGGGAGAAAAATATTAGGCCGACTAGGCGATTAGAAGCGATGAAAACTAAACATGGTTGCGATATTTACTCCACGTCTAAATAATTTTACCGAAAACAGAGAATAATTAGCAATGAAAGTGGTTTGTCTGAAGGCGAATAAATCACATAAATAAATTGTACAAGGTTTCAATTCGAAGGCTGGACATTTTTAGTTGTTAATATAGAAAAATCTTTGATGAAAATAAAGTCATTATAAATTCGAAAATGTTCGTCTTCCAGACGAAACTTGGTTTTAGCTGCGGTTAAATGTTGCCTAACCGCACATTGGCGCCGGAAGCGAAAAGCCTACAAAACCGAAGCTTTCCAATCGTGTTTGAACTAATATATTTTTATACCTAACTAGCTGTTACCCGGCGAGCCATGCTACACCTACTTTCTGCATATAGAAAAGCCTAAATAAATTAGAAACCAAATAAGTATTATTAAAATCTAATAACACGAATATGTAACTGTTATGAAACCGTGACCTCCCAACTGTGAGTCCTAGACAACTTTGACATAACCTATACCACCCCCCGTATCAAGACATACATGTATGCCAAGTTTGGTAAAAATCGGTCTAACGGTGTGGATTTTTAATAAAAAAACAAAACATACAGACAACAGCTGGTAGACGTTTTTGACCTGGCCTATGACAATCCCCTGATCAAGACCAACCTGTGTGCCCAGTTGTGATCACAGCCTGTGAAACGGCGTGGGTTTGTATAAAGAACAAACATACAGGCAGACAGATGGTAGACGTTTTTGACCTAGCTTACGGCACTCTCCAGATTAGGATCTACCTGTGTACCGAGTTTAGTCAAAATCGGACGAACGGAGTGGATTTGTGTAAGGGACAAACATACAGACAGATAGCTAAAAGACATTTTTGACTTAGCCTACGACAATCCCCAGATTAAGATCTACATGTGTACCGAGTATAGTCAAAATCGGTCGAACGGTGTGGATTTTTATAAGGAACAAACATACAGACAGCTGGTAGATTTTTTTGGCCTAGCCTAGGAGATTTCCCGTATCAAGACCTACCTGTGTGCCAAGTTTGGTCAAAATCGGTCAAACGGTGTGGATTTGTATAAGGAACAAACAGACAGAAAAACATACAGACACGTGATTTTTATATATATAGATTACTTGTAGAATTCTGATCTAATTTCCGACCTTTACTAGTCACACTCCTTTACAAGACTATGATCCTCCCAATACTGACTTACGCCTGTCCTGTGTGGTATGGAACAAACACGACGAACATCAGAAGACTTCAGACTTTACAGAACAAAGTGCTACGGATTGCAGCCAACGCCCCTTGGTTCGTTCGAAACACCTTGCTCCATCGAGAACTGGGAGTTGATCCAATCGCATTCCCATCGAAGAACTGACCCGAAGGTATCAAGACAAACTACCTCTTTCTTCAGCTGCCACGATCTACCGCCTTGGAGTACCTACATGGTCGACGCCTCAAGCCGAGGCTGTATCAAGACAAACTACCTCTTTCTTCAGCTGCCACGATCTACCGCCTTGGAGTACCTACAGCCCGACGCCTCAAGCCGAGGCTGTATCAAGACAAACTACCTCTTTCTTCAGCTGCCACGATCTACCGCCTTGGAGTACCTACAGCCCGAAGCCTCAAGCCGAGGCTGTATCAAGACAAACTACCTCTTTCTTCAGCTGCCACGATCTACCGCCTTGGAGTACCTACAGCCCGACGCCTCAAGCCGAGGCTGTATCAAGACAAACTACCTCTTTCTTCAGCTGCCACGATCTACCGCCTTGGAGTACCTACAGCCCGAAGCCTCAAGCCAAGGCTGTATCAAGACAAACTACCTCTTTCTTCAGCTGCCACGATCTACCGCCTTGGAGTACCTACAGCCCGACGCCTCAAGCCGAGGCTGTATCAAGACAAACTACCTCTTTCTTCAGCTGACACGATCTACCGCCTTGGAGTACCTACAGCCCGACGCCTCAAGCCGAGGCTGTATCAAGACAAACTACCTCTTTCTTCAGCTGCCACGATCTACCGCCTTGGAGTACCTACATGGTCGAAGCCTCAAGCCTAGGCTGTATCAAGAGAAACTACCTCTTTCTTCAGTTGCCACGATCTACAACCTTGGAGAACCTACAGCCCGACGCCTCAAGCCGAGGCTGTATCAAGACAAACTACCTCTTTCTTCAGCTGCCACGATCTACCTCCTTGGAGTACCTATATGGTCGACGCCTCAAGCCGAGGCTGTATCAAGACAAACTACCTCTTTCTTCAGCTGCCACGATCTACCTCCTTGGAATACCTACATGGTCGACGCCTCAAGCCGAGGCTGTATCAAGACATTTTATTAGATTTATTTACCTTTTTTCTTCCATTTGTGTACAAACTATTTGTTTTGGTCCAAAATAAAAATGATTTTTGTTTGTTGTCAAAATATTCTAGGAATCAGTTGGTCTGGAAAAAACAAGAGTTCTAGAAATTCGACGAGCAGCCCCCTAAACAAGAGAACAGAAATAAGAGAACAGAAATGGTTGGATACATATCGAAGAAACCTGAATACCTAATACGATTTAGAAAGCTTGGGTCTGAAACAGTATATTTTTTGTCATTCAATTTTTTGGCTTCTGGCTATTTTTGTTGAATCAATTACAGTGATAAATTGATTTTCATTGTGTAAACATCTGGGTACTTACTTATTAGCTTCAATGCAGGTTAAAGAACCGTCTCTCAGAGATCTGGATCAAGGTGTCAATTGTTTTTTTTTTGCCAATATTGTGACGGGATTATCAACGATTTGGGTTCACTAGGGTTTCGATATAACCTTGAGCGAGCGAAAACGCGTAGCAGTTATGTTAATGGCAAAATTGCTATGCGTTTACGCTCGCTCAAGGTTATATCGAAACAGTAGTCAATCCAACTCATTGGTAATATTGATCAAGGATGGGTTTTTGGTCGATAATGGACCGGTATGCAATTTAACAATGCTTCATTTGTTTCGGTAAAATAAACAACAATCAAGGAAATCGCGTAAAAACAAACAAAGAAACACCAATGTACAAATTAATTGCTTTCTAAATACATAAAAAGGGTATAAGACGGTTACTCTAAATACAATAGCCAATAGAATTGTTCATAGGAATAGACCAATAGAAATGCGTGCGCTAATCATCCAGATCTCTGAACGAGAGCCACTTCTTTAGCCTGCGTTGAAGGTAATACGTAAGCACCAACACCTGTTCCTATGACATCTTGAAGAGAACAGATGTCAAACAGCTATAGTCACGACTGTGAAAGACATGGTAAGTATCTCTTTATCAACCATCAAAACTGTATGTACCTAGCTTCCTACCGGAGGGTACTTGTGTCACTCTTCCTGTCTTAATCCTAAGGCCCCTACATAGGCAAGAGTAACAAATTTTCAGTTGAGTTTTATTTTGAGTTGTGTCACTTTGGAAATCCTATTGCGATATATACATCCAATTTTGATCCACCGTTATTTTTGTGATCTAGGAGCTCTGAAAGGTGAAAAGTTCTTGTCGGCACTTACGGACTGTGTCATGAGGTCAACCTTATAAGCGGGTTCCTCCCTATGGAGGGAGGGAGGAACCCCGCTAAAAGATACTAATTTCTTTTTATACAAGTATCCGTGACGAGTACACCAGCTAGTATTTTGTAAGACCTCAGCTAGAGGTTGGCGACCCTGCAGACAGACCACGTGACCAGACCGCTGGGGGTTGGTACAATATTCCATAAGATTGCATCAGCTGTAGAGGCTATCAGCTGTGTCAAGGTACACTCTCATTATCGACACCAAATAGAACATTTACCCTAATTTAATCTAATTTATGAATTAACGTTCTTATCTACTCTTGAAATATACTACAGTGGTCCAATCCCACTCGCCATGCTGTGTGGATTTTAAATCCTGGACCAATATATTTTAAATCAGGTGACCCCAAACGGTCTATCGCGAAAGCTTCTAGAGTCTATTTCGAGAAAAAAAAACTCCGATATAGAATTACCATTCAAAGATTGTGTTTTAGTGGGAGGGTAACTAAAACAAAATCCATTAACTTCGAGCTTCAAGGTAAAGCAAGAACAATTATTGAGATAATTAGTGCAATACGGCGTTTCTTGATTCGCCGTTAAACAAAGAAAAAAGAAAACAATTAGCAGCAAAAGTAAATTACAACTTATGACAGATCAACTAAAAAACAGAATATCTGAAATATTTTCCTTCTTTGAAAGCAAGGATTGTCTAGTTGATTTATGATATGTATGAGGAAAAAATATTAAATATTTTGGGTAAATTCGAAATAAGCTTTTAAGACCTGAGTAAATTTTCATATATCGTAACATTTTTGAGTTTTCCGTTTTTGTGTAAAAACATTAAGGAATTTAGCTACTGAAATAGCAAGTCAGTTTAACATTGATTCGATGGCCGTGAGGGTTAAGGCGTGAGCACTTAGCACTCCGTGCCAAAGGTCGTGGGTTCGATTCCCACTAGGGCTGATGCCTTTTCTTTAGAAAAAAGAAAAGGCATCAGCCCTATCCTGGCTGGAAAAGGGTGGTAACCTATAGATAACCTGTCCTAAAATTCATAGTTAATAGTAAATGGACGTTAAAATTTAATAATAATAACATTGAATCGTGTTCTGTTGAAAATAAGTTAGTTTAGATTATATCAGATATACATCTCAAAGTCACAGCATCTGATACAAAAATTTGGAGTTTTATATCTGAAGATAAAATATAAGGCAAATTGTCTTTCAGCTGATGGCACTGTTTAAGTCAACTTACTTGTGCGAGTCTGCACTTTTTCAAACGTAAATAATTAACTGAAAATATCGCAATCGACTAACTGCCGAAGATATTTCATCATACTTGCAATTATCACTAGGTAATTACCTTTTAACAGGAGGTTGTGCAAAAATAACAAATGAAATAAATAGAAAGTAAAATATATTATAATGTCTTCTGATCGTACATAAAATGATGTAGTAACTGATATTGAGTAATATTAACCAGTTTATATACAGTGTCTTTTGGGGAACACAATAAAGCACTAAAGCGGAATAGAACTCAGAAAGGAACAGACTAGAGAAGAGAGGTTACACACTCAGTGTTGCCACTAGCCTGTGCTCATTACCAAAATGGCTTCCTAAATGATGAGCTTAAAATGATTTAAAGCAGGGGGCCCCAGGTGACAGATATGTGAGACAACCTGGAGGTTACCCACTGTTACAACTTAATATCTTATGAAAAGTATACTGAAGACATACAGTACCACGCTCCAATACACAAACTTACTCTTTAGTTAAGTTTAGGCACTAGAATTAGTTTGTTTTTTTAAGAACCATTAAACTGGCAATTTTGAATAATTATGAGTTTTTCATTGACATTTTAGAGCAGACCTACAGTTATTTTGACTAGAAAATGCATATTGTTTGGAAAATTTATATCGGTAAAAATGAAGTTTCACGCCCTCAAACCTCAAACGAATAAGTTAAAAAAAAAAACCTTCGCATTTAACTAGGAAAGAAGTTATTAAGCACTAAAGTTAATAGAATTCTATTAATTTTAGCGAGTTGGATTGACTGGGGTTTTGTTATCTTCTTGAGCGAGCGTAGCGAGCGGAAACGCATAGCAAGTACGCCCTTAAGCGACAGGTGACGGCGGGTGAGGATGCCCTTAAAATTAACAATATTTTTGAATAAATGGTTTCTGAACATTTCAAATGAGAGTTCTCTGTTTCCCAATGTTACATATCTGCGCATGCGCGTGTTTACAAATACGCTGTTGACGCCTAGTTTTATAACCCTCCTAAAAGTGAACTTTAGTGCTTAATATTATATTCTACTATAATTCTATTAATTTTAGCGAGTTGGATTGACTGGGGTTTTGTTATCTTCTTGAGCGAGCGTAGCGAGTGGAAACGCATAGTATGTATGCCTTAAAGTCGTCACAAATTTAGTTGTTTACATTAGCTCTCATAACCTGCATAACAGTGAACTTTAGTGCTTAATAACTTCTTTCCTAGTTAAATGCGAAGGTTTTTTTTTTAAACGTATTCGTGTTTAGTGCATCAAAATACGTTATTGTACAAAATTTGAAAGAAATCGGTTTTGAGGGCGTGAAACTGCATTTTTACCTAAATGGTTTATCAACATTTCAAATGAGAGTTCTTTGTTTACCAATGTTACATGTCTGCGCATGCGCATGTTTACAATTATGCTGTTTACTACTACCTTTATAACTTATAACAGTGAACTTCGGGTGGCAAGCAGAAAAGAAATGAGGATATCTATCCCGTTGGGGAAATATCCTACGGTCTTCCAGGCAGAAGTCATTGGCATAAGGACCCGCACAGAGATGCTGCTGAGAAGCGGAATTTCTCTTGCAAGGGTCAACATACACTCTGACAGCCAGGCAGCAATATCAGCCATCGAGAGCACCTGCATTAAATCCAAGATTGTGGATGAATGCAGGAAGATGCTAGCTTGTTTAGCTGTCAGTAACCGGGTCAAGTTACACTGGATGCCAGGACACTCAGATATACTCGGGAATGATGAAGCTGATAAGCTGGCAAGACAAGGGGCCAAGGAGTCCTTTTGTGGGCCAGAACCAGCTTGCGGAATATCCCTAACCCTAGCAAAAGGTATCATTGATGACTGGGCGAGGTTACAACGTCTAGGCGTCTGGCAAAGAGTTCAAACGCAAAGACAGTCAAAGCGTTTCCTAAACCAAATTGACAGGAAACGTACAAAGATGTTTCTGTCCCTACATAGGAAAGCTATGAAGGAGACCGTGGCTCTCTACACAGGTCATGCTAAGATGAATAAACATCTACACAACAGTGTAGACGTTTGGGCCTGGCTACAACCTCTCTATGTAGGTTATGTGGGATAGAGGAGGAAACACCCGCACACATAATCTTTGATTGCACGGTACTCTCAATCAGGCGCTTTATGTACCTAGGATCTGTAAAATAACTGACCCAGGAAGAGATTCTGAGCTCACACCTCAGAGGATCAGAGGGTTTGTCAGGGACGCAGGGCTGCTATAAGTGACCCAGCAGGTTGTCAGGGGCACAATAGATCTTTGACGTCGAGCTGCTTTCCCCCCCCCTAGGGGCCCTGACTATATCTATCTATCTATCTAACAGTGAACTTTAGTGCTTCATAACTTCTTTCCTAGTTGAGAGCAAGTTTTTTTTTTTTTTTTTTTTTTTTTTTTTTTTTTTTTTTTTTTTTTTTTTTTTTTTTTTTTTAACGGATTTGTGTTTAGTGCATCAAAATACGATATAGTGCAAAATTTCAAAATAATCGGTGCCTAGAACCCTCGTCTTCAAATTTACCCAATAAAATGCTGAGTATCTCAAGTATCGACACTGTAACCAGAGGTGTCACTATTGGAGATCCAATAACTGCCCAATATCTTGAGAGACTTTCCTACTCAGGTTTGAATCGAACACTAGAATCAGGGATCTCTGGCAGGACAAAAGACAGTGCTCCGGGGTGACTACTAGACCATTTCCTCGTCCTATTATTCCAGACACCTTGATATTTTATTCCTGCATTACGGACGATACGGCTTGTGGCAAATTTTCGACACTCTAGCCTCTTTAGAATTATATGCGGCATGACAATTTGTATATATTTTGCGTTTTATTATTGATATAAGTAAATAATATCATTATGATGAGCACACGTTTTTATAACCTCACCCCCTAATGACGTCACCATTACCCCAAAGAGGTTATTATTTTTACTCCATATACCTTATAGATAAATAAGTTAATTCGAGTACATAGGTATATAACGTTAAATGTTTGAAATATATTCTTCAATTTAAATGTAGCATATGTCTCATTTCCGTGTCCATCTATTCCCCAACTCCGTCACCATCTTGGTTTCAAATTCTGATGGATAATCTAGGTACTACTATTGTTTTCTTTGACAAATTTACATATTAGCGGCCTCACAAATATATATATATATATATATATATATATATATATATATATATATATATATATATATATATGTATCAGTCCCGTAACAGGCCACAAGGGCCCAGAGGAGCAGGTACTGTAGAGGTATCTGATTCTTGATCATACGGCACACTAGGGAGGTAGTGTGGTCAATACTATGCTCCGGCCGCCTGATTTTTCCCTTTTCGGATACCCATTAATTAATTAACAAATTAATTAAAGGATGGGTGAGCTAGGGACGATCTGGGACCCCAAATCTAACCCTCAAACGACGGCACTAGAAGAAAAACCTTTAGTGCGCGCTCGGGTTTTGAACCTGGGTCCTCCAGTTTTTTAGTTGAGCTAACCTCGTTCCCCATATATATATATATCGCCCGTTTGTATGTTTGTTTGTTCCCTATACAAATCCACACCGTTTGACCGATCTTTACCAAACGTGGCACACAGGTAGGTCTTCATCCGGGGAATCTCGTAGGCTTCAAAAACGTCTAACAGCTGTCCGTCTGTATGTTTCTTCCGTATACAACCGTTTGACCAATTTTAAACAAACATGGTACACATGTAGGTCTTGATCAGGCGAGTGTCATAGGCTATGTTAAAATCGTCTTGGACGAACTGTTTCAAAACTGTGAACCCGAACAGTTACAGATTTTCGTTATTAGATTTTAATATTACTTATTTGGTTTCTAATTTATTTTTGCTTTTCTAGGTGCAGAGAGCAGGTGTAGCTTGGCAAGCTGGATAAGAGCTAGTAAATAAATAAATATAAGCAAAGAACATCAGATCATTGAACTGAATTATAGGACTATTGAACAAATCCGATTAGGTTGTCAAATTAGATTTCTGCGGACTCTTCCCAAGGTGGAAAGATGAGGTTAAGCAGGTGTTGGACTGTGTTCTATTCTGCATGGTGTGTTTTTGGTCAGTGGGTACAAACCCCTCTAGAATAGGTGTCTATCTGGATATAATAGAGGTTAAAGAAAAGCCGAAAACCAAGATATTATGATACAAAACACTTTATTCACAAAGAAAAACGAAGATATAAAATGAGAGTATGATGTAATACATAAAAAAATATATTGACTAGACAAAACAAAACAGACTTCTCTCTAGACATAATAGTAATCACATAATATTTGCATCATGGTTTCTCATTCGCTCTCTGGCTTGCAAGAGAACTCGTTAACCAAAGGTTCCGATGAAGCCCAAGGTTGAGAAACTATCACAGCTCTGCATAGGAAAGGAGATCTTCTTTCGTCTTCTGCTTCAAACTCTATCATGTATTTCAGTCCTGCCACAACCTGGAAAATAGTTCTCTATTAATTAAATACTCTTCATCCATCTATAATAATAATATTTATTTTTTCTTGACACAAGTTCCTTAAAAAGGAGTACAAGTTGACAATAATATATTTTACATATTACAAAAATTAAAGGTTTATTCCAAATAATGACTAAATCAATTTATTTACTTATTAAAAACAAAAAGTCAATTACTTTCTCAAATCATATATTTCATAAACACTAATCCTAGAAAATAGATTTCCTAGAAGGGTATTTATTAATTTAATATAAATTGCCTTAGGTTTAAGCTATATACGGAAAAATAATATAATTTTGAGATTGCTTCCTGTTCTATTGTTTTGAGGAAGTGTAAGAAGTGACTGGGCTGCATATTTACTAATTGTAGTAAGAGATCTGAACTGTATGAGTTGTTTATGGACACGTTTCATAGAAGTTTTTCTTACACAGAGGACAATTATGTTCGGTTGTTAAAGTTGTGGTAGAGTTTTTCAGGGGTAATTTGATGAACTTTATATTATATGTGCGGAATTGTGTTATTAGTCTCTTAAATCTAAAAGGAAAGGAGCTGGTAAGTAAATTCTTCATTCATGAATTATATCCTTACCTTTAGGCTCATTATTAGCACTTTCCTAACGAATGAACTTATTGAGTTTGCATTCATTAAGGAATTTTTTTTCAATTTTTTTGTCAAATATATATATATATATATATATATATATATATATATATATATATATATATTCTCTTTAGTGTTACCACAACAAACGACTGGAGGAATTCCTTACCTAGCAAAATCGGCACACCAAGAGGTGGGTGGGGTTACTCTGTATTAAAAAATACCCCTAACGTTTGAAATATTAGTTATATTCCAACAAAACTTGGCAAGCATCATACATATCTAAAGAAAAAGATTTCTTGAACAAATAAACTAAATTGGTCCATTAGAAATGGGGACCAAATTATTAATTTCTCTGTACTATCTGTTATTTTCAGTTCCTTGCAGTGAAACGCGATAAACTAGATATCTTGCACAGCTAATGCGAAACGTATGTTGTAAAAAATATGTCATATTAACAAATATGTTGAGAATCATTAGTAAGATATTGATATAAAAGTAATAAAATACCTGTTCTTGGATCGTGTTAATTCGAATAAGTTCCCATTGCTTCTGAGATTTTCCGTTTGTATTTATATTGTAAAGAGTTCGCTTCAAACACTGCATCGCCTGCTCATTGTCTACATTAACGTTCACTGGACAACCACCACAGAACTATGAAAATAACAATCATAATTAGTGAAATAACTTTAAACGTGTAAATAGGCACAAAAATGAAAAAGTATTTCTTTTTCTAAAATTAAGCGCACCATTAACGCCAAATTCCATATTATCCTTGAATATTTTATTATAATAATTACTTGTAAGGTACAGATTGTATCCTTAATAAACATGGGAAAACTATTCACATAGGGAAGAAATATTTTTCAAACATTTGTCATATTGGTAAATGGAATTTGTTACAGCAAACAATAACCAAAGTTAGTCTATATTTAGATTGCATATATCCAGCAATCCTGCTTGTACATGTGCAATCAAAAGCTATCTTAAACTGGACAATTTATTTACTTCAAGTTGAGAAGATTAGAATATTTGATCTTCTGTTATTCATCTTTGAGGCATTGATATTGGAATTCCAGAATGTCTCTGGGCCTACCCTGCCTTTAATTGATACGTGCAATGTCCCAAGGGTATTTAGAAAAAATAATTCGCCAAGCTGGCTTCAAATCCCAGTCTGGTGCTTTTTTTTTTTTTTTTTTTTTTTTTTTTTTTTTTTTAAACTAAAGATTTCCAAATGAAGCCACAGAATTCACATAACCTCTTTTGTATTCTAGATTGATTTATTTATTTGTATTGAATACAGAGCTTGCGACAGTAGCGATTCGCTCTTTTTTAGAAGTTGGCGGTAGAAACCACTCACAAAAGAATTATAAAAATTGCCCAAAATCCAGAATATTTTAGAGATTGAAAATTATTTTAAAATGGAAAGTATGAATTTTTTAAATGTGTGTGTGTATATATATATATATATATATATATATATATATATATATATATATATATATATATATAGATAAACATAAACAATTAGGTACATTTTTCTAGAAAAAAACTTGAAAAAATTTTAGTTTTTGAAATATTGTGTCCATTACTTTACTTCACATTAAAACATACATGTTTTTATAGTTTCTAAAATGAATGTATTCTAAATGTGATTGTAGATGTTTGTATCTTTGAGGTGGGTGATTATTGTGTTTATGTGTGGACTGTCATCTGTCAGGAGTTCAGTCATGTCGTATGGCAGGTTTAATCTGTCTCGTTCTTTCCAGTCAGTTAAAAGATTGATTTAATAACCTCCCAAGAGCAGTCCAGGCATGAAGCCGGTGCTCCTGAAACATCTTTCTTTCTGGATCCTATAACACATCAGGGGGCTACTCTCAAGATTTTTTTGTCTCCCTAATGTTTCTGTGAAATAACTTAGATTATAGATTTCTTTTCATGCGTGTTCAAATTTAATTGCAGATTAAATACCAAAAATGTCATAAAATAATCTTACGTAAGGTACTTTTCTGCAATCCTTCACAGTCATTTCCCTCATTTTTTTCCAAGGCTGCTCCCAAACTTCAATATTACACAGCTGATAATCCTTCAAAAAGAATAAAATTAAAATATTAATCAATTCAAATAAGTGTTAAGATTATAAGTTAATACTTTGAAAATAAATTATTTAAAATATGATGTTACCTTCGGTTGCCTCGTACAAGTTGTGTGTGCATTATTTTCTGCAGAGCAATTTGTCAGAGCTACTTCAACAGTAGCTTTTGTTTTAATTCCAGCAACAATCTGGAATGTGAAGAAATTGTTGGATTTCATTTGAAATACAAATAACTACTTAAAAGCAAAAAAACACTACTTGAGATATTTGTCTCTGCATTTATAGCCAGTGAAATGTAAGTTTTCAAGAGATGAAGCTGCAATCCATTTATTGAAACTCAGAAGTAATTTGGGGCTTTTTGTACCTTTCGTTTATAGACGTCGAAAATAATTTCTCCAAAGAAATCGAAAAGAGAATTCTAGCTGCCGAGAGGAATTATCATGGCTCGATTAATCTTTAGAAAGCAAAAACTATAGATAAAGACTCTATGGGTATGCAAAACCCTGATCAGGCACATACTGACGTATGGTTGTGACTGGTTTGAGCTGGAGGAAGTGGATGAGCAGAAGATTTCTGGTTTTGAAAGAAAAATATGGAGAAGAAAAATATGGACAAGAAAATAAAAATTGGCACCTAGAGAATAAGACAAAACAGATGGCTGTATTATAAGTACAGAGATGACCTAGAAGTGAAGTTGATAGAGATTAGCAGGCTCGAATGAGTAGATCCTGAGCAAAGGATGGTGGAGTATAGTATTCCAATAAGCACTGGTTGGGAAAGGAAGGAGAAAGGGAAGATGGTTGGCAGAATGGCAGGGAGTCTCAAGCTGGTGAACACTCGCCCAATATCTGTGAGGATGATTTGTTTCAAAAGCCAGGGCGCTGTAGGTCTCAGGATGTGAGGATTCAACAGTTTCCAAGTTCACTCTTAGTTCCCCAGATTCTTTAGTTCAGCCACTTGACTGAATGTTATGTTTTGAGTTCTGCCGCTAAATTTTGTTCACCCAGACACACTATGATTTATTTTGAGTTATTAATCAAGAAAAGCCATCATTTGAGAACTTTCCTTGGAGTGAATACAGAAGCCTGGATGGAACATCTGAATAAGCGCTGGCAGGGTGGTAGCATACCAGACTCCCATCGAGGAGATACTGCTTCAAATAGAGTCTGAGGTGAGTTATTTTTTAGTTCAACAAAACTAAATAGCTAAATTAAACCAAATTAAATAGCTTTATATATTATGATCAAGCTTGGTGGAGTAAGAGGACCCATTCTAAATATAAAACAATTGGATTTTTTTAGATATTAATCAATAAGATACCTGTCGTGAAGCTTTGACGAATTTAACGAGTTCCATCAAGAACTTTGACTTCTGCTGCTCGACAAACTGTTGCTCAATAAAACTTTTTAATTCTTTAAGGTAAATATTGTTGTTTACATCAATCTCAGTCTCTCCTCCAACAACTGGCCTAAAGTTTTTATGTTTAAATTAAAAAAATATTTAAAAAACAATAATTTATTTGATGAAAGTGCCAATGTATTTAAATTTAATTACAATTTGATTATGGCTTCTAATTGATGTTCACAGTTATAGGACAGAACTATATCACCTTCCTTCCAAGGGCGTGAGAGAACAACAAGATGACATTTGTATGTTTTATGGCTTTTTACACCACTCCCATCAAATTCAAAAGTATACTTTATTCCACTCACAATCTAAAATATCAATGAACATCATAATAAAGCAGAAAGTTTGTCAGATCGGATCCAGAAGAATAAATCCTTACCTGTGTTGTAACTCTGTTTAGTTTTACTATCTGAATCTTCTCATCTTGAGTGCCGTTAGGTGGAGCTGAATAACCAGAGAGGGCAGTGTGCAGAAAGGCTTGAATTTTCGGATCAGTTACATCTTTAGTTACAGGGCAGCCGGCGCAAACCTGCAAGTAATTATCAATATTACTTATGATGAGTAATAAGTATGATTATTCAATATTATTAAGAATTGAAAATATAAATTTGCTTATGCTGTTATTCAGAGATTTTGTTTGCATGGTATTCTTCGAAGTCTTACAATCTTAACATGCCTAACGGGAGGTGTGTGTGTGTGAGCCGTGAGCATTTAACACTCCGTGCCAAGGGTCGTGGGTTCGTATCCCACTATGGGCTGGTGGCTTTTCTTTAGAAAAAAAAAAATGACATCAACCCTAACCTGGCTAGAAAAGGGTGTACCTATAGATAACCCATCCTGAAATTCTTAGTTAATAATAATGGACGTTAAAATTTAAATAAATAAACATGCCTAACAGATAAATTATATTTAAAAGTAAGATCAAGATTTATTTTTATTAAGAGATAACTTAACATCATTGATCAATAAAAAATAAAAAGCAATATATTTATTTGAAACTTTAGAGATAATGAAGGTATATAAAGTTTAATATTGTTTCATATTATTCATTTTTTGATCGACCACCGTGATTTTTGGCAACAGGGAAGCCATGCAGACTAATGCCCAGACAATTTTAAATTCTTTCTATTTTTGCTGGAAACTTTAATTCATAAACTGATTCTATTGTTCATAAAATTGAAATGCCTGCTGCAATGATATCCCAAAAAAAAGGGAAGTTTTATAGTGTGAGATGTACAACTTGTCACTTGGCTGTGTACGGGTAGGGGAAGGAGGAGGCGCCTCTAACCAATGACAGCCTTGCTGGGGTGTCACTCCTCCCTCTCCTAGTCCCATGCCTCTACGGAAAGCGGTGGCTTGTGAATGAAGGTTTGTAGAACTGGCAACATCGAGCCCCCTCTACTCTTTCCCCAACTGATAAGTTATATCTCTCACTAAAGATGGTAAAGCTTCTCAGAGGAGGAGACAGTAGCCAATAGTAAGCAGAAATAACCCAATCCTTCTGTTAATCGAAGCTGTGGAAGTAATATAACTTCATTTAATTACAAAATGACGTGTGTATGAAATTTAAACACAAAGCCTGGTGGTAAGTTTTCTAATCATTGCTGTTCCATGAGGCCATGTGTCAACCCAATCCCTACAGTGTGTATCAATTTCATACACAAGGCATCTTAACTCGGCCCACTGAAAATGTTAAGCATTTTTAATGCCATCACCAGTAATATTGCATAGCAATCAACACTCTGCCATGGACATGTCATCTTAGCTGTTTTAGACGGACCATACTAGCAATGATATTTATAGGTCATAAAATGTACTTTTGAAGATTATGTGTGTTTTTTTTTATTTTGTTTTTTGGCTGCTTTGTTGGAGTTAACAAGGATAATGTCACGTAATAAATATCTTGTTTTTGTCGAAAAAAATGCTGTTCTTTGCGCATTCTAAAGCTACATATATTGAGCAATATCTGTATATATTAAAAATTGTATATATAAATTCGGTCATTAAGCGATTAAACAACTAAATTATTATTAAGTTAATATACATAGTTATAAAACTAAAAAAAAAAAAAAACAACAAAAATACAGTCTATTCTTGTCCATAGAATATTGAAAGAAAAGAGTACTTACAGATGTAGCAAGAGAAGATTGAGCAAGGCAAACGGTGAGAAGAGTAAATGGGACCAAATAACCCATCTTGGTTTCTACTGCGGGTTAATGCAGTATTAAACGGTATAATTCACATTTGAAGCCAGATAATACAACAAAATAAAAAGCCGCTACATTTATACCTAAATTTGAAGTGGCTTATCTGATAAGGAATTCCCGCCCATAGAACTGTCATGTGATATCAGTAGTTGGGATTGATATCGCTAGATAGCAGTGGTGTAGGTTGAACTTGCGCATCAATAGTCGCTTTTACCATTTATTGAACTGTTTAGAAATTTATTGTAGTTCTATGGTCCTGAGAACAGTACTACTCAAGGCATTGAACATGGCTTCCAAAGAATCTGCCGGAGTTGAAACTTGTGTTTTCTGTGGAATTGTATCTGAAAATGATCCTTCTAAAATCATTTACCAGGTATTATTCCACTCATAGTATTTGTACTGAAAAATTATCACCTTTATTTAAACATATTTCAAAAGAAGACAAACTTGAAGTATGGTAACATACTACAGGAGACTTTAGGAGGCTTCACTCAGAGAATTAGGTTTTTTATAATACTTATATCCTTGATACAATACACTATAAGACAAATTGTAATTCCTTCCCCTAAATTGCTGAGGAAAACTGTATGACCATTAGAATATCCATTCAATTAACTAGGTCATTAATCTGAGTAATAAAATATTTTCCTTCAATTCCTTATCCTATTTCTACATTGTTTGCAGGATTAATTTATTTCCATCTCCTGCCTTTTCCATTTACACTATCATTTAATGCTTCAATTTCCTGCTGATTTTTTAATTCTTAAAGATTGATTCTATAACTTGTTTTCAATTTTGATCAAAATGTATTTCCCTGCAAGTTATTACTATTCCTAATTATACAATACATGTGGTTCATTGCCAGTAGGTGCATATAAAAACCAGTAATAAGAAGTTTCAAACAATAATTGAAAACATATAAATAAATGTATATAATAGATAAGTTAAAACTATAAAACAACGAAAAATAATATTTTCCTAGCAAATAATATAATTTCTTCATTATTTTTAACATCCATTTGTAAATATCACAGATTTGTGGGACGGGTTATTTATTGGCTACCATCCTTTGCTGGCGAGGAACAGTGTAGTAGCTATTGGTTTTTTTCAAAAAGGAAAAAAAACCCTAGGTGGAATGAAACCCACATTTTAGTTAAATACCATAATTATATTTGATTGTCTTGATAATATTGTACTAATTTGATCAAAAAAAGTTGCATCCAGATAAGAATTAACAAATTAAAGACCTCAAAAATAAAATTTACTGACTAATATAACAAAAATAAAAATAGAAAATATAAGAAACAGATTGAATTTGAGTAAATTGTGAAAAACATCTTGTATACAAAAAAGTTAATTATAAATAATAGGGTTTTACAGAGATTATAAATTTTTATAAAAATAGGAACTGGTGAATTAATTAAAATAGAAAGGGAGAAATTTAACAACGAGCTACACTTGAGAATGAATAGATTGATTAAAAGTTAATTAGGAGTGTAATATTAGTTATTTTCCGTTAGGATTAAGTGGAAATCTAATCTAGACAAAAATTAATTTTGATTGAGGCTGTGTAATTAATTGTAGATTTCCTAGAGAATAAAGAAGAAATTGTTTTCTCTCAATGACTCATGCCTCGGAAAGTAATGAAGTGGTGAAGTTCCAAATAAACCCTACTCAGAAAGGGGAGAACTTGCTTCTTATCAATGATTCATGTCTCTGTTGGTAAAGAAGTGGCGGAGTTCCACATAGACCCCACTTGGAAAGAGACTTCGCTTGCTTCTTATAAATGAATCATACTTTGGCAGAGGAAGAAGTACTATGATTCCATATAGGCCATATTCGAATGGAGGAGAAATAGCTTATCAGTGATTTAGGCCTCAGCAGATAAAGAGGTGGTATGATTCCACATAGACCATACCTGAATAAAGGAGAACTTGCTTCTTATTAATGACTCATACTTTGGAAGATAAAGAAGTGGTATGATTCTGTATAAACCACTTGATTTGAGGAAACTTTTAACCTTTTCGATGCAACGCGGGCTAGCGAGTGTAATGTCGTTGAAGGCGGAGAGCACACGATGCCTATTCCCTCCACTGGCAGACCTAACTCCCTCTCCTAGAGCGACCATATGCACCTGTATTTTTTTTTACTTAGACGCTTGTTACTAATCATAATTTTCATGTTTATCTTACGTGAATGACGACGTGCATTACTTGAAACGATTTATTTTCTACAATTTAGTAATGCAGCAAACCTACAATAACCTTTTAAAAAAAAGTTTACTTGCTTTTCTTCCCTATATTTCTCTTTCTATTTCATTCTAAAACCACTGCTTGTTTTTGGACTTGATTTTTAAATGTAGCAATAAAAGTTTTTTTTTTTTTTTCAAATATTATAATAAGCTGCTCTTTTATTATTTACAGTTTCACTAAAAAAAATCCCCTAAGAACATTTTTACTGTGCTCACGTCTCGCAGACACATGTTATTTATAACGTTCAAAATTTGTATGTTACCAGTTAAGGGTTAAACATGTAATTATCCCCCATTCCTGCTAGAACACTGTACACGCTCAAGGCTAAAGAGGGCTCAGAATCAAGAGATACAGCTGTGGCGAGAATACTCGAGCATGGGCTCTGGGACACGACTTTTTCCCATGAGAATACTCGGGCGTCGCCTCTGAGGAACACCTTTCTCCAGCGAGTATTCTCGGGCGTCGCATCGAATGGGTTAATCATTAACTAAGACCTGAGGAGATATTGTTCAAAGTTATAGTCCACAAAGATCCCTCAGTGTACTTAACTGATACTTCCTCTTAACAGTACTTAAACATCTTAAAGACTCTTTAACTTCTAATTTTCCTAATCCTAGGAGTTGATGTCACTTTTCATATGGATGTTGCGCCAATCCTGGAACTAGTTTAGTCACTCATCAGCTTCTCTACGTCTTGCTTGATCTAAGGACTCGAAGAAGTTCATTTCAATATTCCAAATATAGTCTAAGACAATTCACCTCGGATCATTGATCCTATTTAAAAATAATTTAATTTATAATGAGATGAAGATAGTTAGCAGTTGAGGTGATCCAAATTCAAGGGATGGTTGAGATTCGGCTAGGAGAAAAAATGTCAGATTTTCATTTTGCTTGAAGATCTGACTTTTTTTTTCTCCTAGCCAAATCCTAACCATCTCTTGACTTCGTAATTGAATTTATTGTAAAAATGGAAATACAATCAATAAGTGAAGATAAGCACATTATTGACAAGTGGTATAAATTAGGTTAGTAGTAAGAATGAATCTTACAAAGGCCACTACAGCTCAAACACTCACTGAGTATTCTGACCTATTTATAATGTTAGAATCTTTAAGGATTCAGCTATAGAAAGCTGTAAAAAATTTGAGGAATACAAATCAGGAACTAAAATGTCTTAACGTGAAATGAAATGAAATAGCCTTTATTATACAAACAAAAAATAAACATCTTAGATATTTTCCTATAAAATCATACTCATAAATAATTATTTACATTTTTCTAAAAACTTTTTTAAAAATAACTGATTAATAATTTTTGCTTGTAAAAGCCTTCCTCTTTTGAGGAGTAATGGTCTACACTTCCCAGGGAGACCAGCCTTAACGGGAAGCGGCGTTCGTGAGTTCCTTCCATGTTTCCCACCAGAGCTTCTTGTCCCGTGCTTTTCTCCACCATGTCGGGCCTCCTGTCTTCTTGAAAGAATCACTCCATCTCTTGATTTGGCTGCCTCTACCTCGAGTACAATCGTATGGAGTCCATTCAGTCACATAATATGACCATCTGTCATTCCTCCATCTCAAGAGGTGTCCTGCCCATTTACATTTTGGTTTTTCAATTACCTTGGTTGAGTCCTTTAACCCTTTTCTCTTCCTAACGTCAGAACACTTCACTCTATCTCTTCTTCTGATATTAACAATGCTTCTTTCTAATGAATTTTGCCAAACCCTGATTTTGTTCTCCTGGTACTTTGTGAGGGACCATGTTTGGCTTCCATAGGAAATTACAGGAAAGATGCAAGATTCGATTACTTGTTTTTTCAATTCAATTCCTATATTTGCCTTCAAAATTTGCCTTAAAGTCCAGAATTTTCTCCAGCTCTGTGATATTCTTCTTTGAATTTCTTTGTAGGTTCGGTCATTAAATAAAATTAGTTGTCCCAGGTAATTATGCTCATTTGTGTATTCTATGGAATTTTTGTTAATTTCTAATCTTATTTCTTCTCTATTGGTCATTAATTTTGTTTTATTGTAGTTGGGATTAAGGCCTATTTTTTGACTTTGTTTAATAAGTTCTGTTAACATAGCGGTCATTTCCTCGATATTTTTCGCAACTATTACTATATCGTCGGCAAAACAAAGGTTATTAAGCCATCTTCCATTCACACTAATTCCTTTACCTTCCCATTCCAGCTTCCAGAAAATAAGCTCTAGAACCAAAATAAACAGAACCGGAGAGATTGGATCTCCTAGCCTGACTCCTTTTTTTCACAGGGAACTCTTTTCCTTTCCTTTCGGTTGCTATAAATGTTGTCATTTCCTTGTATAATTCTTTTATAATCCTGACATATTTGCTTTGGATTCCTATTTTTCTAAGAACCCTAAATATGCTAGCATGAGAAATTGAGTCAAATGCTTTCCTGAAATCAAGAAAACACAGGTATATTGGAAATTTGTATTCTTTTGCCTTTTCTATTAGTTGGTTTATAGTTTGAAGATGGTCCATTACTGAAAATCCTTTTCTAAACCCTGCTTGTTCTATACTCACATTCTCCATTATCAGTTTTGTTAGCCGCTCCTTCATGATTGATGCAAATAGTTTTGCCATTACTGAACACAATGAGATTTGTGTTTTAATTATGAGGTTGAATAATGCTGTTATTTCCCTGGCTAGTGGCTCTCCACCTCCTAGCAGAAATTCATTTCTTATACCATCAGTACCGGGACTCTTTTCATATAATGTAATGTAACTTTAATTAGTGAAAAAATGTGTTCTTATAAATGCATTTCTTTTTGCTTTCTTTTTTTTTTTTTTTCTAAGCACTCTGTTAGAGAATGTAGCTATTGAGGTTGCACTCATGAAATAGTTTTTGAAACATTTCTTCAAATCTTCATTGATCCTACCTACCTACTAGATTTTCCTACTGAAAATGACCCCTCTTAATATTAATATATATATATATATATATATATATATATATATATATATATATATATATATATATATATATATATATAGCTACACACACCCCCAGTAGCATAAAACAATATAGAAAGATGCTATAATATTTTTGAAGGTGTGCAAAAGTTATCGTAGGTAGTTCATCAAGAGGTGCCTTTAGAACTGTCAGAATAGAATACATTGGTTCTTATGTCTTGTTGTAAGAGATGTTGCATACAAAGTTGAGTTCCAATGAAAAGTTGCACCATCCCAAGACTGCAATATTATGTACTATGAAGTCTATATGGAAAGATTCCTGAAAACGATTGTACGAGAAGAGCTGTAGCTCGCTCCTACATATCATCCAAAATTCTAGCAATGGCTTCTCCGGACTCCTGAATGTTAGCAGAGTTTTCTGATTTTCCTTGAAGGAAGCAATTCAAAGATCAAGAGAGCATTCGAATACTTGAATACTCTCAGCTAATGGCTTACCTCAGTTGGATGATTGAAAGCAAAAGGTTCTTACTTAAATAATTTTTTTTTTTTTTTGTGTTTTTGTTGTCAACCACTATGAGGTGATTAAACACAGGATTATAGGTTTATATCTGTATAAAATCATTTTATCGGTGTCGTGCGAAGTTAACAAGAAAATGTGGGGGAAAGGAGTTATAATTTTATTTTGACAATTTGTATTTATTTATTTTGGATGAGTTTAATGGTTTTTTTTTAATAATGCTTGATGATTTGATTTAAATGTTTATTCAATGATATTTACTAAGGCTTCAATTATTTAGAGTTTTATATATATATATATATATATATATATATATATATATATATATTAACTAATTACTTATTAGTTAAGTTGACGTTAAAAATTGGAACAGCTTATTAATCTGGTTGGGACAATTTCCGCAAATAAGCACAAATCCGCTAATATTTCGTCAATTCTTTCTGATACCTGGGGGATATATGTTAGCAGAACCAATTGGCCTTGGCAGTTTGTCAGAAGCCAGCTATGAGGTAACTCGTAGTAAATCAGTGTTAATATGAAAAGATGGCCTCAAGGAACAAAAAATAAAAGAAGAAAAAATGCAGGGCTGCAGTAACATAACAACAGGTCGAAGCATGTCTGGATACGAACTAACTCGTAGTTGGCTTCCGTTCTGTTACATAAACCAACTTCGAGATAGTTCATACTTTTCTTTTTTTTTTACTGTAAGTACTGTAATTATGGTTTCCAAAAAGAAAAATGATTAAATTAAATTGGCTTTCTAGACCGCCATTTTCCTTGTATAATTCTTTTATAATCCTGACATATTTGCTTTGGATTCCTATTTTTCTAAGAACCCTAAATATGCTAGCATGAGAAATTGAGTCAAATGCTTTCCTGAAATCAAGAAAACACAGGTATATTGGAAATTTGTATTCTTTTGCCTTTTCTATTAGTTGGTTTATAGTTTGAAGATGGTCCATTACTGAAAATCCTTTTCTAAACCCTGCTTGTTCTATACTCACATTCTCCATTATCAGTTTTGTTAGCCGCTCCTTCATGATTGATGCAAATAGTTTTGCCATTACTGAACACAATGAGATTTGTGTTTTAATTATGAGGTTGAATAATGCTGTTATTTCCCTGGCTAGTGGCTCTCCACCTCCTAGCAGAAATTCATTCTGCTCTCTTGAAAATTACTGTAGCAGTCAATGTGTTGAATGCCCCCAAAAAAATTGTATTTACAATTTTCTATATAATGGTTTGTTATATACAGGATGATGATGTAGTTGTATTTCCTGATATGAAGCCTGCTTCAGAATACCATTACTTAATTATATCAAGGAGCCATATTTCAAACCCGAAAACATTGGATGCATCGCACAAAAGTTTAGGTAGGTAACTTTTATATTATTTATCTGTTTGCTTTGAGTTTTCATTTTCACCTATAAAATGGATAATTTTAATTAATTTTATAAATAAAATGGGTCACACAATAAAAATGTAATATATAAATCAGGACCTGCTAATGAAGAGTGGCTTAAATGTTTTATTTGTTAGCCTCCATCTCTAAAGATGATATCTTACTTAAGGTACGTTTCCATTATGACAAGTCGCGGCAACATGTCGCTGCAACTTGTTGCACAGTTTTGTTGCAAAGGCTCGGCGACATGTCGCAGGGGCCACTCTCTGCGACATGTTGCAGGGAAAAAGTCGCTGCGACATGTCGCAGAAGTATTTGATGGAGGAACGAGGTTAACATATGTTAATAATATGTGAAGATTAGACACGTTTTAGGTTAGGTTCTGTAGACACTAGACAGCAGTCAGAGCAAAAATCATTCAAAATAATGAATAATATATAATTCCGTTATTTCATTCTGAATAATGAATACTTTTTCATTTATTATTCTGTCCCTATTCATTGAATGACGATGAAAATTTTTAGTGAATACAGTTATTTATTCGAGTGAAACAATTTTTTGAATGAAATTGATTTATTTGACTGCAATTTTTTGTTAAATTTAAGAGATTTTCTTCACTTTTTTCTGAAAAAAATACTAAGTTCATTGAACTTTTTCTTACTTTTAATGAAAATTCTTTATTCAAATGATATTGTTTCTTGAACTTAAAGAATCTGAGTTTGTTGTTACATGAACCGTATTATTTAAGGCATCAGCCCTATCCTGGCTAGAAGAGGGTAGTAACCAATAGATAACCCGTCCTAAAATTTGTAGTTAACAATAAATGGACGTTAAAATTTAAATAAATAGATGAACCATATTATTTTAAATGTATAAAAATTATGAATGAAGAATGCAAAATAATTAATTATTCATTAAATTTAAAAAAAAAAATCAGTCAATGAATAACTAAATAAATTCTTATTAAATAAAATTTTATTTGAATGATTATTGAATAATAAATGTATTGAATAATTCCCTACTCCGCTAGACAGGGTTGTATGTGTAAACGGTCTTTTGCGCATGCGTGTGGTCCTGGCACAAGATGCGGGCTTATTCCATTACCACATAGCCCAGTCAAACGGTGGTTTCAAGCAGAAAGTTTTAGTGTAATTGTTTTGATTGGCTTATTCTATGTTTTTTTGGGGTGCTGAACACAAATCAGATGTTTTCCGCCAAAAATGTGCTCGGCAGATATGAGAATCATCAAGAAATCACCAAAAATAATGTTTTTTAGTTGTTTTCAGCTTGTAACGTGCAAAGGAAGTTATTTACGCAAAAATTAAATCGGAAGTAAAATAAAAAGGACACAATTTCCTACAATTTATGGCCCCAAACATATGTACGTACATCGCGAAGTTTCCACGCAAAAGAGCGTTGAAAGATGGGAGAACACTGTAATTTTTGTTAAAAAAAAAATAAAAAAAAAAAAAAATGTAGTAAATGAATCAATGCAACTTACTCTTTTAGTGAATGAATTAATCATCAGCACCTGGACGTTTAGCGTATTTATTTAAGTCCGGGTCTCCAGATTTGTGGGGATAGGCGTCAAGCGCAAGTCTTCATGCCTAAGCGCTTAACGGTTTTCCTCAGTTATTCAGTTCGTTCACTGCTACTGTCGTAGTTTTCGAGTGTTTTCACAATGTCCAGTGACAAGTGCTTTATTTTTTAAAAAAGATTTGAGTGAGAATCTCGCGAAAGGGGCCAAGGAAAAAGTAGTACAAACTTTAGATGATACTATTAAAATAAATCTGTCGCGCGTACTGAGTTTTGTTGAAATATAACCAAAATTACGGCTGGTAGTGGCGAATTGGAAATGTAAGTCCGGAGTACCCCCCTCCCCCCACCCCCACCCCTTCTAATGGACCGATGTAGTTTAAAGTATATTTTCCTCTATAGATTACCACTACGAATACCAACCACACACACACACACACACACACATATATATATATATATATATATATATATATTGGCACGAAACAAGTCGGGCAAAATAGAGAGAATAAAGTAGTTGAATAAAAACGAATGGTGTTCTGCTTTATTGACCCTTTGCCATAAAAGAAAAAAGAACAAGAAAAAAATATATATTGGGTCATATTCAGAAGAATTAATATATATATCCCAGAAGGTGAAACAAAATTCAGTCTTCCCACTTTTTATTTTTTATTTTGCACTAGGCCTTTTAGCAGAAATGTGCCATCATCAGGTGCTAACAACAAATAGAACCATGCATTAATATTACATTAAAAGGGCAGTAATTAATGATCAGAATTTATAAAGCTAACGGTGATATTATAAATTGGAACATGGAATAGTTTAAATTGGAACATAACTTAATGGAATGGAAACTAATAGGCCCAAGGAACTGTCTAATTACAGTTTTTAATATATAATTACAAATTTATAAACTTAAGGTATGTCTAAATGAAGTTTAAAATAATATAACATTATATACTATTATTACTCTAGCTATAATACCATATATGTGTATATGCATCTACATATGTACGCGCGCGTTGTACAATAATAAACATTTATCGATCCTCTAAATTACTTTACTTTTAAACAAATATTATTTGACGAAGTACTTTCCATTACCTCCATTTAAGAGCTAATAGACTGAAACTAATATGTAAAGAAGTTGGCAAAATAGGTTGGAAATTTCGTAATGAAATTGAAAATAATTATAGCAATATTAATGACAATGTTAAACCGACAGCCACAAAAAACAATATATACAAAATTCGTTGTAACGATTGCAACTCATGCTATATAGGGGAATCAGAACAACTATTGCAAAAACGAATTGTACAACATGCTAGAAGTATAGACATAAACGAGAACTGGACGACATTGACGGAACACGCAATAAATAATAAACATAATTTTAATTATAAAGACGTTGATATTTTAAATAGAGAAAGGAACACGTTAAAAAGGAAGATCAAAGAAAACCTTTCCATAATTAAAAACAGCAATAATTAAAAAAAAATACGTTTGAAAAATGTCCATCAACATAGAATTAAGGCAATCACAACAATTACACAAACTTTTCACTTCGACCCCTTTTTGAGTGCCGTTTGACTGGGCTAGTAGGCAAAAAGTCGCGGAGACATGTTTTGTTGCACCGGCCGGCCGGTACGACATTTTTGTCGCAGCGACTTGTTGCAAAGTGTTTCCATTCTGCGACATGTCGTGCGACATGTTGCAAGGAAATTTGTAGTAATGGAAACGGAGCTTTAGGAACGAGTCTCTGCAACATGTATTCTCGCACGGTCGACTGCGACATTTTTTGTCGCAGCGACATGTTGCAAAGTGTTTCCATTCTGCGACTTGTTGCGGCGACATGTCGCAGGGCAGTTTTGTAATAATGGAAATGGAGCTTTACTAACACTATTTAGCAATTTTTAGGCAAATGAGTTAGGATATTATTTTATAAATGTTTAAATATTTTATTGGTTTCCTATAAATATGAAGGCGTTCACCGAGGCTATCAGGTTTATAGAATGAACCACGATAGCCTATGTAGTCTACACCTTTAGCTCACAGATGTAGGTCCATGTGCGGGATGGACATGCAAAAGCCACTGATGCTAATCAACTTCTTTCTCAATGTATCAGGTCATCCCATAAGTAATGTCGCTTTTTAATATTCTCTCTGTTTATGTTAATATTACTAATCCCTCCTTTTCAATTTATTTCCGTTTATTATAGCATTAAATACACTTCTATTTGTCATGTTTTGGTTGGTGAAACTTATTTATTCTGTCCTGAAATTATGCTTTGGAAATTCGATAAAGCAGAAAATGCTGCTACAACTTATCGAAAACTTGTAGAAATATATGGCAAAAATGTTGTTAGTGAGCAACAAGTGCAGCGGTGGTTTAAACGATTTTGAGCGGGAAACCGGAAGCTTGAAGACGAGCCTCGTACAGGTGGACCAACAGAGCTTGACGATGAACTCCTGCAGGCTACTGTAGAAGAAAATCCTGTTGTAACAGTCGAAGAGCTAGTGTTTCATTGATTTTATCCTATACCTTTATCACACCATTAAAAACTGACATTACTGATAGGATGACCTGATACAATCAAAGAAAATGAAAATTTTTAAAACTTTCAGTCCCATAACAGGCCATGAGGACACAAAGGCTGATACTGTACAGGTATCTGCTCCATGACCTTATGGACTGTCTAGGAGGATAGTGTGGTTAGCACTATCCTCTGGCCAGCTGATTTTCGCCTTGCAGCAACCCATTAAATGCTGGGTGGGCTTAGGCACAAGTCTGCGACTGCGATTCCTACTGCTGTACGATGACACTGGAAGATAAGATTTTCTATGCACACTTGAGTTTTGAACCCAGAACATCATTCGAGTGCTCACACTGAGCCAAACTCTCCCTAATTTATAACTTCAATTTCACAATAATGTTTATATAACCAGTCTATATAATCAGCTCTATGCCGGTATATTCTTGTTGATTCCCTGTGCAAGTACACTACTCGGAGACGTTTACCTTATCCGTGAAACAAGATAGTAAACAGATCCTTAAGAAGGGTGTTTATTGATCATAGTTCAGGAGCTGTCTGAGTTTCTTGTTTTTGGCCCTGATATTATTGTCTTTTTCCATGACGACTTTCGAAGGCAATAAACTCTCAAGAAAATAAATGTAATAATATACATGCTGAGTGCCAATTGATCTTATCAAATATTGGATTCATGTAGAGTTTATTTTTCATTTTCCCATCTTGTGTAATGACATGCACTAATTACACTTTAATTTACACAGAGCTTCTTATCAATCACCATGCACTTTTTTTAAATTAATTAAAGGAAATTAATATTTATTATTACTATTTTTTTTTAAAATAGTTCTTATACTAAAACATAAGTATATTGTTTTTTAAATAGAGGTTCCTTAAAAATGTTTATATGAAAGATCATTTATTGAAAAACATAAATAGAATTTCTAATGCTGACCATTTGAAACGCATATAATATATTTTGCCAGGGCTAATGGCCTAGAAAGATACGCTATAAAGAAAAAAAGTACATTTTGCATGTGCACATTGGTCCATACATTAACATTACAATATATAAGGTTGGTTGTGGCTGTGTATATTTGTTAAAATATATTTTTGTTGTGGCCATATAAATTATTTCTAGTGAATATACATATTAAACATTTAAAATAATAAAAATGCTAAATGGAAGGATATTATATTAGTCAGAAAAGCTCAGTTATTTTGAAACATTTAAGTGTTTTGTCAACTGTGGCTTAATTATTACAAATAGCCTCTGCTGTCTTCCTAAAAATCCTGAGCCGTTGAAACATCGTCATGTTCTTTTGACTACCTTTAATAATTTATTGAATGGTAATTGCTTTTCGACAGGTAGTGCGTTGGAATAGAGTTTCTTTACTCATAAGATAAGAGTGTTTAGGGCGAGTGTGTCCAAGCCAGAGTCTCGTCAACCCACAGTCCTCGGTTGGATTTAAAAGAATGCTAAGAAGAGTTGAATTACCTACTTATTTTCAAATTGTCGCAACCTGTAGAATTTTTAAATGTTCAATCAATGCACATGGGTTTGATTGAGATTATTATTCAACTAATTGTATTTTAATATGATTTTAAAATAATAATTTACCCTGAAATACTTTTAAAGAGGCTTTGAACTATCAGATTGATATCTTTCAATAGATGTTTTTTGAGAACTATACAATTTTCCTTTTCTCAAAATTTGTCTTTAATTTCCATTTTTAATGCATTCTTATCTTTACCCAAATATTCTACATACTTAAAATGAGTCTTCCTGTTACAGTTGAACACATGATAAAAGTTGGAAATGATCTAATCCGAGAAAAGGATCCTGAACTCACAAATTCAAGGTGAATATTATTCAAAATATTTCCATATTTTGTTCCAGATTGAACTAAGCAACTCTCTTAATTATGATTTTATTTATATAGGGTAGATGGATTTTTACGCTTTTGTAATAAATTTCTTAAAATTTGTTTTTACATTAGTACCTATTATAATTTTTTGTATTTTTCTGTTTTAACCCTTTCTCTACCATTGACTGCTCCAGCAGTCGAGAGCGGCTGGGACCTGTGTATCGTTGACTTCTGTAAAAGTCAGAGGAACGACAGGTCCCACATACTGCTGACTTGTCCAGCAGTTGAGAGCTCCTCATATTTTTCATTGTCTTTCTCTTCTCATCTCTCAATTTTAGAGCTATCTAGCATTATCGTAGCATTACCTCTAGTATTACTGCCTGTCACTAGAGAGTATTTGAATCAAGTTTTTGGCCGTCTGAGCTATTCAGGCGTATTACAACTCGATACTCTTTAAGCCTTGTCAAATTACCGTAAGTTCTTATACTACTGTCCATCCCAACAGCATTTTTATTGAGTTATTGAGTATATATTCCACTTGTTCATTATTCATAACATATAGGACAAATGGTAAACAGAAAAACATTCCTTTTTTTTTTTTTGTTTTAAAGCATACAATATAACTTTCTTTTAAATAAAGTTATTCAACTTAAAAGTAATTCAAACTGAAAATTAATTAAAGATAAATAAAAGTTAATAATGATAGTAAACAAAAATCAGAATCATTAAAGACAAGTTTTAATTCAGCGAGAAGATCGCTCAAAGTCTAGGCGCTATGAGCGAGAGTGGAAAAAGTACCCTGTACAGGCAGAATAGGTCTTGTAGGCCTCGGTGCGGTTCCTCGGTTAGCCGGGCACCTTGTTTCTAATCACCCTGTACAGGAGACCCGAGACTAGGTGTGAGTATCCAGTAAAGGACAACACTTCACTGTGCACCTCTCTTGGTATGGAAAGGGTTAATTCACGTATTGTGAATTGATGATTAGCTTGGTAAGTAAGGAAGTTACTACCAATGGGGGTCTCCCTTAGTCTAGTGGCTATTGCCTTAGATTCATAAACGGGAGATAGTGGGTTCCATCCGGCAGGAATTTTCTCATCTCAGGGCTCATTGAGAAAATTCCTCGCAGCACCCTGGATGTCAGCGCTAATGGCCCAGATTTGTCGATGCACCGTTAAAAACTATCAATGTTTACCAGTTCTGCTCAGCAGAATGTTTAAACGATAAATTCTTGTCACTTTTTAAACAATGTATACACTATTGCAATGAATTTAATTTATTAAAACTTTATTTTCCAAATAATCAATCCTGGGAGATGGAATTCATTATTTGGATCAATGTTATATTTATATTCTAGAATTTTGTCATTACCATACAAGTAAAATGAAATCCTGATGCTCAGATATTGAGTAAGATTCAACTAATGCTATTTTCAAGCTCATATGAAGTCCAAGCGTGGAACTATGTTCTATGTTCAACACATTTAGTGTCTTGATTTTATTGCTGGAGCATTGGAGAATATGTAAAAAAAGGCTACATGATCATTCTTTTCTTCCAAGTTTGAATTGCCATAGTGATACGATTCCTCTTTTTCATTTCAGGTTCGGATTCCATTGGCCTCCATTCAACACAATTTCTCATCTACATCTCCACGCCATATCTCCGGTTGATAAAATGAACTTCATGGCTAAAATGATTTTTAGGCCTGAATCATACTGGTTTGTTTCGGTAAGTACGAGTATAATGGTCATTGTCCTAATTTAGTCTCGGCTCATGGGGAGGCTTTCTAATTTAGGCGTAAATAGCTAATTGTCTCTCACTTTAGTGAAACTACTTACGATATATGAAATACATGCCATGTGGTCGAGAGTATAACTGCAACTGAGGAGGCAATGTGGTGGAGAGCATAACAGCAATCGAGGAGGCAATGTGGTGGCGAGCGCGAAGGCCATCCACAATACTAATTGTACATCTTTGTTGGGTTACCCCTATAGCCCGTTCAGATAAGTGGAAATTTCTATTCTGTCAAGCTCTTAGGGTAATATTCCCAATGGTTCTGCCATTTGCTAAGTCCCATTTCAATGAACAACACGCTTCGTAGAAATTCTCTAAAAACTGATTATGTCTCGTTTAGGACCAGGGAACTCTTTGAGAGATTAGACAAGGGAGATGGTGTTTAATATTTATCAATACTTAGCCAAAGCTAAGGCTGAAACAATTTGAACTATAACGTTGCCTGTTCAAATAGATGGGGTAGTTGAGGGTAGAAGAGCACGACTTCCTAGGAGGCTTAAGATGTTCTTAACCTTAGCTTTGGCTAATTTTTGATAAATAATTAACACTATCTCCCTTGCCTAACCTCTCTTCATAAAACGTAATAAGTTTTTATTGTGTTTCATGTATTACATTGCTATTTGAAATGGGAATTTGCAAATGGTGGAGCCGTCAGGAATATATCCCTCAGAATTTCGCTCTTGCAGAATAGAACTTTTCTGTGTTTCTTAAAAGGCTATAAGTCATCAGCTGAAATCTCAAACATAATGACTAGTGCGTATCCCTATAGCAGAGTGAGTTTTTCACTCTTGGACTCTTTGAACAAATTCTCTGCTCCACCATGTTTGTTTGCAAGAGGTGGAAATCTATTGATAGCCCATCACTAATGCCCATAGCTGATGCATCATAAAAAATAACAGAAACAAAAAACTATGACAAAAATATAGGTTTCTTCCAGAATCAGGTCATCCCGTAAATAATGATGGCTTATGTCGTCTGCAGTAGCCTACAGAAGTTGGTTGTCAAGCTCTGTTGGCCAACCTGAACGAGGCTCATCATCAAGCTTGTGGTTTCCTGCTCGAAATTGTTCCAACCACCGCTGCACTTGTCGCTCACTAATGGCATTTTCGTCATATACTTCTACAAGTTTTTCATAAGTTGAAGCAGCATTTTTCCTTTATTGAATACCCAAAGCATATATGTCTTACACCTACCTGTGGGTCAGAAATAAAAGCTATAAGACCCTTATAATCACAAAAAGTATAATATAATATTATTTTGAGGTATGGGATTTAAAATAAAACACAAAAGAGCATTTGTCTGTATAACAGTAGAGCACGAGTTATCTTGTGTGGTGCGTCTGAGACCCTACCAGTCTAGCACGAGTTATCTGCTTCAGGTGGAATTTTTGAAATTTTCAATATTTGGTTTTCTATCTTTTTACACAGAACTATTGGTAAAGTGCAAAGCAGCTATAGTAATGGCTATTAATTTTACAAAACAAAATAAAATCTAATAAGTAATAATTCTTTGATGTTATATAAAAAATTAATAATTAACAATTACTTGACCTAAAAGGGACTCTTAAAAGATTACATTGTATCTATTCAACTAATATTCTCATTTCTACAGGAAAATACACTTCAAGTTATCTCATTTGATAAGAGAGAAAGTACTTATAAGAAAATGAAATCTTACAGTTCAGTTACATCTTACGTAAGGTTCAGTTTACAATCTTATGTAAGGTTCAGTTTACAATCTTATGTAAGGTTTGTACTGATTCACTCAAACATCTTAACAAGGTCAGTTGACTTTGTTCCTACAAAAATAACATAAAAAAATTATGTATTTGAAAACAAGCAAATATTTTCTTGTAATGTCACCATATTATAGTACTTGGTTTCCTTTAGAGGATAAAAGCTTAGAGGAAAATTATGTGTGATTCATCCTCATATAAAAATGCCTTACTAATTAACTAAAAAGATAATACAGTAAACATCTTCTAATCCGGCATCCTATGGTCTGGCACGCTTGATAATCCGGCATGGCAGGGGTATCAAGGCGAAACACGAAAGAAAAGTGCATCACCTCTGTTCTTAAGGATCAATTCTGCGAAATCCCCACCCCAACAAACCCGTGGTGCCCAAGGTGCGGGATGGGTCCTAGAAAAATTCCCAGAAACCCTCCCTGTGATCTAATACATATTTGTTGGGAGTTCATTTATAGCTTTCGACTGAGACAGTATAATTCTAACAGTGCGCAATTTTATTTTAATCATTTTACATTAAATATGTACTAGTATTATAGTCTACATTTTGTTTCATTCTCACCTCCATCCATTTTTTGGACATGCATCCGATAATCCGGAATATTTGATAATCCCTTATGCTTCAAGTCCCGAATGTGCCGGCTTAAAGGAAGTTTACTATAACTATCAGTTCATCCCATAAGTAATGTCGGTTTTTAATATTTTGACTGTTTATGTTCCCTCCTTTTCAATTTATTTTTGTTTATTATAGCATTAAATACACTTTTCTTTATCATGTTTTGGCTGGTGAAACTTATTTTTTCTGTGCTGAAATTTCATTTGAAATGGATCTCCCAAGACACCACTTATGCCATGTTATGCTTTTGGAATTCGCTAAAGTAGCATTTGCTGCTTCAACTTATCGAAAACTTGCACAAATATATGGCGAAAATGTCATTAGTGAGTGAAAAGTGCAGCAGTGGTTTGAACGATTTCGAGCGGGAAACCGGAAGCTTGAAGACGAGCCTCGTACAGGTCTGGCAACAGAGCTTGACTACCAACTCCTGCAGGCTACTGTAGAAGAAAATCCTGTTGTAACTGTTGAAGACTCTTCAACTCTTCAATGAAGAGCTAGGAAAAAAACTTGGTTCGATGCATTTTACAGTCGACCGACATGTTAAACGACATTACTTATGGATGTCCTGATGTAGTCTGCTTTGAATAGTGAAAAACTAGACTAGTTTCAGGGATAATCAACTGGTTACTCTCATCTTCAGTTCCATTACGTTCCAGAGAACAATTATTACCTCTACATCAGCTATACTGTTAGGGTTTTATTTATACTATTTAAGTCTTTAGCGATCAATCACTGATTTTGCGGCTTTTAGTTCGGAAATATTCAAATTAGCACCAGTGTCGCCGGAAGAGTTTTAAACATTACCTTGCAATAGTTGATGCATTACCTTGCTTAGAGACTGATCTTCAAGACTTCCACTCCTAATAAGATATGATTCTAATTCTTTATGTATTACAAAAGATATTTTGAGTGGTCAATTACTTATAGGACTGTAGCATACTTCTTATTAGCATATTTCTCATAAATTGTGATGGAAATAACTTGCGTCTTTCACTGTAAGCGTTTTTTTGGTGGATAATTCTTATATTTTTTGTAGGTTTGCTTTATTAACAGTTGAATAATTGCATAAATACTTAAATTATTTAATTTAAGAGTTATTTTTTATTTAACTACAAAACAATAGCGAATTAATAGTTGACGTTTTGTATTTTGTATGGATTTTTGATAGTTTCATTTTTCATTGACTGTAATTAAAAGTCATTTCATTGACTATACTCTTCAAAAGCTAAATTGATAATTTCATTTCTGGACTTTTTACATAAGGTAGTCATTAAACATTTATACTTATACACTCATAAATTCACTCACACAAATATCACGAACTATGTGTGAATCTCTTTGTGAGTAAAAATGCCAATCAATCTTGTTTTATATTTTATGCCAAGTTAAGTTTACCCAAGTTCTCCACGATGTATATATTTATTATCGCATTTTATGAAAGTAAATTTTTTACTTTACAACTCTTATTTTTGAAATTTCTTCTAAAAAAAAAAACATAGAATAAAACTCCTCTCTTTTAAAAACAGGAACAGTATGAAGGAAAATACGAAAAATGCCAAAAAATGTTGACACGTAAGTGAAAAAGGTGTGTGTCAGTTATATACCCACCCACAACATATAAAAAAGTCCGTCTCGCAGGAACTGCATCGTCTTAGCGCGGTTCCGTTCTTATCCCTAGGCTCATTTAGAATGATTAAAATAGAAACTGTTATTATTTTGGGTCCACATTTCTAGAAAGGTCTTGATTTACGATCTTACCTGGATGGGTCGGCCAAACTTCCCTAGGAAGGACGCTAGGCAGTTGAAAAGCTATATCTTGGAAATCCATATCTCTAACATTAAATTGTTTTTCTTATTTTTCTTAACCTGTTTTATTTTCAAATACGTTATCCAACTACAAGCAATTAAAAAATAACCAGGAATAAAAACAGACAAAAAGAACAGTTCGAATAAGCGAAATCAATTACATTAAAGTTTTAAGCACTTATTTCTCCGATTGACATCGCCTAATCAAAACTTTCATCTGAACCTTTTTTGTCGAGCATTTAGTAAGCTTTCTAATGGTATTCTTCCGTTTACCAAGATTCTCAACCTTTTTCGAGATATTAAGGAAAGTATACAAAGTTACCAAAACTTTTTATATCTGTTAATAAAATATTGTATTCTAACCCTTTCTTAACTCCAAAGCGTAACCAAAATTTCAACATATTAGTGTTGATGAAATTCAAACATGCAGAAAATGTTTCAACTGAATCCCATAATTCTAAGTACCAAAATCAAAGACAAAAAGAACAGTTCAAATAAGCGAAATCAATTACTTTAAAGGTTTAAGCACTTATTTCTCCGATTAACATCGCCTAATCAAAACTTTCATTAGAACCATTTTTGTAGAGCATTTAGTAAGCTTTCTAATGGTAATCTTATGTTTCGCAAGATTCTCAATCTCTTTCGAAATATTAAGGAAAGTATACAAAGTTACCAAAACTTTTTATGTCTGTTAATAAAATATTTTATTCTAACCCTTCCTAAACTCCAAACGTAACAAAAATTTCAACATATTAGTTTTAATGAAAGTAGAACATGCAGAAAATTTTTCAACTGAATCCCATGATTCGAAGTACCCAAACCAAAAACGGTATTCAAAAACTATTTTTCCAATTTTCTCGAAAACGGTTAAAGCTATCGCCTTGAAAATGGTTTCATTCGTTTTCCTAGCCCAAGAAGCCTGTAAAACGAGTACTTACAAGCTTATGAACTCAAAAACGTAAGCGTTACGATTTTTTTTGCGCGAATTTCGCCCCAAACGCCATCTTCCAGTGGGCGGATTCTGCTGGTTAACGAACTTGACCTTTCAAATTGCACGACGGATTTTTGTACAAATTTCATCACAATCGGACCATTAGGAAATAAATAAATATATATATATATATATATTGTAATGATTAATTATTATAAAATGATTATTGCGCCACGTTGGGTCGCCAATAACTGATAAGATTAATTATTTTAATAAAAAGAATGAAACAATTGTAATTACTTTTATTATATGAATTTAAATTAATCTCAGGGATAAAAGTTCCGAGTGAATAAAGAATATAATATTAATTCTTAGACAATTCCGAAATACAAAACAATATTAAAATACACACAAACAATAATAAAATAATCGACAACTACAAAAAAAACAATTTCTACCTTTAAATCAATCCGCTTCCAACAAAACCTCAATACACTCTGTATTCCTTGGAGGAGAGCTCTGCATTCGACCAACGCTGAGAATCAACTCACTATCCTCAATACAAGGCTGCTGTAATTTACTGAGGACAGACCCCAGCTCCTCATTCCATGAATATTGGGAATCGACTGACGCCATTCGAGAGAGAAACTTTGGCTTCCCTTTTTCCAACTTCCGCAGTTTGCCGGATTATATATAAAGATAACAATTATGTTTTTTGTAATATCAAATAATTAATTTATTGTTATCTGAATGTAAATTTAATATGGATATATTGTATACCAGTATTGTCCAAAAATATTATTAATTTTGATCGTATATAATACGATGTTATTTGTATATCTGGTTTGTGATTTGCGCGGGCTTTTCAAAATATCGATGGTTATTTGAATTTAAAAATATTTTCGTGAATGTAATATATCATTACAATATATATATATATATACACACAAATTTGAACCACCGTTATTTTCGGTCTCTAGGGGTTCTGAAACGCGAAATTTTCTAGTCAGCACTTCCGGATTGTTTCATTGTATCAACCCTATAAGCGGGGTTCCTCCCTATGGGGGAGAGAGGAACCGCGCTAAAATGAAGAGTAGGGAACCCACAACACGCTTAAATGTGTTGCGGGTTGCCTACTCCAATCGGTATGCCATAAATACCGGAAGCACAATTTTCTTTTACGGTTCAAAATGGCGTATTTATTTAAATAGGCCTCCTATTGTAAGAAATCAGGCTATGTAAACATTTTAGAACCAATGGAATTTTGTCCATCAAAGGGTTAAAAATTTCCCAACGAACCGCAAGGCCTTACAGTCCAACACTTCAGTCTTTTCTTGGACAACTGCGTGTCTCAATACTAGAATCACAATTTAACACAGTATCTATTTTTTTCTTGTTAAAAGTGGACGTCTAAATAGACTTATTTGTAGGGTCCCAAAATTGGGTTATAGTTTTTGCCTTGCAATCGTTTGTAACTTCTCTATAATTTATTATATTTTCTTCTTTCCTCGGTTATATTTATTTTATACATGTTAATTTTGTTTGTTGTGTTTTCAGCCTGATTATGTTCTCTCCCGGCTGTGAAGAGGGAACTAGTAGAAGATTGCTCCTCCCTTAGTCGTCTCTGCCTTTGGACGTCGCTCCTGAGTAATCCTTCGTCTTAAGAAAGGATATAGCATAGTGACGTCCAGAGGTAATATCTTGAGCCAAGTAGATACCATCTTTTTCCATTATTACTATTTATAGAATGAATTGTTCTTATGTGCTAATGTGATTATTACAATTTCAACTATTATATATATTATAAACTAAAAGCTGAAAGTCAAAATTATTCAATATTATAAACTTATTCATAAAAAGCAGCAGTTTATTCAAATACTCTCGCATGAATTTGCTGTATATTTATATAAAGGAAAAAAGATAAGATCACTTGTGTCATTGTAGAATTATTTTTATCTGATTTATTTGCAAAATTTGTTGTATTTTTGTACGAAGGCCATAAAGGATTTGAAGGAGGATTGTTGGATTGTGACTGGAATTGTGATAGAATATATTTGTTGTCGAATTGTTAGATTGTTATTGTGCTGTTTAGTTATTTATTCGATCATATTTATTGTTAATGAAAAATTTAAAATAAAATATTGCTTCTGGTAAAACTGTCAGTTGAATCCTCTTGCCTATTTAGTAAAACACAGGCCTATCAGTCTGATTTTATTGACGAATTATTCAATTGTTAAAGATTTATTTTTTAAATATAATAATAGATCCTTATTATGTCAACATGTTTTGTAATTACAGCTTATTTCTCTCTAATATGTTAGTTAACTGAAATCTTAAAATAAAATATGTAATTAGAATACATTATACATTTGCTCCAAGATAAACATGGATGTAAAATAAAAATTCAACAATACACTTCATAACTTCATTTGTTTGATTCTAAGAACTTCTCATCCATAATTGTCCATCGCCATACAACGAAATATTAGAAATAATAACCTAATATTTATAATTATTGAGTAGTTTAAGTAATTTTTGTTGATTCAAAATGAGTGTTATACGTTATTAAAATTAACTGAGTTTCAATTCCCCCTCTCTCTCTCTCTCTCTCTCTCTCTATATATATATATATATATATATATATATATATATATATATATATATATAGAACGTGCGATTCCCATGGACTGTTCGACTGAGCCTTTAACATTCGTCTATTTTAGAACAAAATATATATTAAATGCTTAAAGTGATAAGATAAATGTATTTGATCACAATTTGGTTAGATTTTAATAGTCTTTGCTAGGAATGCATAGCCATTTCTTCCCCACGGCGTCTTTATTCTTCCATAACCTTTGTAAAATACTTAAACAGTCTTTGCTAGGAATGCATAGCCATTTTTTCCCCACGGCGTCTTTATTCTTCCATAACCTTTGTAAAATACTTAAACAGTCTTTGCTAGGAATGCATAGCCATTTTTTCCCTCGGCGTCTTTATTCTTCCATAACCTTTGTAAAATACTTAAACAGTCTTTGCTAGGAATGCATAGCCATTTCTTCCCCACGGCGTCTTTATTCTTCCATAACCTTTGTAAAATACTTAAACAGTCTTTGCTAGGAATGCATAGCCATTTTTTCCCCACGGCGTCTTTATTCTTCCATAACCTTTGTAAAATACTTAAACAAAATTATGTAGACATTTTACATTAGAAAAGAACGTCTGTTGTTCCAATTAAATGTGATATCTTAATTCATTCTCCCAATCTCTTGTCTTTATTTTTATAATTCTCAAGTTACATTAATTTGCTAGCAAAAAAGTTATAAATTTGTGATAGGCGTTTTCCATGTGATAAAAAAAAGACTGTGATCTTGATCCTTTGTGTTTTTATTAATTTAAAATTTACAGTCTATAGAATAATTTAAGGGTTAAAAGACTTGAAACTGCGTGAAAAGAATGTTCCCTTTAATACAAATGATGTAAAACTTTTCTGTTAATTTTTAGTCACTGCTTCTTTTGTCTTTTTTTTATCGAAATGATATGTGTAATTAAAACAAATGTGCAATAAAAATACACTAACCAATTTGTCAGTTTTTTAATGTTTCTTATCCCTTATACAATAATATGTATGAATAGATTTTCCAAGTTATTCTCAACTTTTTAAAAATTTAGCTAGGAGCATCCAGAATATATCCGTTCCTTTTCCATTTATATATAAGCTGTTCCATTTATATTTTAACATCTAAATACGTATAGAACTTTTTTTAAATTGAAAATTAATCACGTAGTCATCATTAAACTGTTTGTTATATGTAATATCAAAATATTATAAAGATAATAAGTATTATGATGATAAATCTAGCAAAAATTTTAAAACATTCTTTTATTGAATTTTTCCTATTAATATATTCTATGCCAACAGGAATTAGTTGAAGAATGTTTGGTTACCAATAAAGGAAAGTCTAATAATTGCTTGACCAGAAGACGTTTGTGCAAACTTTCTTTGTATGTCAATCAGTCGTTGCTTACATAGTCACATAATTCATTCTTCCGGAGTTTCTCAATATTTATACAGCTGAATTTTTAGTTATTTACTTTCTATATTTTCATCGTTTTGAAAATTTTTGCACCTTAAGCTTTGTTTACTATTTGCTTCATATTCCTCGTACGAAATATTCAACAGAGTAATGGACTCAACTTAAGAACAACACGATTTTTTGAGAAGAATCTATTTGAACATTTTGGCTCGCGTTTTCGCAGACTTCTTTAGCTATAACATTTACAAACAGGAAAACAAACCGTTCTTTTTTTCCTTTCTTCTTCCAAGGTGATGTTTAGGTTTTTCTTGGACCCTTATGTTTTCATCTCGAGTAATTAATTTAGCTTTTCAATCAATTATTAATTTTTTGTAATGAACAAGAATATTTAATTGTCATATGTGGTGGTCCGCCTGTAATGGAATATTTGTTCAATTTGATGATCGCCAACAGGTTACAAGTAGTTTCAAATCCTCTACATTTCTATTTAAAGAGGCTAATTTTGACCTGCTGAGAATATTTTTTCTTGAAAATTTTAAAGAAAAGCTGTTATTATGTTAAAAACCAGTAACTAAGCACAAACATGGTGGATTTTTAACAACTTGTAGCACAGTGATAAATGGAATAGGATGAAATATATTTGGAAAAATGTTAAAGACATTTGGGGAAACAACAGTACAATTGGAGGAACTCTATTTGTTAATCTATTATAAAGCCATTCAATGTTAATCAAATCGATTGATAGGACATTATTAATTTTAAATTGATTCGGGTAACAATTTAGGCTTGTTTGATATTTCAAATACAGATATTCTATTATAATTAATCATTGTTCTGTGTGATTTTCCCAATATATTTATTTGCTTTTATATTCTACTTGAGCTAAATAGAAAAACCTTTATTCTATGATGTATAAGCATGAAGGATCTTATAGTTTAGACGTTTTCTCTTAAGATAATTTATTAATAATCAAAATATATTTATTATGTGGATAAAATTAGGACTTTTGGTCGTGGTGGCATTTGTGTTTATGTGTATCATTTTCCAAAGCAGAATCTTCAAGCGCTGAAAAGCAATTTCAGCAATAAGCAAGATAATAAGGGTGGGGAAGGATCAATGGATTCTTCAAGTAACTAACAGAAGTTGCTCGCCAAAACTGTTTAAAACATTAACTTATAATCTTAAATTAAGTCATGTTAAGATCTACTGTGATATTGATAATTTCATGTTAAGCTCTATAATTTTGAAAATTAAGAGTAAAACATTAAATCCGGGTAAGAGTTTCGTAATTGCTTGAGAGGACAAGTCAGATTTAACAATTTTCGGGGAGCAACTCCTGCTAGTTACTTCAAAAATCTCTTTGTTTTACTGGTTCAATCTTTCTCAGAGGTTTTTGTTGGCGTATGTAACTTATGTATGTAATAGGATAGAATATGGGGTTTGGCACTCAACTACTAGGTTACTTACTCCTAGCTATGTATTTAATAGTAGGTTTTGCTGGCGTATGTAACTTATGTATGTAATAGGATAGAATATGGGGTTTGGCACTCAACTACTAGGTTACTTACTCCTAGCTATGTATTTAATAGTAGGTTTTGCTGGCGTATGTAACTTATGTATGTAATAGGATAGAATATGGGGTTTGGCACTCAACTACTAGGTTACTTACTCCATCTAGCTATGTATTTAATAGTAGGTAAGGTAGGTTTAGCACTCAACTACTAGGTTACTTACTCCTTCTAGCTATGTATTTAATAGTAGGTAAGTAACTGTACCTTCCAAATACATGTTTAATTTTCAAAATGCCTCATTTTCATTGTCAGCTGAAGGATTTGAAGGCAAGAAAAGTGCCAAATCTGATATATATGTCAATACTAATAAATTTAGGTTGAGGTTGATTGAAAAGTGCTCCATTTTTAAGAATGCTGAGCATCAGACACCATTTCCATCCTACTTACGTACACAAAGCGTGGACCTCCGCTCATTACTAATAACTAATTCTCATTGTAACCAAAATTTCATAAAATAATACAGATATAAAAATTATTTATTATAAAAATGTATTCTTTTTTTTATGTTAGCGTTTTAGTTATTTTCAAATTTATGAAAATCCTGGTGTGAGTGGATATAGCTAAAATAAAAATGTGTTCCGCTGGAAATATAGCTCTCAGGTTAAGTGCAAGGTTGTATTGCTATAATGTGATTATTTTCAATAAGTTGTTTATTATTGAGCCTCTTAGGCCAACCAAAACGTTGCTAAAGTTTATAACATAAAAAGGATTTTGATGGAATTTTATTTTTTCTTAGCTTTCTAGAACCAGATTACCATTTTTTTCTATTCTGTTATTTACTTATTTAGAATAATATGTTATTGTTATCTACTAATGAATTATAGAGAAGTCAGTTGTTATTTTGAGAAATATCTAAATAAGAAAAGTGTTCTATATAATACGAAAGGCCTTAAGTGTGTTGTGCTGTAGCCATTGTTGATTTTAAAATATTTCTACTCCTGGTAGTTGTAAACATGTACCAACTACTTTATAAATAAAGGCAATATATTAGCTCAAATGTTTATTTATGCATCCTGTTTCCTAGCGTTACTAATGTTTTTCTATCATGATGATTAGATAGTTAGCCGTCGAGGTGATAAGTAAAGATGGAATGGTTGGGATTCAACTAAATAAACCTCAATATGATTTTGTTTTTAAAAAATCTATATTTCGGACGTTTCGGCTACTCATTGGTAGCCTTCGTCAGCTAAAATGACAAAAAAAAGAAATGTTGTTAACCCTCAGGTTAACAACATACTTAGTTTAGGAGAAAAGTTTTCTTTACCTCCTACACCAGGTATTGTCGTTCCGAAAATAATTACCGATGTAGAATACATACTACAAACCGTTCCTTGTAAAGAGGATGACCAAACCCGCTCTAAAGTAGTTAACAGCATCACCAATTTCTTGCAAATTCCTTCTCCCAGCCACTCCCACCTTTCCACTGAATTTTACAAAGACCTAAAACACACCAAAACTTTCTTACGGACGCATGAACAACATATAATATGTACTAAATCCGACAAGGGAAACACGACCATCATCATGGACAGAACAGAATACAACGAAAAAATGACCAACTTATTCAACGACGCCAATACATACTTACCCATTCCTAAGGACATTACGAAAATACAAGAACGAAAATTCAACGAACACATTCACAAACTTTTTAACTCTAACGAAATTGACAAATCCACTAAGTCCTTCTTAATTTCCCACAATTCCCTCCCACCACGAGCCTATGGCCTCCCCAAAATCCACAAACCTGGTAATCCCCTTCGTCCCATCATTGCCATTATAGATTCTCCCTCTTCCAGTCTTAGTAAATTTCTTCTTCCCTCATTACAAATACTTAGCCATAATAATCCCTATGATATAAAAAAACTCCTTTGACCTAATTTCTAAATTATCCAACCTAACCATTCCCCACGGCCACATTTTAGTTTCTATTGATGCCACATCCTTATTCACTAACGTCCCACTAGCCAAAACGCTAGAAATAATCGAAAACCATTGGCCCACCCTACAACTCCATAGCCCTCTATCCTTTGATTTGCTTATAGAAAGTCTAAAACTGTGTGTTAACAGCGGTTTTTTTTAAATATGATGGGAAATTCTATAAACAAATTGAAGGTCTAGCCATGGGCAATTGTCTTGCACCCGATTTATCCTCAATCCTTCTCAACGATCTTCTCAACTCCCTCGTCCCACAGTTTCCCCATGACATCTCATTCATCTGCAAATACGTAGATGATCTTTTGCTGATGATTAACCCAAACAGACTAACAGACATACTTACCTGTTTCAATTCCTTTTACCCTAGGCTTCAATTCACAGTCGAAATAGAACAGGACAGACAGCTTCCATACTTGGACATCTTACTAATTAGACAGACTGACGGTACTATTATTACTGACTGGTACACCAAACCCACATACTCGGGACGGTTACTTAATTTTCATTCATCCCATCCTTACCACCTCAAGATTAATGTAGCCAGAAATCTCCTTCGCCGAGTCCTCTCCCTATCCCATGCTTCCTTCCACAATAAACATATTAATATCGCCTCAGATATATTGGCACGCAACCAATTTCCCCCCAACCTCATAAAATCCCTTGTTAAAAAAGTAAAATCCCAACCTTCCAACACTATCTCTATTTACACCTGGACTGACTGATAAACTTACAAAGACAATAAAAAAATCCTACCCTTCCCTAAATTTTGGTTTGAAAACTACCAACAAACTCAAAACCCTCAATACCAAACTCAAAGATCCCATCCCTTTTGAACAAACCACCCGTTGTGTTTACCAAGTCCCTTGCCAAACCCCTTCCTGTAATGGTGTATACATAGGAGAAACCATAAATGACATTCACTCACGTCTTACACAACATAAACGAACCATCACTAATAAAGAAATAGATTAATCTGCACTTGCAAAACGCGCCATTACACAAAAACACACTTTTAACTTCGACGACACGAAAATTCTTTCTACTCAACGAAACAAAAAAAGACTACAGATCTCGGAATGTGTACACATAAACTTAAACAAAAACAATATAAACTACAAAACTGACCAACAAGGCATTTCTCCTATGTACGCTAATATTTTCCAAATACTCTCCCGACCTCCCACCTAGATTTTTACCATGCCCCTTGGGTATCCTTCCATTAACACCTCTTTCTCCTTTCCTGTCATAAACATGCCTTTTGATCCTTACCGACATTTCTCCCACCACCTGCTTGTTTTCAACTACATATACCCCAGTAGATTCCTTTCTCCTTAGACACTTTCACAATGGTTACTTAATTGCCAACCTTGGTCTTCCTCTGCCGCTCGGCATTTCCATTGGTATGTAGTACCTTATTTTCATTGTAAAATTTATTAATGTTACTATTAGCTACTATATTTGTCATTGGTATGTAGTTTCTTATTTCTTTGTAAAATCAATTAATGTTACTAATTACTATTAAAATCAATTATTGTACCTATTTACTTTTTCATTCTAAGAATTTAAGACGATATGTTCTTTTATAAGTTAATTGTATCTATAGTTCTGTTACCTATCACAATTATACATTTTTTTTTTTGTTTTTGTATTAATTTCTTTTTTTTTTGTCATTTTAGCTGACGAAGGCTACCAATGAGTAGCCGAAACGTCCGAAATATAGATTTTTTTAAAACAAAATCATATTGAGGTTTATTTAGCCGAATCCCAACCATTCCATCTTTACTTAATGTTTTTCTAGGTGTGATGGCTTTTCTTTCGAAAAAAGAAAAGGCATGAGTCCTATCCTGGCTGGGAAAGGGTGATAAGCTATAAATAACCCATCCTAAAATTTGTTGTCAATAATAAATGGACATTAAAATAATTTAAATAACATTAGTTTAAATAATTATACAATGTGTTTTTGTTACTCTTCTTTTGGCTACGTATATTGAGAATAAAATATTGTAAGGTAAAATTAAATTAATATTTCCTTCCAGAGTTTTGTGTATGTGTTGATCTACACCATGGGCGTGTATAAGGGGGGCTGCAGCCCCCCCCCCCCCCGAAATTTTGATTTGATCGGTAAAAATTTCATGAAACCCTTAAAAATAAATTAAATAAGATCACTTAGTTCATAAAACATATTCTATTTTGGGTGTAATAGCCTTTAAGTTGGCTAAAACTCTTCCAAGATCTAAATTGTTAGTATTCCATACACCGGAAATGGTCTCAGCCCCCCCCCCCCCGAAATTTTCCCAGCCCCCTCCGAAATTATTTTCTATATACGCCCATAATCTACACTACTTAATAAATAAACAAAACTTCACATTTTTGTCTATTGATCTGACGCAGGAACGGGATACAGTCCCCCTAGTGGTAGATATCGGAAGTCATATCAAAACAGAAGCACTCCTAGTGTCAGCTTTGCCAACAACTACCACTTGTGATAGTACAAAAGTATTCCCCCCCTTCCGATAGACCGATTTAATTCATTTTTACAACCCTTTTTTTTCATTAGATACCCAGGACCATAATGCGTTTTGTTATAATACTCCAGAAATTGCGAACGATGGATTTGGTTGGTTAACGAACTTGTTCAATCGTTTGCTGGAGGAATACTACTTTAGTATTTTTAAAAACTTACTCGAGTCTCTCGGGCTCTTATCTGGTACCGAAACCCATTCATATGTGCGCGTTTAACGATCTTTCGTTTTTCGCGCTCGGTTTCTGAAAAGCAAGCCTCAGAACAGACGGCAGTTTTCTCTGCAGGATCGTTTATTAGAAGTGCGTATGGCTGAAGCTCAAATCAATCACCCAGAGATCGTGCAGCCGGCGGCGCCGGTTGATCATACGCCCTTACCAGGATCAAGATACGCACGATATGCGAACACACATTTCAGAGATAGAAAGGTACACTGGAGATCTGGTGCATTTGCTTAAAGTAGGAGAAAGGATCAGCACAGCGATAGAAGCTAAAGCAGCTGCAGGTTGGCTCGATGAGTGGGAAGTACCGGCACTCAAGGCATCACTGATTAACAGGATAAGTCGCCGAGTACTTAACATTATTCAGAGCGACTGGATGACGATGAAGGATCGCCTCAAGAAGGTCTACGAATGCGGTCGGTGGGCTGCAGAGGAAGATATTCTACGGATGTTCCGAGAATCAAAACGCCCTAACCAATCCGCTGGGGAGTTCGCAGCCAAGCTTCTGGACTGGTACGCTAGAATAGCCGATAAACTGGAATCACATTGCAGCCTGCAGCAAAAATTCAGCCCGATTCTTTTAGAATCAATACTCAAGGTCGAGCTGAAAAAAGAGACGGACCGGATGATTGAGACAAGTCCTTTGTCGACGTGGCACAAACCATCATGGATGAAGATGGACAAGTAGAGGAGGAAGAAGGTATCAACTCTGAAATTGAGTGGCGAATAGTAAAACCTAGGAGATTCGGACGGACAACGATGGCACAAAGAAATGGGATGAAAGGTGATCACCGAGCGAGCAGACAGGAAAGAACTGGATAACGGCCAGACCAAATGCCTAGGAGACAAGAGGTCAAACGCTGTTTTGAATACGGAAGCAGCAAGCATCTCGCGACTCGGTGTGAAAGAACAAAGTATTTTGAGTGCGGGTCGGGAGGGCATCTTGCGCGCCAGTTCCCTCACATCAGACGTCGCAGCGTTGACCGCGAAGAACCCATGGAGGTAAATGCTCAAAGAATTAAACATCCTGTACGATCGTTCGCGAGGGCGGTAAGAAACAGCTCGGTCGCAACTGAAGCCTATGTTTTGTTTTTTTCAACTGTTGTAATTGGTGTTTGTAAGTAGGTATTTACGGTTACGTCTATGTCTGTGAAAATGCCTAGCCAATAATTGTCATTTCTCTTCATCTGTGTTAGCTGCCTCTGTCTGAATGAAAATATGTCTGTTTTCTGTACTTTCAGTCTTTCGGTTTCTTTCCACAGATTTGCGTCGCTAGGAGTAAGAAAATTTCAAGGGGGCGGGAGCTGGGACCATTTCCGGTGTATGGAATACTAACAATCTAGAACTTGGAATAGTTTTGGACAACTAAAACGCTATTACGCCTAAAATAAAATATTTTTTATATTTTATATATTTTACTAAGTGATCTTATTTAATTTGTATTTAAGGGGTTTGTGTCACATTTTACCGATCAAGTCAAAATTTCGGGGGAGGGGGGCTGCAGCTCCCTCAGCCCCCCCCTTATATACGCCCATGAATGTCTTTGTGTTCCCAATGTGCAAAGCACAGGCAGGTGATCGGAGTCTAAGTCTATAATGGTTTTGAGGTAGATAGGAATGTCGAGTTTGTGAATTAGAGCTATGTCAAGTATGTCGGGTAAATGTCCTTGTCGAGTGGGATGGAAAGTAGGTTCGTCTGGGGATTCAATGTGTATTCCAAGATTATCCGTTACAGTCTGAAGTCTAGTACCATTACAGTTCTGTGTCCGGCAGTTCCAGTCAGTATGTTTACTATTCAAGTCCCCTAACAGTAACGTAGGTTCTCCTGTAAAGATCAGTTCGAAGTCGTTTCGGATTACTCTCCGTCGAGTTATGCTGTCATTTTAACTCCGACGGCTTCTAGATGTAGCAGCCTGGGAAGGAGAAAGTGGGAATGTTTTAAATCCCTCTTTATACATAAAGCAGGGCGCCACATCTCAGTGCCAGGCCCAGGACCAGATCACGGGCCCCCACTTCTCAGAGCCAGACTAAAAATTCTAGTAGTTTGCTATAGGACTTTGGACATTTTAAAATTATTTTCATCGTCTGTTTTGAGGGAAATGGGAATAAAAGCCGACAATCGGTGCAGCAAAGGTCACTTTCGGTACTTGTAGTTTTATTACGACTCAATTCACCCCAAAGTGGTGCATCGTTAAACAAAGTAAATAAATAAAATAAATATTACGACTCCTAATGAAATATACTATTCAAGGACTGCACTTGTTTTGTCCTTTATGTACATTAAAAAGGCCGTCACGCAGGAGCTGCATGACTAAGCACTTTCCTCAGAATTTGGGTAGTGTAGACTGCTTTCCAGAACAATTTGCTTAAAATATCCTTGTTAGAGACCAAGTAGTATAAGTTATAAATTATATATTACATTTTATTCAATTGTTGTATCGCAAATATCTTAGCGTCTAGGTATAGGGGAATAGCCTGGCAGCTGAGATACAAATCCTGAGGCAGTTATCAGTCGCTCCTTAATCCTCTAGCGGATCACCCCTATCTCTTTGCGATAGGACGGCTGATTTACCTTCGAGCCTACAGAGTCCGCCACCTCCCGGTGCAATCTTCGAATGAGGGCAGCACCTTACGGGCTCGTCTCCAAGATTATCGCCGATTTGCGAGCTGCCCGCCCTAAGTCAGTACAGCCTTGACTCCCTTAGGATGAGTGCAGCCTTGAGTGCCTGAGGAACAGCACATGCTTGAGGCCCTTGGGAGCACCTTACCGCTTGCTGCATCCATTCTCTGGAGGTGCCACTTCTTCGAGGCCCCGCCAAGCTCCAATTTTCAACCTGGCGTCAGCGGCTACAGGGGAGACGCAGCATCAACCAGATAAGCGAGACTATAATCCTTTTATACCCTCAGCGGCCACTATTCGCCCGATCATCAGCTGTACCTGCTTGTATTTTTTATTATTTTCATTCGCACAGAAGTTTAATATTTTTTTTTCTTATTTTTCAAATCTAACATACTAACCAGTGCCTGCTCCATAAGGAGATCTTTTTTTTTCTTATGCTTTCAAATAAATAATTCAATTTTTTTTCTATCATTCTATATAGTTGTTCATTTAGCCTCAATAATAGGCACCTATATGTTCAGCTCCATTTCCTCATCAACCTCTTCTATATATATATACATTTCATTAGCAATTTGGTGCTGAGCATTAACATATGGTCCTCCGGCCAAGATAATTTGTAACCAGCATACCGCCTATTTTTTAAACAAATTACTATTATCATATATAAACATATATTTCTAATTTGAGTATTTTTCTTCTGTGTATATTTTTTTTTCTCTTTTTCTATTTGTCTTACATTTCTTTTCAGGCGTTTTTCCTACCAATTTCTTTTCTATTTATTTTCTTAATCCTCATATTTTTTCCTGTTTTAATCCTCATATCATTTCCTTTTATTTTCAATTATTTTATAAATATCCTTTTCAAATATGGCTCCACCAGTTCTTCCCCCACCAAAAAGTGAGGAAATGTTGGCCAATATAAACATTTATAGATAGAGGATTAAGAGACTCTTTGAGGATATTACTCCCCTCGGGGAGCTTACTGAACAAGTAAAAGCAGATAGGACTAAAGAGTGTTTGTTTTTAATAAAACTGTCCTTTGCCCAAGCACTCGTATCCGAATTCAATGCCAATTGGGACAAGTTAGAAGCTTGCTTTGTAAAATCCTGTGATCCTAGCGGGTTTCCTACCGATGTCGAGGCTGCACAAAGAACTAGTCTTTTCAATATCATTCACAACGCTGAGGCTTTAAAACTCGAGATCGAGAAAGAAACTCTTGCGACTAAGGATACAACAGCTAATACCACTTCTTTTAGTGAAGCCAGAGCTAAATCTTCATTACCTACCATCAAACCTCCCGTATTTTCAGGTCATATTCAGTCTTGGGGATTTTTCAGGGATACATTCCTTAGCTTAATGGACTCTGACCCGTCCTTAAAACCTGTTGAAAAATTCCACCATTTATTATCTTGTTTATCAGGAGAGGCCTTAGCGCTAGTTTCTCATTTTAAAATAACCGATGACAACTATCCCTTAGCTTGGGAGGCTTTGAACAATGCTTATGATAATAAGAGAGTCATAGCTAATTTTTATCTCGAAAGAATTCTCAATTTTAGATTTAATAAAAATTCTAGTCCCTTATCAAATTTATTGGGATTTACTACTAACGTTTCAGACAGTATAGCATCGTTCAAGGCTCTAGGTCTTGATAATCCTGATGATATGATATTATCCTTCCTTGCACTCAGAACTTTAGACTCTACTACACGTCAGAAATTCGAGCTAGATCAGCTAGGAAAAGAATTCCCTTCAACTGAAGATTTATTAAAATTTATTCGAAATGGTTACCTTGCGCTTCGACTGTCTAGTGACGAAAGTTCAAGCTTTCAGCATTCTCATGCTTCTTCAGAAAATCAGAAACGATCCAATCAACGTTTTCCATCAAAATCATCTCGTCGTTACGATCTTGCTATGTTATCTAGCGGAGAAAACTCTGGCTCGTCAAGTCATTTTTCCCAGACTCCCTTAAACCATTCTAATAGGGCTAGCGTTTCGTTGTCTAAGGCTGTGACTCCAACTAGTCGATCATCTCCTACACGTGCATCTTCATCTTCAGTAGAAGCCACGGCAAAACCTTCTGCACCATGTCCTTTCTGTCAAGGTCAACACAATCTTCTGTATTGTCACAAATTCGCTCAGCTTGATATTATCGAGCGAAAGAACTTTACCTCAAAATGGAAGGGTTGCCACAATTGCCTGAGGTCATCACATTCAACCAAGGTCTGTCATTCCAAAAACACATGCAGATATTGTAAAGAGCGCCATCATTCTCTTTTGCACGATTTCAATTCTCAAAATAAACCTCCACCAGCTCATCCTTCGACCAATTTAGGGCAAGCCCTACACCTTCAGGACCACTCGAAAAACCTGTGCTATAGTTCCTACGTGTCACCCACTGACCAGGTCCTGCTAGGAACCGCTATTGTACTTGTTGAGGATAGTAATAAAAGGTTGCACTCTTTTCGAGCTTTACTTGACTCAGGAAGCACACGCTCTTTTATCACCATGAAATGTGCTCGACAATTGAAACTTCCAATTCATGAAACCTTTCAGAAAATCCACGGATTAGGCAACAATATATCTATTCCTATCTCGGGTAGAGTTCGATGTACGCTTCATTCTCAGCATAACACAGAGATATCTCTTGGACTAAACGCCCTCGTCATTCCTCAAATTACTTCATTTCTTCCACTATGTCCAATACCTCAGCATATTGTAGAAGCGTTCAGCTCATTCAAGCTAGCTGATCCAAAGTTTGGCACCCCCAAGGATATTGACTTATTGCTTGGTTCTGATGTGTGGCACTTAATTGTATCTGGCGCACCTAATCCAGTGAGAGCAGGACTACCTTTTCTAACCCCCACTGTTTTTGGCGACGTTGTATCTGGGCCTATATCTTCTGACTTCCCATTTAGCGACACCAGTCTTGTTGCATATTCTCAGTTGGACATACAAAACCAACTTAAGCAGTTTTGGCAGTTAGAAGAACCCAGTCCAGCTTCATTAGTTTCCCCTGAAGATGAATACTGTGAGCAACATTTCAAGGACACCTATACTCGTACTTCATCCGGTCGCTTTGTTCTCCAATTCCCATTCAAGGGCGAATCTAGTCTTGGAGATAATCGAATTCAAGCCAAAAAAAGCCTCTTCCACTTAGAGCGTAAATTTCGCCACAATCCATCATTGTTTAACGAATACTCTGACTTCCTTTGCCAATATGAAGAGTTGGGACACATGAGCAAGACAGCCATATCTTCTTCTTATCTAATTCCTCACCATGCTGTTTACAAGGATACGAAGATTAGGGTTGTATTTGATGGGTCCTGCACCTCAACCACACCAAGTATTAACGATCAGCTCCTTTCTGGACCTAAACTCCAGGCATACGTTGGCGACATTCTGCTTCGCCTTCGATTCCATTCTGTAGTAATCATCACTGACGTTGTCAAAATGTACCGCCAAATCCTAATTCATCCTAAGCAACGGATATATCAACATATTATTTGGCGGGACGACCCAAACAATGAAATTCAAGAATATGAGCTTAATACGGTTACCTATGGCCTCTGATCAAGCGCGTTCCAAGCTATCAGGACAATCAGAGAACTCGCAACGCTAGAAGCTGATAGATTTCCTCTAGCTTCGAAATGCATACTTCGTGACATGTTTGTCGACGACGTAGTCACAGGTGCCAACTCCGTTGAAGAAGGCAAAGAATTGTGTTTGCAATTAATTAAATGCTTTTCTAGTGGTGGTTTCACACTCGACAAATGGGCTTCTAACAAACCCGAAATTCTCCCAAAGGATGTTTCTCCCAGCACCAGTATGATTGCAATACAACCTGATGAATTACCTTCTATCAAGGTTCTTGGTTTAAGATGGGACCCTACCACAGATCACTTCAAATACTCCATCAACGAGCCATCTAGCATCATGACTAAGAGGTCGGTCCTATCAACCATTGCAAGAATATTTGATCCTTTAGGTTTTCTGGCCCCAGTTGTGCTAACTGCTAAAATCTTCCTACAACAGTTGTGGTTTTTAAAACTAGATTGGGACACTCCACTTCCGCAGCATTTTATAGAAGGTTGGTCCAAATTTATTGGCTCTTGGAATTACCTTTCTCAAATATGTATTCCACGCTTCATTCCCTATTCCAGCGAAAATAGAGTTGATTTAATTGGATTTTGTGACGCTTCAACAAAGGCTTATTCAGCCGTTTTCTATCTGCGAACGGAAACTTCAAGCGGTAAGGTGTGTGTCACGCTAGTGAAGGCAAAAACAAAGGTAGCCCCCATAAAGTTCCATTCTATTTCACGCTTAGAGTTATGTGGGGCCTTGCTTCTTTCGAGCTTGCTTGCATCTTTGAAGTTCGATCCTCATCCTTGCCCAACACGCGTGTATCTTTTTACCGATTCCGCGGTTGCTTTAGCATGGCTTCGAACACCCAGTCATCAGCTAGCCGTCTTTGAAGCTAATCGAGTAACATCTATTCTGGATAAAACACGTCTTGAAGACTGGCACCATGTAAGATCCAAGGAGAACCCTGCCGACATATCATCGCGAGGCATCAATCCTTCCGAAATACAGAACCATCATCTTTGGTGGCACGGCCCGAGCTGGCTAAAATTAAACCCTCATGACTGGCCCATCACGCTCTCCAATGCCAAACTGCAAGCCACTTCAGCTTTTCTCGGCACGTCAACAGTGTCACCTGAACCACAATGGCTTTTGCGTTTTAGCAATCTGAGGACTCTACTCCATGTCATCGCCAGGATTATCCGCCTTTCAACTCGGGCGAGAGCCACGTCCTCCGGAGACTATGCCAAAATTCAACTCTCATCCCCAGTCAGGGCTAAGGAAATCTCCGATGCAATGAACAAATGCATAACGTTAGTCCAAAATTCTGCCTTCCCAAAAGGTATAAATTCTCCTAATCTACAAGCTCTTCAACCATTTCTTGACGAACTGGGTATTATTAGAGTGGGCGGAAGACTAAACAATGCTCCCATCTCTCTCTCAGCCCGTCATCCAGCAATTTTACCAACTTACTCTCATCTTACCTATCTAGTAGTCAGCGAGATCCATAATAATTATTTTCATGCCGGTACGAATCTTACACTTAACCTTCTCCGGCAGAGATATTGGATACCATCTGCGACAAGATACATAAAAGGCTTCATTCGTCGTTGCATAATCTGCCGTCGACGCCAACCCAAGGCAAAAATCCCTATTATGGCTCCTCTTCCAAGCTCTAGGTTTGAAATGATTAGACCTTTTCTTCAGGTAGGTATTGATTTCGGCGGTCCTTTCTCAGTAAGAGACTCTCTACGTCGAAAACCTATCATATCTAAAGCATATTTATGCCTATTTGTCTGCTTTTCTACCAAAGCACTCCATTTAGAAGCAGTATCTTCCCTCTCCACGCCATCATTCTTGGCAGCGCTGGATAGATTTATATCACGTCGGGGTCTTCCAAAAGCCATACATTCCGACAATGGAACAAACTTCGTCGGTGCTTCCCGCTACTCAAAGGATGTCTATTCCTTCATTTCACAACATTCAACTGCCATTCAAACGCACCTCGCTGACAAGGGTGTAGAGTGGCATTTCATTCCACCTCATTCACCACACTTTGGAGGCTTGTGGGAGGCTGGCATTAAGTCTGTGAAGAAACTACTGCCTGCTTCTGTTGGTAGCCATCCAATGACGTTCGAAGAGTTAGCGACGATCTTCACAAAATTGAAGCATTGCTAAATTCACGACCTTTGTGCCCTCTATACGATGATCCCTATGAGCTAGATATCCTCACTCCGGCTCATTTTCTAATTGGAACATCTATGCACGCACCACCCGTCGAAGATCTAAGCGACGTACCTCTCAACATGCTCTCCCGCTGGCAGCTCATTGACAGTCGTATCCAGTATACTTGGAAAAGGTGGAGCAAAGAATACATCCACCATCTTCAGCAACGGCACAAATGGAAGAAATCTGAAGGTCCTTCACTCACTGTCGGAAGCATCGTACTCCTCATCGACAAGAAGAATCCTTTAGGACAATGGCCACTTGCCCGTATAACTCAAATTCATCCCGGCAGTGACGGCGTTGTACGCGTAGTGACAGTCCGCACTGCTTCCGGCTCAGAGCTTAAAAGATCCGTATCATCCCTTTCCCTCCTTTTCCCAAACCCTGAAATGAACACTGTAACTGTTTAATTCTCTTTTCTTTTATTCTTACTGATCTTAGTTTAGCAGTCCCTGATGACTCATTGTAAATGTTGGCTTCACCAAATTTAAGTGGGCGGTATGTTACAGACCAAGTAGTATAAGTTATAAATTATTTATTACATTTTATTCAATTGTTGTATCGCAAATATCTTAGCGTCTAGGTATAGGGGAATAGCCTGGCAGCTGAGATACAAATCCTGAGGCAGTTATCAGTCGCTCCTTAATCCTCTAGCGGATCACCCCTATCTCTTTGCGATAGGACGGCTGATTTACCTTCGAGCCTACAGAGTCCGCCACCTCCCGGTGCAATCTTCGAATGAGGACAGCACCTTACGGGCTCGTCTCCAAGATTATCGCCGATTTGCGAGCTGCCCGCCCTAAGTCAGTACAGCCTTGACTCCCTTAGGATGAGTGCAGCCTTGAGTGCCTGAGGAACAGCACATGCTTGAGGCCCTTGGGAGCATCTTACCGCTTGCTGCATCCATTCTCTGGAGGTACAACTTCTTCGAAGCCCCGCCAAGCTCCAATTTTCAACCTGGCGTCAGCGGCTACAGGGGAGACGCAGCATCAACCAGATAAGCGAGACTATAATCCTTTTTTACCCTCAGCGGCCACTATTCGCCCGATCATCAGCTGTACCTGCTTGTATTTTTTATTATTTTCATTCGCACAGAAGTTTAATATTTTTTTTTCTTATTTTTCAAATCTAACATACTAACCAGTGCCTGCTCCATAAGGAGATCTTTTTTTTTTCTTATGCTTTCAAATAAATAATTCAATTTTTTTTCTATCATTCTATATAGTTGTTCATTTAGCCTCAATAATAGGCACCTATATGTTCAGCTCCATTTTCTCATCAACCTCTTCTATATATATACATTTCATTAGCAATTTGGTGCTGAGCATTAACAATCCTACTTAAATAAAATAAAAACATGAATAGATCTCTTTTAATTTTGTAATGAGTAACTGATGGGGGACGAGGTTAGCTCAGTGGTAGAGCACTCGACTAATGAACTGGAGGACCAGGTTCAAAACCCGAGCGCGCACTAAAGATTTTTTCTTCTAGTGCTGCCGTTCGAGGGTTGGATTTGGGGTCCCAGATCGTCCCTAGGCTCACCCAGCCTTTAATTAATTTAATTAGTAATGGGTACCTTGGGTGCTAATGACTCTAGCAGTCGGAGCAGCCAAGGGGAAAATCAGGCGGCAGGAGCATAGTGTTGTTGACCACACTATCTCCCTAGTGTGCCGTATGGTAAAGACTCAGATACCTCTACAGTATCTGCCCCTCTGGGCCCTTGTGGCCTGTTACGGGACTGATTTTTAAATGAGTAACTGATCAATTATTAATTTGCTTCCAGAGTTATGTTTACACATGGCACCTACTACACTACGTAATAAATACAAAAAACCTCGTATTATCGTATTTTGATCTAACGCGGGAACAGGATACAGTCCCTCTATTGGTAGAAAGCGCTCCTTGCGGCGGCTTTGTGAACCTACGTCTGGCGGGCTTTTCTATTGAAATATATTACAAAGTAAACCCCCCCTTTCCGATTGACCGATTCAGCTCATTTTTACAACACTTCTTTCTCATGAGTTACCCACGACGTATACCGCGTTTCGTTACAATACAACAGAAATTACGACCGGTATGAGTATATTAGTAATTTGGGTCCGGAGTAAACCCCCCCCCCTCCTAATGAACCGATTTAGTTTACTTTCACAACACATATTTACCTGTAAATTACCACTACGAATACCGAGTTTTGTCGAAATATACCAAAAATCACGGCTGGTAGTGGCGAATTGGTATTGTGGGTCCGGAGTAACCCCCCCCCCCTCCTAATGAACCGATTTAGTTTATTTTTACAACACATATTTACCTGTGGATTACCACTACAAATACCGAGTTTCGTCGAAATATACCTAAAATCACGGCTGGTAGTTGCGAATTGGTATTGTCGGTCCGGAGTAAACCCCCCTCCTTATGAACCGATTTAGTTCATTTTTATATCTCACTTTTCTCTCTATATTACCACTACGAATACCAAGTTTCGTTGAAATATAACAAATATTACGGCTGACATGGTCAAATTAGTGTTTTGGGTTCGGGGTAAACCCCCCTTCCGGTGGACCGACTTTGGTGGTTAACGAACTCGTTCAATCGTTTGCTAATTGAATGCTATATACCAAGTTTCGTGACGAAAAAACAAAAACTCTGGCCGCTATCGTGTTAACAGACATATATATATATATATATATATATATATATATATATATATATATATATATATATATATATAAATTTTAACGGGGGTCATTTTCGGTGTCTACTAGGTATGATCGATAAAGATTTGAAGAAATTTTTCAAAAATTCCGTCATGAGTCCAACCTCAATAGCTACTTTCCTTCGGAGGAAAGTGCTAAAAAATATAGATCCCATTCCAATAAATATAGGCTACGCCCGTCTATATTTCTAAGCCCCATTCTTTTTACAAGCTCATAACCTATACATTTTTTCCTATTAGCGAGGCCCGGCCCGGGCCCGGGACAACAGTACCCGGCTTTTCCCCCCATGTGGCGGCCCTGACATAAATCTACTCCTCCAAGACGTTTATCGCTGTCCAGTCTATATAAAATGTTTTTCCTATTCGTAATGTATCGTTTGGTTTGAGGTGGATCTCTGTCACACATGCAATGTATTACTTATCAATTGATGAATAACTTATAGTATGACGGGAACCGTGCTATAATAAACTCCACAAAATTATGTAGTAGCGTTAATTTTGACGCTACATTATTTTTTTTTTTTTTACGGCGCATCGACAAATCTTGGCCATTAGCGCCGGGCCTCCAGGGTGCAACCAGGAATTTTCTCAGCGAGCCCTGAGATGAGAAAATTCCTATCGCCGGTGGTGATCGAACCCACCATCTCCCGCTTATGAATCCAGCGCGCTAGCCACTAGACCACGGGAGACCCCCGATACATTATTTAACGCAATAAAATAACTACTTATTTGCCGTGACGAAGCACGGGTATTCAGCTAGTTCTAGATTTCATTTAAGGTTTTATTCCTCAATGTTGTGCAGAAACTGTGACGCAACATACCTTCTTATATTGTGAATGTTTTGTAAAGCATTTAGAAAAACTCTTTGGCAGAACTTGGCAATTCTCAGTTTTGGAGGTAATTTCGGTATACAAATAAACTTTTTCAACTTGGAAATGGTTTTAATTTTTTATTCACAGAACAATCGAAGATTCAACTAGTTTTTATTTCCCAAGTTATGGCATTTCATGAATTATTACGCTCAATCCATCCAAGAGTCATGAAGAAGCTAATTGAAGAAAACAATTCCGATTATATTTCTGATATCTTATCGCGTAATGATCTTCCAGAAAGTACAAAAAGGTTTGTTAAGCATTTTGAACAAGCTATTAAAGAATACAAAACTCTGAAGGATTTTATTGATGATACTGGTTGTTGTAATGTTTCTGAAGGAATTAATGGTTTATACATCCAAGCATTTTCCAATGGAGTTTCAGAAGTTATTATGGATTTTAACCAAACCCTACTCCATATCGCAGAGTCTTTTCTTAGTAGATCTTCTCTAGCAACATTGGAAATATTTCAAGATCTAGGCCTGTTTGTCGAAACGTTATCTTGTTTGAATGGAGCTGTCAAACAAGTAAAGGAGAAGAAATACAAAGGTTGTAAGGTTCTCGATTTATGCGAACAATTAATAGTTAGTAATCCTCGTAGCCAAGAATCTATATTTAGGAAAATACAGAAACATTGTTTAAAACAGTTTTACAAGCAAACAAAACTTTGGATTACTCAGGCATTGTTGATTGATCCTTATCAAGAATACTTTATCACTTCTTTTGAACTACCTTCAAATTTTGATTATAGTGTATGCAATATGACAAATTCTGTAAGCCTGTATCAGGGCGCTGAAAGCTGTACATCACTAGAGTTTAAGGTTCTTCCCGAAAACCTCCCTTCTTTAATTCCACTTTCTATTGCAATGAAAATTCTTTTTATTGGTGAAGCCCTAACAGTTTGTCAGCACAAGGAGTCTGATTCTAAAACAAATGAGAGAATTCTCTCAATATGTGGGATTAGCGAACAGAATATTTTTGAAAGACTGATAAAAATTGAAAATGAAACATTTAGTTTGAAAAACCTCGGTGACCTAATTGACGACCTTTGGATTGGTGTTAATAAGTATATTCGACAAGTAAGTGATGAAATAGGGAAAGTAAAAGATCAGCTTAATTTGATGTGGGAGTTGTATCTACTTGGGCGAGGCGAGCTTTTTCAAGAGTTCCTACTCAAAGGGAGTTCGTTATTAAATACAGATGTCACCCTAACGAACAGTAGGAACCTCAACGTCGCTTTTAAAGATGCTCTTTACTATGTATATTTGACAGAGTGCTCAGATCTTACTGATCAATTTTTTTTCAAACTTCCCAAGAGTAACGCTTTAAGACGAGGCACTACAGCTTGGTCTGTAATGCAGCTCAACTGTAAAGTAAAGTGGCCACTGCATTACTTGTTCTCTCCAGAAGTTATGAACACCTACAACAGGCTCTTCATTTTTCTCTTAAGGCTGAAAAAAGCTCAAATAGATGTTACATCCACATGGAAGAACATAAATTCTATTAAAAAACACACTTTGAGGATGGAAATTCTAGAAATACGAATGTATCTACTAGGAGTTGTCGGTAATTTGCAAAACTACTGCTTTACCAATGTCATCGCCAATGAAATGACAGTATTATTGGAATCAGCAAAGAATTCCTGCATGTTCACAGATTTGCAGAAAGCACTCCATCTCTTTTTAACAAACATAAGTAATCGCCTTTTCATATATAATTCTCAACCCAGCTCTATTTCAGATACAAATTCTCAATCTGTTGAAACTGTTAACAAATTTTTTGAAACAATATTTGATTTGTGTCGATTTTTTTCTGAGCTAGATTTAAAAGAGGAGAATTTATTTTCAAAGTTAGAATTCTTTAAAACTAAATTAAACGATACTTTAAAGCATTTGTTTTCACTATTAAATAAAATAGACGAGGCTTACTATCATGATACAGGTAGCTCATCTTCTCATTTACATAATTTAATGCTGTGTTTAGATTATAACCGATTCTTTCAAAATAAATATAAGCTCACCTCATATGATTAAATTAGTTATTCTATTGTGTATATTTTTGTATAAAAATTTGTAAATATATTTTTTAAAATCGATGTTTCCTCCAGTATTTTTTTACCCTTTCTCAAGAAAAAGATTCCAATCCAAAAGCATCTAGAAATTAACCCTTTAGAGGCCGTGAGCTACAATAGTAGCTCGGTGAGAGGTGGGCTCCCCGGACTGTGAGCTACTATAGTAGCTCGGTGAGAGGTGGGCTCCCTGGACCGTGAGCTACTATAGTAGCTCAATGAGATGCCGGCTCCCTGGACCATGAGCTACTATAGTAGCTCGGTAAGAGGTGGGCTCCCCGGACCGTGAGCTACTATAGTAGCTCGGTGAGAGGTGGGCTCCCTGGACCGTTGGCTACTATAGTAGCTCGGTGAGAGGTGGGCTCCCCGGACCGTGAGCTACTATAGTAGCTCTGGACCGTGTGCTACTATAGTAGCTCGGCTTCTCCAGCGTTTCTAGACCATGAGCTACTTTAATAGCTCTGTTCCTGGAGCCATCTGTTAGTGGTTCTTATGAAAAGCTGAAGTATTGCTACCCTTTTCACAACTTTTTTTTTCTTAGCCCCAAAAACATTTTAAAATGTAAAAAAAAAAAAAAAATTAAAATGAAAAAAAAAGTTCCACCTTTGGCTCTCCCAAGTCCAGATCAAAATGGATGATCGGAAACTATGGATAATTAAATAAAAGAACCCAATTGCAGAGTCCCAGCGAGCCCGCTTTAACTCTCCCGTGTTCGGTCTCTAAAGGGTTAAAGGATATGAAACATTTCAAATGTCAGAGATATTTAACTATAATTTTATTCTTACAAAATATTTTTAATAATTATTATTAAAATTACAAATATTAAAATCTAAAGGGTCTCCCTGTGGTCTAGTGGCTAAGGCCTTGGATTCTCATGTGGGAGATGGTGGGTTCATCTCACCGGAAGCAGCAGAGATTTCTCTCATTTCAGGGCTTGTTGAGAGGAGTCACAGCAGCACCATGAATTTTGGTCGATGGTTCTTTTGTTTCCAGCCTATATATAGTCTGGCCAGAAAATAAAAGAACTAGAAGGAAGGGGAGCTAGGCCTTCCCCCACGTGGGCTGGAGGCAGCACGTGCGCACTGCCTGGTTCTTTTCTTTACGGTACACCTATAGAAGTTGGTGTGCTGTAAAAAAGGAAAAAAACCTTACAGTTTTAATTTCTTGGTCCCTGAAGAACCTTGGAGATCCCATTTTAAATCTCACCTAGGAGAAGTTGAACTACTTTAACAAAACTGTAGGAAGGTCTAATCTGACGATGGTTATATTGAAAGGTTGTGAGGAAGTGAATGCTCCAGTGCTAGAGGAATATCTTGGCTGTTGATGCACTCGAATTACAGCACATTGTACTACAAGCTTCAATAAGGACGTGTAACATACTAAATAGAATCAGACCTAACCCAAACCTATTGAAATTTTACACAAGGTTTTCTCAAGCTGAATTAAAAAAAAAAAAAAAAAAATCAATCCTGTAACGCGCCACAAGGCCCAGATTTACGGTAGATGTGTCTAATTCTTGACCATACGGCACTATGCTTCAGCCGCCTGATTTTCTGTTCTGGTGATTTGAAAAAAGTTTTAAAAAAATCTTTCATAAATGCATTAATACCTAGATTTGTTCAGAATTAATTAATAGTAAGAAATGATCGTCTGGCGATGTCATTTCTTAGGATCACAAATGTTTTCACTGCTTAAGTGAAATTGACCAATTGTCAATTGGTGAAAGCGTAGGTGGGGCTCGACGTTGCCCGTTGTAAAACTCTCCAGCCCCGCTCTGCCTAGGCACGGGAGTAGGAGAGGGAGAAGTTGCAACTCAGCAAGGCCGTCATCGGCTAGAGGCGCCTCCACCTTCCTCTACCCGTCCACAGCCAAGAAACAAGTTATATCCTCCCACTATGAACTTAATTAAAAAAGTAATGTGAATTATGAAGAACACGGGTAAGAAAACAAAACTTGTTAAAATAGCATACTTATTTATTTCATATATGACACTGTTTAAAACTTACTCAGAACAAATATATCCATGAAATAAATTACAAAAAATTATCAGTAAAAGGAAAGCTGATAAATTTCAAAAATTTATAATGAAAGTATCTTATTATACCAATGAAGTAAATACAAATAATTTAACTACCTGGTTCACATATAATTCAAATTTATAAAATATCATAAAAATTATAAAAAATACTTCCATCCTAACAATAGTCACAATGTCCATGGTGGTAGTTATGAATAGCTTAAGCTTGTAAAATAAGCATGAATGAGTTTACATGTATGTCAGATTGTATATTTAAATATATGTGTGTGTATGTATTATATATATATATATATATATATATATATATATATATATATATAAAACATAATATTATAAATCCTATTTCTAGATAGAGAAATTGAAAGGCTATATTGAATAAGGATAGTCTATTTCTGTTGAATTCCATGGAAACTAGTGTCAAGAACTAGATTTCAAGTTACAACTCCATCAAACATTATGCTATGAATGACAATCTTAAGTTTAAGGTCAGGTTAGGCTTAAATGTCGGGTGAAAGCAATCTACAGATGTGGCCAAGAAATTTAAGTAAGCCAAACCACTAAAGCCCAAAAAAAGAAAAAAGTGGTGTCGGAAAACACTTTATAGACAGGAATGTTATTCCTTAAACAACACTTTTTTTCTTTTTTGGGGCTTTAGTGGTTATAAACAACACTTTATAGACAGGAATAACGATAGCATATTATGAGAAGCGATTGGAGAAAGAGGCACTGCGATTTAATCCTGCCCCTCGGTACAGGTCAGCTCATCGTCTCGTAAGGGTTAATAAACTCTGTCTTTCAAGAAAAACCAACCTAGTCCCAAGTAAAAAGCCAATATCAATGTGTACAGTCACAAAAAAAACAAAAAAAAACCCGTTTAGAGCCTTCTGCTCAAATTCAGGAAGATAAATCTGCTTTAGGTCCACCCGACAAACCTATGTAATGTACAACATACAGTCTTCTTTTTTTGTACATGGCCACCGCGCATGCACGAACGCCAGTCGACACTTTTTTGTAACTTTTTTTTTTTCAGTTTAGTCATCGCTGAAACATATTTATGTTAAAATAAATTCCCAAGACTTGAGCTATTGGTAAATCCTCCATGGACTTGTTAAACGTAGGAATGGTATAACTTTGGTTTATGAATCTAAATAAAATTATAAACAATGCACATACTATAATTCCACTAAATATCTACATAAGTATAAGGCCTTAGTATATCATTTAAATTTCATTTCAAATAATAAATAAAACATTGATAATAATTAAAAAAAAAAAAAAAACAGTTTAATTTGCACAAACACACTTCTGGAGTTAACTGTAATATGTTGCAGAGGCGTCTAGAACCAAATCACAGCTAAAACATATCATTTACCAAAATTCTAGTGATTTTTTTCTCTGCATATTTTAAAAATTTGACTGTAATATCTTCTTTTATGAGAGAACGCCTAGAAACTAGCGGATCCAAGGTTAAAATATGTTGGAATCAAATTACAAAAACCTCCGGTATTCTTGCTTGAACATTACGGAAAAGCTTTTGCCTCTTTCTTAAGTAATACGAAATATTTAGTAAATAGTTCAATCTAAATATAAAAAGGATTTTCATATTGTAATGAACTTTGGTTACCTTGTGTTTATTCCACTAATTTAATAAGTTCATTGAATATAAATTGGGTATAATTTGAGAAATTGCTTATGGCAAATTATTATTTGCTCTTCATTATTGTTAAAAATGCTAGAATTTGGTTTGAAATAGATAAACGTTGTGTTGCTGATTTGATTCTTGGCTAAAACTGTGCATTTTCTGCACAAAAGATACCGTTCTATAAACAAAAACAAATTATGAGAATTAATTTACATATAAAGTTCAACTACGTGACAAAACTAAGGGCTTGAAACATGTCGGGAATAAATTAAAGTTTAAGACAAAACAATTCCCTACTCTTCAACAGTTGTTTAGAATGAGCGGTAACCTGTAGATGGCCTCATGCAAATGGTTCTCAAAGCAGATGTGCCAAAAACAACAACAAAAATAAATTTAAAAAATATGGTACTGAGATGACAAAACCAGAGCATATTGTAAGGAAAGAAATGTTGTGCCACGGAAATAAATAAATATATATATATATATATATATATATATATATATATATACACACACACACACACAATGATTTTTGTTAATAACATCAGTGTAGTTTAACAAAAGCAAATCATTACTGCCGAGGTTCGCGAAGAAATTATATAGTAAATAAATAACAAAACATGGATCCACCAGCTGTAGCCACGTTGAATACACTGATTCCTGTAGGTCACCGAAGCTAAGCAATGTATGGCGTGGCCGATGGCTGGTTAGGTGACTAGCAGGGGAAACCAAGTGCTATTGGTATTATTAAAGAATACCAAACTATAGAAAGCCAGTACTAATAGCCCACAAGTTGATATGCCACGTAAAAAAAAAAAAAAAAAAAAAAAAAAAGTATAAATAGTTATGTCCAGAGCAGAAAAAAAAAATCGTTTTAAAATTTAGCGTATCTTTAGGCCTGGGTAACCATTTAGGATTACAATTGAAGTATCACATATTAACAAATGCAAGTTAAATATCATCAGTGATATAGAAAAACAGGAGCAGGATTTTTTAATTATTCCGAGTGGTTAAAAACTTGCTGATGCATTGCTGGAATTAATTAGGTTTTTATTAAAGCCTTTATTCTATGCGCTGCAAATATATACATAATTTAGAAATGATGGAATAGAATATTTAGCTTTATCAAGGGTCAGGTCTATTTTAATGTACTTATCTTTTTAATTGCATACACGTTTAATTGATTACAATAAAAATACTTATTTACTTGATGAAATGATTACGATGATATGATAGGGAGAGATTGGATAATAACCGATGCTTTAAGACTAATGATAAGCATGACGTATGGCTATGAGTAAGAATTTTATCAATGAGAAATGTTATTCAAAGGAATAGAATAACTAACTATTTATTTTTCCGATAATTTATTTCTGCCCATTCAAATAGAAAATTAAGCCTCTCTCTTCTCTAAAGGACTAAATAAATCCAAATAGGAACAAAGTTATTTTCATTCGAATGGTATAAGGAGTTTTTTTTTCATATCTATGAAACATTGTCCTCTATTAAGATGAAATTAATACCATTCATGCGCATTACAAATAAAAATTCTCGAATATATTAAGTTTAATATTTGTTTTCATAAAAATAATTTTCTAAGTAATATTGGTTACAAAATGACTTACATTTTACTCTGATAGTTATATATAAAAAATTAATTATTATTTTCTCGTAAATTTAGGTTTTATCGATGAATTCTATAACAATTATTCATATGATAGGCCTTCAGTTGGCGATGAAGAGGAGTATCTATATATTAATTTTTTTAGATACAAGTTTCTGTTAAATAATAATACTATCTTTGGAGAGAAGCTTCTAGAAATAGTTTGGTAAATAATTAAAAATGGTCGAAGATCAAAAACTGAATAAAAATTCAGCTCATCATAAATTCATATTTATTCCTTCGTATATTTATAGATAATCATATTTATATCAATCAATGAGTCCCATTATTGATATCCGATCAGGAGCATTTTACTCAAAATACTTTAAATCACTTTAGAGAGGAGATATTCTCCCCTCGGCCAGGGAAGCTGTGAATATCCGTATGGCTTATAGTGTGTACGTATGATGTATGACCTATAGCATGTACGTATGGCTCAAGTACTTCCAATATAAAAGGGTTCTCAAAGATCTTACCAAAAAACTAAGAAATAAATTTTATTTCTAGTAATAATTCACATATGATTTTTCTTTTTATTTAATTATTCATTTAAGGAGCTACGTAACGTAGGCGATTGGCTCCATGAAATGTTTATTTAGTTACGGAGCACCACATTATTTTTCTTTTAAATATATCTACTTTAGCTCTAAACACAAAATAAACTTGGCAATGTAAAAATTAATTTCGTTTAGAGCCTTCTGCTCAAATACAGGAACATAAATATGCTTTAGGTCCACCCGACAAACCTATGTAATGTACTGTATAACATATAGACTATCGTGCAGGCACGAACGCTAGCGGACACGTTTGTAACATTTGTTTTCCAGTTTAGTCATCGCTAAAGCATATTTATGCTAAAAAGCTATTGGATCACAAAGTTCTGTTTCAAGCTATTAAGCTGGCACTGAAGGTGTAATGTTTTAACGGAAATGGATAGACCAAGAAAACCTTATGGACCTTAGAGAGGTTTTACAGCCGAACCCCCAGGGAGTGAGAAGGTTTAGAGAGACGTAGCGTAGATTGATAGAAATGGACCTGGGCCAAGTAGTCAAACCTTGACAAGAATCAAGAAGGTTGGGAGCTGCAAGAGCAGACTTTTAGATGCACAAGGAATTATAGTAGGAATGATATAACTTGTCACTCGGGGAAAGCACAGAGGGGGCTCGACGTTGCCAGTTCTACAATCCTCCCAGCCCCTGTTCTGCCTAGACGCAGGACTAGGAGAGTGAGGAGTGGCAACGCAGCAAGGCCGTCAATGGCTAGAGGCGCCTCCACCTTCCCCGACCCGTCCACAGCCAAGTGATAAGTTACATCCTCCCACTATAGTAGTAATAGTAAGAAAGAGATAATAGGCAGACTCCAGAGCAGTTACCACTTCAAATAATTAACAGGTACAATGAATGAACCTCATTTTTAATTGATCATATTCCACCATTTTTAATTACACTAATCAATAAGACAAAATTGCAGATGTATATTATAAAAAGTTCTTTAATGAGAAAAGTAACAATACTGTAATTACCAATAGTTTGGCACCCTCAACGCTTCAATAATGGCTCTGAGTATAAATGAAACTACAACTTTAACCACAACACAGTTATGAGAAATTCGAAAAAACTTTTGTCAATTTTATTTTTTTTAAGAAAAGTTTTTCGTTTTATTCGAAACTAAATATGTTCATTGATTGTAATAGTATATATTGTTACAATCAATTAAATTTATTTAACAAATCAAGCTCGAACTACTGTCAAAGTGGTTAAAACTGTCAAGTGGTTAATAGTCGATTCACTGATTACATAGTCTCTTTTCTCAAAACAAAAACAAAGAAAAGTCCACTTTCATACAGCCTTAAGGAATTCCATTACGATATATACAAATAGTAAATGAAATTCTTCAAAATATTCCGATCTTATAGGTAATTCTTGCGTAGATTTATACGGATTCAGCAGGGCTCTGGAACTCGGACAAAGCTTTGATCGGATTTTGAACTTTCTTCTGCGAACCTTTACGAACTTTTGCTTTCACTTCTTCGGGCTTTTCAGGTCTAACCAAAGGTTTCTTCTCCGGTGCCTTCATCTTCCAGACAACAATTGGCGACTGAAAAAATAGATAAAAATTTATAAAAACATAAAAACAATAATTAAGGGTTACAAAATATATTTAAGGGATAGTCAAGAAGTTAAAGTTTCCTTTACAATAAGTTGCATTAGAGTGGAGTAATTGGTATAAATGTTAAATCCTAGGCTGCTGTTAGGGATTAACATTGGGTTGTGTTATTTTCCCAATAAATGGATTGGTATCGAACTCAGTATTTAAGTTATATGTGGATCCGGTTCTTAGAGAGATGTCAATTGCTTCTCTTTTGTCGGATGGAGGGGGCGTGGCAAAATTAAAATAAAGATTTTTTGACTAAGGTGTAAAATATGCCCTATTGACCCCTAGAGTGTGGTTGACTGCTGTACAAGTATGGCCGTGCTGCGGGAGCAGAAGACTTCTACACAAGTCGGAGACAGCCATGCCCCTGATACTGTTGATTTGTACAGCTGTTTTATGACTTATAGCCTTAAATCCGGATGACTTATGGAGAAGTTCTGTTCTTGATTCTATCTAGGGGAATTCTGAGGAACTAATAGTTATTTTTTTATCATAAGAATTCATTAACGTGGTGGAAGACAAGGAATGCCCTTGTCTATCAGGCTGTACCTCGCCCTTCTCCGTAGTTTTTAGGATCTTTCCTTCCCATAGTTTCTCAGAATGTCTAAAAAATATTTTGCAAGGAAAGCAATGTAACATTGTACAAATTTCCCTTTTTAAAACTTTACAGAAAAATGTTGTAATTACGAGTGTAATTATAACCAAAGTTGTGATTACAAGTGTAATTGTAATCACTCTTGGAATTACGTTTATAATCGTAGTCGTAATCATATCTCCAGGGTCTGCAATTATAATCATAATCATATCTCCAGGGTCTGCAATTATAATCATAATCATATCTCCAGGGTCTGCAATTATAATCATAATCATATCTCCAGGGTCTGTGATTATAATCGTAATCACATCTCGAAAGCCTGTGATTATAATTGTAATCGTAATCACATCTCGGAAATCTGTGATTATAATCGTAATCACATCTCGAAAGCATGTGATTATAATCGTAATCATATCTCGAAAGCCTGTGATTATAATTGTAATCATAATCACATCTCGGAAGCCAGTGATTATAACCATAATCACATCTCGAAAGCCTGTGATTATAATTGTAATCATAATCACATCTTGGAAGCCAGTGATTATAATTGTAATTACGATTATGACCAACTCTGCTTCCAGGCACATATATTGTACAGGCCTAATTCTCGACTGCACAGCATACTAAGGACATAGTGTGGTCAGTACTATGCTCTGGCTGACTGATTTCTCTCATTTGTAGGTACTCATTAAAGGCTGGGTGGGCCTCATGATATTGGGGGGGGGGAGGTCCAACCAATAAACAACAACACTAGAAGATAAAAACATCTAGTGTGCCATACGCAAGGATTCCAGTAATTGCTGTACCACTTGCGGTCCCAGGCAGAAAATGTAAGAATCAGAGAACGTTTGGCATTCCAGAATCACAGATACAAGCAAGAAGAGCTAAAATGGATTTGAAGAAATCTGATGCAACATGAATGAAAATTGATAACAAACAACCCACAAATATTTCTAAAATAAAAGCTGAAATCTAACAAATTATGCATGACGAACAGCAAAAAATTCGATTTTTTTTTTTTTTTTATCCCTTTTCTTTTAGAGGTCATCTGAAAAATGTGTAAAGATTTTTTAACTAATTACAGCTGTTAGTTACAAAATTTAGGTGTGCTGATTCCTGAAACTCTAATTATTAATAATGTGGAAAATAAATGCTTCAATAAACTATATTCTGAAAAATGATTGTAGAATCTTCACATGTTATGTTAGAAGGAATGGAGAATTAGTGTAAAGACATAACAAAGAAGCAAATACTTGTGTGGATTGGGGATTTATCATAAGCAGTTAGTAATAACAGGTTTTAGAAACTTAGCAAAAACAATATCACAAGGTTAAACACTCGATTCCAAACGATAATCAACAAAATACTACTAGCTATTCTAATATTTAGTAGAAAGTCTTCTCTAGGAGGAAAATGTGTTTTGAAGAACTGTGATGGCATTTTACAATAATATAAAACTAATTAAATAAAGGACTGTGTTCTTGGTTGAATATATATTGTAAATAAAAGGGTGTAGATATAAACATTTTAGGGAGAAAAAGCAATGGATTTCACCAATCAACACAAGAGTGTGCGTCTGCATGAAGAACTCGTTTAAAATAAACATTTCATTAATAAAACCCGGAGCTATTTTTGAATGAATGAATAAGATCATTTATTTAGCAACAAAAAATATTTGCATCCAAAAACAAACAAGCTTTAGAGCTATTTTTGTCTCGTTTCTATGCTTAACCCTTTCATTGCCGGTGAATGAAGGGACTCGTAGTGCCCGGTATGCTCGATGCTTACCATCTAGCTTCTTTCGTACGCTTCCCAATCTCTCCTCATCTCGACCTCACTACCGTTCAACGTTTTCGTCTCTCTCAACATCCCATTGTTAAAAATTAGGAATTATCAATATATAACCTGTCTGTAGGTTGAAAACCTAATATTAAATTGAAGAAATTTTCTATCATTGAAAAGACAATCACTCAGATAAAAAATTAAGATATAATTAGTTTATTTAGACCGACCACACAAATCAAGATTTGACTAGTGACTGAAAGATACAAACAGCAACAATAGAATTTACATTTTTTGTATAAAATTTTAGATGATAAAATACTTGCACTATGCATAATTTCAATTAATATTCCAGGAAGATTTGACGAAATCAAAAATTATATTTTTGAAGAATTTGGTGAAACTCTATTCATAAATAACAAAATCAACTCTACTAGCAAATCCAAAAAATGCTCAAAAAGTATAATAAAATGCATTATATCGTGATGTCTCCTTTAGATGCCTCAGGGATACGGCAGTAATCTCTGGCGTGGATTTAATGAACCCGAGAACTCTCCTTATTCTATCTAGCTTTTTATTATTTTTATTTATTTTTTTACGATGCATTGACATTTCGGCCATTAGCCCCGACATCCTCGTGAAGAAGCAGTGAGATGAGAAAATTCCTGCTGCCAATGGGATTCGAACCCACCATCTCCTGTATGAGAATCTAAGGCGTTAGCCACTAGACCACAGGGAGACTCTTATTCTCTCTAGAGCAAACTGACTTTATATGAGTTAATAGTACTAGGCCGGAGGAGCAACCAACGGGGCTATCAAGTTATCGTGAGGAGCATGAGGGGTTCAGAGAGTGGAGCACGAGTTATCAAGCGTCTGGGGCCGTGCTGGTTGAGCATGAGTTAACTTGTTCAGAACAATGAAAAGGTTAATAAAAATCATTTTCTCGACACTCTGAGTAGAACACAAGTCGAATTTGCCAGTAGATAGAAAGAGAAGGGAGGTGTATGATGGCACAAAGTCCTTCCACGATCTCCTATCTCTCTTCTGTCTTATTATTTATTAATCATAATTTAAAAAACAAACATTTTTTTTTGGGCCATGCAAGTACACCGATAATTGTAAGACTAAACAAGAATAAACTAAACACAAGAGAACCCTTCCCAGGAAACAGGAAGAGAGGAGGTCCTAGGAAAATCTGGCAAAAAGACCTGGAAGAGGACCTTAGAAAAATCGGAGAAGAAAAGCCCAGGATAGAGATAAATGGAGGAAAATTGTTCGGGAGGCCAAAGTCCATTTTGGACTCTAGAGCCACAGAAGTAAGTAAGTAATTAAACAATAATAACATTCATCCCAGAATAAGATTCCACTCATTTCAAGAAGATAACACAATTTTTTCAAGAGTACAATCGGTTTTGATGTAGAAAATGAAACACTAGGCAAACAAAATTAGTCCAAATTGGATGGAACAGGAATCAGTGAGTTCTGAGTAAATCTAAACAAAAAGTTTAAAAATCTCAAAAAAGCTAATCAATGGTGGACTGAGGATATTTGAGTGTATAACAACAACCGACAAACTTTGTAAAATTCTTAGATGTCCCTCGATTTGTCAGTATTTGTATACTGGGCATTGAGCTGAAATCCTTAGTGTGGAATCTAATGCTGATTTAGCTTTGGAGCTTCCGGATTCCCTCGCAATGTCCATAGACTGCACCAGTTTGTTACAACAGTTTGTATGCTATTTTCATCAGTTCTTCTGCAGTAACTATGAATTACATTCCCGAAGTATTTACGACAGCAATGAGCTTAGGAAAAGCAATCGGTGTATTGAAATATAATTGCAAATCTGAATTTTTGTTCCCCCAAAAATTAAAGTGAGAAACCTTTGGAATGTAAACTGCCAAGAAGTTTGAAAGAATAATGTTTAAAGGAAAAACTATTTCCACATAGAAGGATGTGTATATAGATTGCCGATCACAGCCAATGTGTTGAAGTGGAAGCTCCAGACAAGCGAGCGGTCTGCGGGACCCTTCAACCATCAGACTAAACTTGCATGAATATTCCACTTATTTGGTGAAATCTATCGGAAATACAAAATTCTGCTAGAAGGCAAAATATTTGTATTCTAAATTAATTATTCAAGGTAAAAATGATCACTACATTATAAAAATATTTTACTGGGAGTCAGATCTTCTGAATAAACGTAACTATATAACAGTACAAATTTAAGAGGTTTATTAAACGTAAAAAATTATATTAAGAGACCATAAGATCGTAGGTAGGTCATGCAAGATGTTCCATAATCCAGTGAGAGTAATACTCACCTATATCAAACTCATATTGCAAAGCCCTCTAGTAACACAAAAGATATGTGTAAATTATTAAGAGAATTTCTAAGAGGACTTAGGGCTTAAATAATATTGATCTAGATGTTTTATACCTACAATACTCATACACCCAGGCAAGTGCAATATAACCAGTGCGGAGATAGTCGGAGTTCGCTCATAATGGTTAATAAAACTAAATTTTAAAATAAAATTTGTTTTTATTGCCAACGTTTTGGCATGAATTTGGAGGCCTATAAACGAAAATGGACAGAGTAAGTAACAATAATAAAATAAAAACAGGTAATAATAGCTGGTAATTAGTAATAATTGGTATTCATTTGCTATGATTACTTATTATTATGTTGTTATTATTTCTTTTTTTTCTTTTTTTATTACTTACTCTGTCCATTTTTTTATCGCCCTGATAACGGCTTGAGATACGAGCCGAAACATTGGCGATAAAACTAATTTCTATTTTAAAATGTAGTTTAATTAATCCTGACCGAACCCTAACTACCTTGACACTAGTTAATCTCTGTAGTAAACAATCTCGTCTTAATAAAATAACGAGATAAAAATCCCTTCTATATGAGAGATGGTATATACAAGTCAGGCCTTGTCTTTGTTTAATTGGCTGTCTTATCCTCTTGATGGACAAATAATATTTTAAAGATTTATTAATGAAGAAGTCCTTTGTTTAATTAAAGGTCGATTCATGCTAGACAGTGTCAGGGCCCGGCTGGGACAAGGTGAAGCAAGCTTACCAGCATTTTCAATGGACTCGTTCACCCTACACTGTGTGGTGCCCGAGCAGGGTCCTTGTTTTATGCTGGTGTGATATTTCGGCGTGGCCCGGCCCCAACACGGTCTAGTGTAAATCGAACTTTACTCCTCTATATTGTTGAAGGAATTACTCTTTGCTTAATCCACATGTAGCCAATTACTCAAAAAATTCTAGTTTGGCCCGACAATTTAAAATCATTCTCACAAACACTATTCTTGTTGTGAGATTAAATAAATTTCACAATCTGAGAGTGATTCCAAAAAATTGGTGGCGCTTTTATTTTAAAAGGCTACTAAGAATCATTTTACGATGTCAATCAATTTTTTGGGGCTAATTATTAGGCATTGTTCTTTATTTTAAAAGAAAAATGCAGTAGTAAAAACACACTGATATTAGTGAAATTAATTAGCATTATTTTTGGAAAATGCATTAGAATGTATTTTTTTCTTAAAGTTATAAATTTTCCAAATACTGAAACTAAAGTAACCAACAAAACCATGCCATTTAACAATTAAAGTATAAAAATCCTACAATTTAACCAGGAATACGACTTCTGAATTGGATCCAAACTAGGTGATGTGAACTACGGTTTGGTCCTCTGGGTCATTTCATTTATATCTCAAGTTATTTTTATATCCTAGATGCTAATACTTGCCAAAGTAGCTAAAATGTGTCTTGTCAACTAATAGAAATGAAAAATTCATAGTTTAGAACATTTGATATGTGCAGCATGTTATAATATTTGTAACAGCTGTTTTATATTTCATTGTTTACAGCTGTTTTCTATTTCATTGTTTACTTTTGTTTATTCTATTCATTCAGTCTAATATGTAGTATTATTCTAAGTTCAATAAAGCCTAGTTTCAGGTTATTATTTTCTCTTCTATAACAATTTATTGAACTTAGTTTTTGTTTTGGAATGGATCGTATTCTACGCCCTGAAAGATTCAGTATCAATCCTAATGAAGATGGAGCTCTACAAGAATGGAAACATTGGTTTCGTACATTCCAGAACTTTATTACTAGTGCTGATGTTCGTGAATGTGATAGACTCAAAGTGTTAACTAACTTTATTTCTCCTTCAGTCTATGAATATGTGAGTGAATGTGGAACATATAATGATGCTGTTGCAATTTTAAAAAGTCTATATATTAAACCAATCAATGAAATATTTGTTCGACATAAGCTCAAGACTCGACGCCAGGAACCTGGGGAAACTATTGACAGGTACGTCGAATCTCTTAAACGTTTGGCTAAAGATTGTAATTTTAAAGCTGTTAGTGCTGAAATTAACAGAGATGAATCTGTTAGAGATGCATTTATAGATGGGTTGCGGTCATCCCATATTCGTCAGAGATTATTGGAAAATCACACTTTAACCCTAGAAGAAACAGTTACTCAAGCAAGATCGTTGGAGCTCGCGGAACATCAATCCCAGGAATATTTGACTCCATCGACCATCAATACAGTCTCAATGAAGAAGGAATCGGATCCAAGCCACAGCGAAGAAGACTTTCGACCAGCTCCTCAATCAATCTCATCAGTCAGTCCAAAGTGCTACTTTTGCGGTTTCCAGAAACACAGTAGATCCATCTGCCCAGCCAGGGAGGCTATCAGTAGAAGCTGTGGGATCAAGGGTCACTACCAGAAGGTATGTAGAAATAAGGATAAATATTCAGTATCACCCCGGCGTCCAACAAATTCCACTAATTGTTTAGCATCTCTACCTTCAAATCTAAGAAAAGCTGTTGTTACTGTCAAGATTAATAATGGCTCAAATGCTCATGGTTTGATAGACACAGGTAGCACTGGTACTTTCATTAGTCATTCCACTGTCTCAAAACTTAAAATTCCTGTGATTCCCTGTAAAGTAGAAGATGTTGCTATGGCATCAACCTCCTTGAAATCCCAAATTAAGGGTCAATGTAGGATAAACCTTCAGTTACAGGATCATGAATACAATGGTGTAACAGTTAGCATCCTTAGAGATCTTTGTACGGACATCATAATAGGTCATGACATCCTAAATAGACATTCTTCAATTCAGGTAACATTTGGAGGAACTGAAGCTCCCTTGAATATTTGTAGTGTTGCAGTTGCTAATGTAGAACCTGCTCAACTGTTTACTAATTTATCTCCTAACTGCAAGCCAATATCAATAAGATCGCGTAGACATTCTGCCCCGGATACGAAATTCATTGAAAATGAAATAAAGAAATTGCTAGAAGATGGCATCATTGAAGAGAGCATTTCACCATGGCGAGCTCAAGTATTGGTTGTGGAATCCCCTAATCACCGGCGTAGGATGGTTGTCGACTACTCCCAGACAATCAACAGGTTCACTGAATTAGATGCATTCCCACTCCCAAGGATAGATGACATTATTAATAGAGTTGCTTCATATAGAGTTTTCAGTTCGATTGACCTCCGCAGTGCGTATCACCAAATTCCTATCACACCCGAGGACAGACCTTATACAGCCTTTGAAGCCTGTGGACGACTATATCAATTCACTCGTATTCCGTTTGGTGTTAGGAATGGAGTTCCGGCTTTTCAAAGAGCTATAATGAACATAGTTGCCGCAGAAAATCTTCAAGGAATTGAGGTATACTTGGACGATGTGACAATCTGTGGTCGTGATCAACAAGAACATGATCAAAATTTAGAAAAATTTCTAAAGGCTGTTGCTAAGTACAATTTAACAATAAATCTACAGAAAAGTGCATTCTCATTAAGCACAATAAAGCTTTTGGGATTTATCATTCGCCACAAAACAATTAGTGGAATTTGTTGGACGCCGGGGTGATACTGAATATTTATCCTTATTTCTACATACCTTCTGGTAGTGACCCTTGATCCCACAGCTTCTACAGATAGCCTCCCTGGCTGGGCAGATGGATCTACTGTGTTTCTGGAAACTTCACAAGTTTGATTATGGCGACTTCGGCAATGGAGGTACTGTTTTCTGCACAGCTGAAACACTATGTTCCAGCCAGAACAGAGCATATTCCCAGGCCTTATAAAGCCATTCAGAAATATTAATAGCAATAACAAAATTATTCCCAACTTTTAAAGCTGATTTATTCTCAAATTCTTCAAAAATCTCATTTTTGAAGTGCTCTACATCACACAACACATCCTAAGAGCAATTTTTACATTTGCGTATACAATTCACTAGAGGCTTGTGCCTTCCACAGGTAGGAGAATGCTCAGGGTAGGATAGGATCAGGATTTAGGGCCGATTAACATTTTATCATGTTCTTACGCCAGCACCTACAGTGATTTACATAATTAACATAACTGAGCATAAGAATGCTCAGTCTAGTTACGATTGGTCAGGAGGTGGTCTTCTCTTAGGATCAGGCCAACATCCAAGATTATTGGTGAGTAAAATTATCGTAAATATATATATCTTTCACCATCGTGTAAATAAATTAGTGATAAAATGGATCCCTTGTCTTAATACTAACTTTTTAATTTATAAAGACATTGTTAGAAAAAAAAAATCTGTAGATTAAAAAGCTGATAAAAAAACGTTCAAACTGCCATTCGGATTTAGTGGAAGATTAATAGGTCAACCTTTAAGTTAAGTAAAAACTTAATCATGCTTTGATTGTAATATTCAAGTTTTCTTAAAGTTACATTCTCAAAATTACAATTACAGCACATTTTCTTTGTACATAATCTTTAAATGTGACTAAAACGTTAAGTGCTACTAAGAGGAAAACAAATAGATGTTTCCTAGACATTATTAACTGACAGCGATGGCTCATAAGGCTTATGAAATAATCCCAAGGATGCTCCATATTCATTAATTGAAACATAGTTCACTCAGTAAAACATATCTTCATATGTATTTATTCGTCAGTCTCATTTATCATTATTGAAAATATTTAGAGACAAAAAATCAAACATAACAAAACTTTAAACACAAATATTTCGTTAACAATTTCAAACGAAACACTCTATCAAGTGTAAAATGAAAGAAAACAATGGATTCATGCAAATATACCAATGAAACATTGTAGAGGACGGAAATGCTTGGGCTAACTGGAAAATAAAAGGAGCCACTATCTCGATTAAAGCTTCCTTCTTCTGCAACTTCCTAGGATTATAATAGAATAACTTTTTAAAGTAGAAATGTTATTAAATGTGGCAATTTATTTATAGAAAGGTAATTTAAAAAAAAAAATTTATCATTATCGTGAACAATTTAAACGTGGAAAAAGGAGTAAAGTCTTTTACACAACTTTCCTGAGATATTTCTACCCTCGTCAAACCATTGTCTTCTATTGGCTCAGATACAGAGGACGAGGTAAAGATGAGCTTTTTATTCACTCAAAGGAGTTAATAAAAACCTTATCTTATATGAATATGTTTAGACATATAATTCTTATCAATATAAATAATGACTCAAAATCTCAACCATTTTCAAGAGTAATAATAAATAACAATAAAAATTTACAAGTTCGTCAATTTATTGAAATCCCTCTAGATGCTACTTGAGAAGCTTAAAAATAAAAACAGCCCAATATATCGTAGAGGGCTGGGAGGTTCTCAGGACCCAAGATTATCTACATGTAATTCTCAGAAGGAAACCTGAGGAAGCTGGGAGAATGTCTTTCGGAACATCGGTTATTATAGCAACGACAAAGTCATTCTTACAGAAGATGTTAAAACATTAAGTAACACGGATCATGGAAGCCTACGAGAATCATTATTTAAGACTATGAAATCGTATTCATCAGCTGTTTAAAATATCCATAAAGTCCAGACATAAAAATCCTTTATCCAGAGGAAGGTAAATCACTGAATTAAAAATGAGTTAATTATTATTATCTCTGGATAAAAAGTTTTTATTCATTTTCCAATAAATAAATAAAAAATATTATTTAAATATTTTACTGTGATTTTCTTATTTAGCAATAGTTTCCTATTTTTTAAAATATGTATATTTTATTTATGGTTATAGACAAGTGATCCTATTAAATCCACTTATTTAAGGAAGGTAAACAAATAAAAATACACAAATTAATAAAAATAATTTAACTCTTACTTGACAAGTTTTGCACCTTTAGTGCCTCATAAGGAGCTAAACTGTTTGAATATTTTAGCCTCAATGAGCAAAATAACGTTCCACTATCTGGGTTGATAAAGACCATTCACTAAACATCGATACCCAAAAGAATGTCGAGCAAGAGTTAATCAATTATTTCTATTAATTCATGTGTTTTTATTTGTTGACCTTCTGCCCGATAAATGAATAAGTAGTTTCATTTTATGTTTAATCGTGTTCCTTTCTTTATCTATGGTCTTTACTTTTCTAAGGTCAAATATATTTTCATCCCTGCAGCATGGTTAGGTTAGAAAGAGCCGTTTTATTATCTAGATCGTCATCATTTTTATACGAGCTGTTTTAGTTCTCTTCTTAAGCAACTCCGATGATTCTCCAATATAAAATTTAGTAGACAATAAAGTGAATTAATACATATTATATTGTATAAAGATAATAATTAATATATATTATTTTTGGTACTCTGTGCATAAAGTCGTGGGTTCGATTCCCACTGGGGGTGATGGGATTTCCTTAGAAAAAGAAAGAAGAAATTATTTCAACAAAGAAATACAGCAGATAATTGAATTTAAATTTGTCAACTAAAAACTAGAGTTCAACTAAGGAATAGTATTGAAAAATAGTTACCGAATGTTCTGCTTGAGGAATTACTACATTTTAAAATAAAAAAAAACAAAACAAAAAACAGACATTATAATCAATTCTATTTTATATAATAAAAAGTTAAAACCTGTGAAGATGTGAGTGGGATCTGACTAAGTAAATGTTGAGAAAATAATAAGTGAAAACTTACTGAAACTGTTCCTTGTCGAGGATACTTGGTGCTAGCAACATACGAAGACTTGACGGTCAGAACAACAGCATTCATTAGATTCTTTGCAGCTTGAATGAGCGATGTAGCACTGTCCAGCTACAAAATAACAAATACGATGATAAAAATGAGAACTAAAAGAAGAAATATTTTCAGTTCAAATTTAATAAATACTAAAAATGTTGAATGGAGAAAGTAATTGCCTTTGAGGGCAACATTGGCAGTAACTGTAACAGTCTAAATGTCAGTTCAAGTTTAAATTAAGAAAAAAAAAGTTATTGAAATCATGGCCAACATTCTGATGAAGTCCTGCACAAAATATAATATTAAAAACCCGACTGCTGGAGAAAGCCATATTAATAACTTGGGAACGTATGTATATATGTATATGTGTATATATATATTTTACTATACATAATGAAATATATAATAAAAAATTGAAAATATGTAGTAAAAAAAAAAACCTATAACACTATAAAATATTGAAAAGAAAAGAATAAATAATTAGTACGAACTTTATTATAAATGGAAAGAACAATAGTTGAAGAATATATAGAACAAAATGACAAAAACTCTATAACAGATTGAAAAATAAAAGTCCGTCACGCAGGAGCTGCATAACTAAGCACTTTCCTCAGAATTTGGGTAGTGTAGACTGCTTTCCAGAACAATTTGCTTAAAATATCCTACATAAATAAAATAAAAACATGAATAGTTCTCTTTTAAATTTGTAATGAGTAACTGATCAATTATTAATTTGCTTCCAGAGTTATGTTTACACATGGTACCTACTACACTACGTAATAAATACAAAAAACCTCATATTATCGTATTTTGATCTAACACAGGAACAGGATATAGTCCCTCTAGTGGTAGAAAGCGCTCCTTGCGGCGGCTTTGTGAACCTACGTCTGGCGGGCTTTTCTATTGAAATATATTACAAAGTAAACCCCCGCTTTCCGATTGACCGATTCAGCTCATTTTTACAACACTTCTTTCTCATGAGTTACCCATGACGTATACCGCGTTTTGTTACAATACAGCAGAAATTACGACCGGTATGAGTATATTAGGAATTTGGGTCCGGAGTAAACCCCCCCTTCTAATGAACCGATTTAGTTTATTTTTACAACATATATTTACCTGTAGATTACCACTACGAATACCGAGTTCCGTCGAAATATACCAAAAATCACGGCTGGTAGTGGCGAATTGGTATTGTGGGTCCGGAGTAAACCCCCCCTCCTAATGAACCGGTTTAGTTCATTTTTATATCTCACTTTTCTCTCTATATTACCACTACGAATACCACGTTTTGTTGAAATATAACAAATATTACGGCTTAAATGGTCAAATTAGTGTTTTGGGTTCGGGGTAAACCCCCCCTTCCGGTGGACCGACTTTGGTGGTTAACGAACTCGTTCAATCGTTTGCTAATTGAATGCTATATACCAAGTTTCGTGACGAAAAAACAAAAACTCTGGCCGCTATCGTGTTAAAAGACACACACACACACATATATATATATATATATATATATATATATATATATATATATATATATATATTGCAATGATATTTTACATTACATATTTAAAAGTTTTAAATATTAACACAGAAAATTCTGAAAATTCAAAAAGCTCATTGATATGTTAAATTCTTTGGGATAAACAAATATTATTTGTTATATTTGTCTAGCAGTCTATACAGGTAGCATTGGATACCGGTAGGACGCTCCCGCCATGAAAGTTAGTTCAGTCTGTTACAAGCAGTCTGTGAAAAGGTGGCTCCAGTCTCATATGGCAGTCTGTTGATTTGTAATGGAAGAAACAGTCACATACATGTCAGTTTGTTAAAAGCAGTTCAGTTCACAAGAAGATACAATCTCATAAGTGCAGTTCAGTTAAAAAGAAGATACAGTCACATATAGTGCAGTTTAAAAGAAACAACGCCATTCCTAATTCAGCTCTAGTTCAGTGCACAGCTAATCTCAGATGGTCATCAGTTTTCATGAAACCTAGGCTCAGTATGTAAATGAAGATACAGTTGAAAAGCAGATCCTGTCCTAGGCGGTTAATACAAAGCTGGCTTTATATCAGGTAATGCTTGTTTATTCCTATGCCTGGATGTAACTTATCTATGAGTTTTTTTCTTTTGTTTTGGTTTTTTATTATTTAAAATTATCTTTGTTATACTTTACTGGACTCGAACCCGACCCCTGAGAAAAAGAGTTTTTAAAATTAAATATTATAAAATTTTTATTATATTGGCTCCTAACGTAGAGGCGAAACGTCAATAAACTTATTAAAAGTAAAACTTTTTATTAATATTATAACATTTTGGCACATCAACGTGTGGCTATTAATTTTTTTTTATTAATATTATAACAATATATATATATATATGTATATATATCTATATATATATATATATATAGATATATATATATATATATATATATATATATATATATAGATATATATAAATTTTAACGGGGGTCATTTTCGGTGTCTACTAGGTATGATTGATAAAGATTTGAAGAAATTTTTCAAAAATTCCATCATGAGTCCAACCTCAATAGCTACTTTCCTTCGGAGGAAAGTGCTAAAAATTAGGAACTCATTTTAAAAGGAGAAAAAAGAAGTTTAAAATTTCTAAAGATGAACATTATTTTGGAAAATTGTTTGCAACAACATTCATTTTTAAATAATCAAACATAAAATGACGCCTGTCTGATCTCATGAGGAGAGTCTACAGTGGAGGGGTCACCGATCAGGCCCATTTTTTTTCTGGTGATTTTGCAACGAAAAATAGTCTAAATGTGCCCGAGCGTTTGCCCAATGCACCTTAGGAGCTGAGAAATAAAATAAAAGACTGAAAATTTATAATTTTATATCTGAAGTTTGGAAAATTATATCGACATGATTCTTTCACTAAGTCATTTGTTTTTAGATTATATTAAATGAATAATGCAACAATAATACGGGGTTTGTTATACTGTAACGCAGTTAACATGTTAAAAACATATTTTTGAAATTAACTTTTTACGTGAACAACAGTAAGTGATGAATTAATATTCTAACAGAGAGTGATTTGAAGTCTACTCACTCCTGAAACTATGAGCTCTCCGCTTATATTCTGCACATCTGCTTTCACCTTTGAGGTGATATTCAGCTGGTGACAATAAAGAGCAATACGCTGAAGATATGCAAGGAGATCCTTCTTCGTCGAGGATTCAGGACACTGGTCAGCGATTTGACGAGTCAGTTTATCCAGCTTAGTTCCAGCTTCGGAAATCTTCTTTGCAGCATTAATCACATCCATAGTGGTCTTCAAATGTCCTCGGCCCCTGAAAATAATATTTTGTTTAATCCACACAAAAAAAAGAAAAGAAAATAATATGAGAAAAATAATGTATTGCATAGTTTACTCATATTTATGTTTCTGGACATTCTTCTTGAGTCTTAAGTAAACAGACTAAATGTTGCCACCCTTTCAAAAAAGAATAAATACCAGTCTTCTAAAGAAAAGTTCGAATTTAAAGTAAAGTGGAAAAATCTCTACGCGGAGCAAAATTCCTAATTAATCATTAGCTAAAAAAGTCCGACACACAGGAACTGCGTCATCGTGGCACGGTTCCATTCATATCCCTAGTGCCATTAGTAAAGGAATAGAAGCAGTTATTGGTGGGTTTTGATCTTCCATGAAAAATATAAAATTACACCTCAAAGAGAAGGAAGATTTAAGGTGCCACAACATGAAACTGATAGTATTCTAAGCGGAAATGACTCCCCCCATCTCCTCAATGTTCACCCTAGGAAAACATTATAACCAATATGTTTTTCATTTACTTACCTTATTTTACTAAAATACTCATTTTACTTTTAAATGCAATTAAAAAATAAATAAATAAATAAATAACCAATTAAAACATTAGGTAAACAGAGACTAAAACCCTTTCAAAAGAACAAAACTGACAATTTCAAAGTTTCAACCACTTATTTCTCCAATTGAAATCACCCCATCGAATATTACCTTAGAATATTTTGTGTAGAGAATTTAGTAAGCTTTTGAATAGAAACCTTCCACTTACCACAATTTCCCAACCGTTTTTGAGATATTTTAGAAAATGTACCAAGGTCTGGAAATATTTCATGTCTATTAATAGAATTTTTTTGTCTAGTACTTCCTTACCTCCAAACGCAACCAAAATTTAAGTATCTTAGATTTGGCGAATGTCAAATGGCTACAAACGTATTTTTACAGCGAACTACTTGACACATCAAAAATCCGTTTTCATGGTTCTTCCTTGTTTTTTTTTTAAATACTTTTGACAAATGTAATGCAACATATGGGTAAACAGGGAACCTTTCCCTTCAAAGGTCTGTTTGAGCCCTTAAAAGTGTTATTTTCTTATTTCCGACCATTTTATATGTCTCGACAAGAACTACAACTTTGCTCCTTTGAAAAATGTAGATATCTCCAACCGTTTAGTAGTTATTTCTCATGTGGCCCGCTTATCTGGGCCACACCATAAACAAATTTGAACCACTTTTATTTTCAAGATTTATGGGTTCTGAAACATGAAATTTTCTAATCAGCAGTTCCGGATTGCGTCATGAGGTCAACCTCATAAGCGGGTTTCCTCCCTATGAAGAGTGGGAGGAACCGGGCTAAAAAGCATTTCTTTCAAAATGAATAAATACATTATTGAATTCAGTTTTCTTCCACCTCTTAGGTAATGTATGAACTTCAACTTGAAAAAGATCTTATGTTTTGAAACAAAACATCAAAGTTAAACTAACGTTAATTCATTCAAACTAAAAATAAACTCACGTTATATTATTAGTTTTAGATTTGTAAAATTATTAATCATATGTTGGAGTATTTGCTTAATAAATAGTTGTTTTTACTTTTAGTGTCCGTTTTTAGTATGGTAATTACTTTAATTTAAGCAAAAAAAAAAATCAGTCCCGTAACAGACCACGAAGGCCCTGAGGAGCAGATAGTGTGGTCAGTACTATGCTCTGGCAGCCTCATTTTCCCCTTGGCTGCTTCGACTGTTAGAGTCATTAGCACCCAAGGTACCCATTATTAAATTAATTAAAGGCCGGGTTGGCCTAGGGACGGCCAGGGAGGCCGAATTCAGCCCATGAACGAAGACAATAGAATTTAAGCAAAAGTGACCTTAATTTATGATTTTATTTTAGTTATAGTTTTTAATTCACTAATTAGTTTATTGCATACTTTGATTCAGAACAAGGGTAAAAAAATAGGTATGTATGTATTTTTTTTAAATAAAGAGTGTTTATTTATGAACTGTAATTGGAAAAAATGAAGTTACAAATTACAATTACAACTTCAATCTATGTATTATTATTTAAATTTTAACGTCCATTTATTATTAACTACGAATTTTAGGACGGGTTATCTATAGGTTACCACCCTTTTCTAGCCAGGATAGGGCTGATGCCTTTTCTTTTTTCTAAAGAAAAACCACCCCGATGCCTTTTCTTTTTTCTAAAGAAAAGCCACCACTTTAATCTATTTAAAACAAAATGAAAACAAGTTCTATTAGTTTTAATAATTTACTTAATTGTTGTAGTTTTGCTCAACAATGTTAAAATCATTTCTTGTATGATTAATCAGTTTATGAATGATCGCCAAAACTTGCACTTCTCTAATCAATGAAAACCGAAAACTAAAGCTGCTTAATATTAACAACAAAAAAAAAAAGTATTGAACACAGTAAAAAGCAATGTTTTTGTATGAAATTGAAAGCAATGAAAATTGATTACTATTGATAGATAACTCTGAAACCACCGAAATCAGCTATCACTATGAAAATTTCATAACCGCGAGAGCCATCTGTTGAAAACAAACCATACTGATATGTAGACTCAATACGAAAAGTAAATTAGGGAAATATTGAATTACCTGGTGAAATCTGTCATCTCCATCATAATCATGCACATATGCTTAGCCAAGACGATGATATCGTTTCCAGTGTCGTCCCATTTAGCAACTTCTCGGTCGAATTTAAGCTTCTCTGTTCTGAAATATTCCACTTGCTGAGCTATCTTCTGTTTATCTTCTTCAGTCATTTTACGCATTGCTTCCTAAAAAACAGGAAGTAAAGCATTGGCAAAAATATTCAAATATTCTAGTAAAAAAAATGGCATTTTTGTATAGAATCACATTCTCCATTTAAGTAAATAGGCAACCCTTCTGAGTTTTGGGCAGATTAAATATCACAAAGGAGCTTTGCCTCTCGGGGGATTGTAAAAAGAAAGAAAGAAAAAAAAAAAAGTCCCGTAACAGGCCTCTAAGAGCCCAGAGGGGCAGATACTATAGAGGTATCTGATGATGATCTTGACCATACGGCACACTAGGGAGATAGTGTGGTGAGTACTATGTTCCGGCCGTCTGATTTTCCCCCTTTGCAGGTACCCATTAATTAATTAATTAAAGGCTTGGTGAGCCTAGGGACAATCTGGGACCCCAAATCCAACCCTCGAAGGACGACACTAGAAGATAAAAAAATCTTTAGTGCGCGCTCGGGTTTTGAACCTGGGTCCTCCAACTCAGATGACAAGTGCTCTACCACTGAGCTAACCTCCCATGTGGGGACTGTAAATAACAAGACACTAAACCAGGGGTCTCCCCGTGGTCTAGTGGTTAACGCCTTAGATTCTCATGCGGGAGATGGTGGGTTCGATTCCACCACCGGCAGGAATTTTCTCATCTAACAGCTCATTGAGAAAATTCCTGGCTGCACCTTGGATGTTGGCTCAGATGTCGATGTGCTAATAATTCTAAGTAATAAAAGGAGCTGATAACCAAAGGAAGAAAAATAGTTAATTTACTTTCTGTATCATTTATCAGGGAATCCTCTGCTGTGTACGAATCTTACAGGATGGCACCAAATATACATTGGGTTTTAAAAGCAGAACACAGGCACACAAAATAAAAAAGTGGTCTTTTCCAGAGACACCAGACATGTAGTCTTATGTATTTTGACACGCTGAATCTGAATCCGGAGTTCGTTTGACCCCAGCACATCAGGTTTAAGGGCATTTGAAGGTTAATTTTCGTATGGTCGTTTAAGAAGAAATAACTAGAGCTTCCATAGTTTTGAGGGTCGCTGAATTCGAATCTGAGGCCTGTTTCTCTCCTATATGTCTATTTTGAAAAAGAAAAAAAAAAATTGAGTGAAGATTCATTTTTTTTCAAAATAAACATATTTGTCCTTGAAATGACTTTGATTTTGCGTCAATGGGGTGAAACAGGCCTCGGATTTGAATTCAGCGACCTTCAAAACCAGGAAAACACCCTTCAAATGCCCTTAAACCTGACGTGCTGGGGTGAAACGGACTCTAGATTTTGTTCAGCGTGTCGAAATAAATAAGAATATATGTATGGTGTCTTTGGAAAATACTTTTTTTGTGTGTGCCTGTGTAATATTCCAGAAAGGAATGCAAAAACTCAATCGCGTTCCAGAAAGGAATGTTAAGATATTAACACAACATGTAATTTCATTAAAAATAAATAGGAAGTATAAATAAGTGAGACTTACTCGGGCAGTAGTAATTCCACTGATTTCTGGATACTCATCGACTCCATGTTCTGTGTGTGCACTAGCTGTTGAAAAGAAAGAAATATTGCGCATTATATTACAAGAAGGAGTGAAATAAAGCAATTTAAAGAAGCTATAGGTTTCTTCTCAATCCCTTGAAGAGGAGGTGAGGAAGTACACCATACTTTTGGGATTTTCAAAACATGAGAACATGGAACTTTACTCCAGAACATGACAACACCCATGATAGATCGCTCTTCATCAAAAATACATTTTTAGGTGAGAAATTGGTCTGCTAATGGAATACCTGTAGCCACTACAAGACTTTGAGTAATGCTGTCAATGATACATTACACTAAGGTCCTGTAATCCATGAAATGGTCAAATTTAGGGTTCCAGTGGAGTAAGTAATGCTGCTAATGAAGAACAAGGCAGCGTAACTTCCATTTAGTGATCGTGTGTAATAATATATTACAATAAATTACATTTTTCTGCACTTACTTCACTTTGCCCATTCCCTGCATATTGTATATTAACATAAATTATCTGCGATAACACGTCGAACCTATTTTGCTTTATTGTTTAATTCACTTAGGCCAACCTGCAAAGAAATTAGCGAAACTAACAGCATCCCATGAGACATTTGCTTGTTCTAGTCAATTGTTCTTTGCTCAGAATACAAAATAGAGCAAAATAGCTTTTAGGTATTATGGACCAACTTTTATAATTTTGGATTGCAGTAAATGTATTAACACTATCTCAGGCCTTTTTACCATCAGGAGCCTTCAGCAGAAAACTTTTTTCCCATTCATTCCTATAGTTTTCTCTCATATTTTTTTTGTTTTATGAATATTTTATGGCCACTTTTATTTTTGTTTGAGCTGAGCAGAATTCATGATATTAGGCAGACATCGGTGCTAATGGTTTAGATGGCGATCTGTATTAAAAAAAAAAAAAAAAAAAAAAAAAAAAAAAGGTAGTCATTTATACACGCTTTGCTTAGCAAATGATCAAATATATTTTTGATCTTTCCTCTTCTTTATAAATAAACAATAAATATTTACTACAAATGATTCCCAAAACATTAAGGGTACTTGAATGAATTTATGTAATCTTAATGTCAAAAGGAGCCTCGCTAAAATAAGTGTCTTATGTGTAATAATAATTCACATAACCATTGTTTTTTGGAAATTGTTTACAAAAAAAAAACAATTAACAACATTAGCAGCATTTTTTTTTGTGGTGCCTAAACATTTCTATAGTTGAAGACCCAAGATGCTTGCTTCTTGGCTCTCAAGCACCGAGTTGCCACCCAAGCAACGAGGATTTCCTGTCAGTGAGACCCTGTGACAGCACAGCGTAGCAATTCAGCAGCATAAGTTTCTGTGTACATTTGTATTGCACAAAAGTGCTAGTAGACTCTTTAACCTAGCAGGAATTTCCAAGGGAGTGCGAAGAGGAAATACAGAAGAATTCTTCCTAACTTATGGCCATTGATACAGAGACCCAAGCCCATCATTGCTCAGCACGTCTCCATTTTGACTCACACCTCAGGAGAAATTAATCAAGTATTTTTAAGCTCTTGTTTTATTCAATATAGTTTCATTGTAGATATCAATTTAATATAGTCTAATTTTATATAAATCCTGTCCTACTCACCTTCTGTCTCTATCAAATCCTTGAGCACCTTATATTTAGAGAACTATTATAAAATATACATATATTTCTATATTTCATATTATATACCTCAAAATAAATTATTAGAATTTTTATCTCAATTTTACTCACTTAGAGAAACAAAAATAATTCAAAATAAATAAAAACTCTTACGTCTAGTCTTTGGATCAATAGTCATGTCATCGCACGTTTCAAACTCCGTGTCTGTATCTAATTCTTCAGAACTCTGAAATATAAAAGGGTGCAGAACTATTAACTACAGGTTATTCGTGCGGTAAGAGCAAATATCTTACATTTGCTATGAGTTTCGAATGTGTAGTGTTCATCAAGCTCGACTTCCTCGGGGTCAAGCTCCTCGTCCGTCTGATTTGTGTTAGCACAAGGAAACAGAAAAGTGTTAGTTAAGAAGAAGTAAGAAAGAAATGTTATTAAAAAAAGACACAAAGTGAGAAGTTAAATGGCTAAAGATAACTAATTAATAGAAAAAGCTCTGTGGCTTGGCCAAAAATGTTTTCTTAATATCGATGGCCACAGGGAATAACTTTGTAAGTTCAAAATCTCAACTTTTCAGGACAGCCCTTTAACAAGATAATTAACAGATTAAACACGCTATTTTACGAGATACCAAGAAACGCACATCTTTATACATCGGAAACTATGAAGGCTGTGAATTAGTGACTTCTTTACCCTATACATGAGTCTTAGGAGATAATCATAGAGCACTTAACTCATTTTCCGTCTCACTAACTTATTCCCTGTGACCATCAATGTTTTATTATGTAGTTTAACTGCTTAATGTCCGAATTTATATTAAAAATTATGCCAAAAATTCTCAATTTGTTTAATATCATTTTTATTAACAAGTAAAATATATCTTTTAGGTCGAGTTGCTTTCTCCTTAGGGGGCCCTGATTAAAACTATTAACTACAGATATAGGTCAATAGATGGAGCTTTGTAAGGCACAAAAAAAGAAAAAAAAAAAAAATCTAGACAAATTAATATAAAACTGTAGTCCAGGTAATAACGATTAAAGTAAAAACCAAATAAATATATTTATGGGCGATGGTGTTAAATATTCGCAAAATTTTCAGAACCCGAGTTAACTCGTATATTTGAAAATCAAATCAGCATCTATACCCGAGATATCTTGGGCGTGGTCATTAAGCAGTTAAAATAAACTTACTATATCCATTTTTGTTTTATAGCCCTCATGATGGCTTGAAATTCAAGCCATAACATTATAAATAAATACTAATTTTTACTTAAAAATGTAGAGTAATTAACTATCGTGATTGAACCTTGACTATCTCCACCTTGGTTCTCTTAATTTTGAAGAGTGAACTAGATAAAGATAACATTATCAACTTCCACCTAATCAAAATATATCATAATTTCCTAAATAAACTCATGAAAGAGAGGAATAAAAAGATTATACAAATTATAAATTTATATTTAAATTAGCTGTTAGGAATGAGTAATATATAAAAATAAACATACCCTGTTCATAAGGACTGCTCTCCTGATTTCTCTGACACCATCGTAAACTAAACGAGAAGCATCAATAAACTCGTTTTCATCAACGTCCTTCGGAGGATTGGAAGAAAGGGCGTCAACAGCTACTTCAACTCTCTGTGCAAAGTTTGGCATCACTGTCGAACAAAATATTTATCTTAGACATTTCATAAGCCATGAGAGAATTATACAAATTATATAAAACAAATGTTGTCTGTCATGTATTATTATAGATGTTTCCATTCTCCCCATGGATGGCAAAACTCCGGGGGCTTGTGAGGATATGCACATCTTGATGGCCAAAGGGGGGAGGTAATAGGGGGGAACGACCCCTTTGCCGTTTTCACCTTCTGTGGCACCCACACCTGTCATGTATTATAAATTTAATTAGATACATACAATTGATATTTATAAAACCCAGCGATGTATTTTGTTTATTTAAAATATAGTTCATTTGTTGTTAAATAAATGTTATATTAATAATCTTTTAGCACAGTCCAAAGAAATGCTTGAGGCTGCACTAATGAAAGAAGTTTAGAAAAAGTTTTTCAAATCTTCATCAATTCTACATAATACACTCAGTTCAGTTGAGATCTCTCACAGGCTTCATGACGCTCGGGAAACAGATGTCAGCTCACTAACAGTACGCAGAAGGCTTACTGAAGCTGGGCTGAAGTCTATGTTCCCGCTTCCGGCCCTCTCCTGACCCCAGAACACCAAGCGGCTCGCCTCCAATTTAGTAAAGAACATTCCGCATTGACTGTTGACTGTGGGCCTCTGTTCTGTTTTCTGACGAGGCCAGGTATAACCTCTAGGCTTCAGATGGTCGAGTTCGAGTATGAAGAAGACCAGGAGAACGGTATGGGCATTGTAATATAGCGGGAAGAGTGCAGTTCGGAGGAGGGTCGGTGATGGTTTGGGATGGCATTTCTTTAGAGGCGAGCACAGACCTCCACGTGTTCCAAAGACCAGTTCTCAATACACACATGTACATCACCGACTTCCTAGAGGAATATATGGTGCCTTTTGGTCCATTTATAGGCAATGAATTACTCTTTATGCAGGATAGTTCCCATTCGCAAGACACAAATGTGGTAAGATGTTACATGGATGAGATCGGTATCCGGACCATGTAGTGGCCAGCATGCAGCTCGGACCTGAATCCAATTGAGCATCTCTGGGACCAGCTTGGGAGGTCCATCCGTCGAGAATTGCCCTGGTACATGAGTGGAATGAGATTCTTGAAGATCATGTAGCCAATTTAATTTGTGGTATACCAGGAAGGATGGAGGCCGTTATTTGTGCCAGGGGAGGAAACACTAGGTGCTAGAAACAATATTTTTTATGTAGAACAAGAATTAGAGGTTTAACTTTGGAAGTGTGTTCATTTTCTTCTTTTTTTTTTATCTTAGCTGTATTTTTCAGATTTTTTTTTTTTTTTTTCACTTATGGTGTCCCACAAGCTGAATATATGCACTACATTTTGAGGTAAAAATTTGCAAATTTTATTAACCTGTCAAAGAAATAACGACGAAATTCAAGGTGCGCCGGTTTTTTTGTCCGGCAGTGAAGATATCGAAAATTACACCCATCATTTTACCTGAAGATGTGTTGTAAAAATAAACAGAATTGGTCTATTAGGAACTGGGGATTACACAGTTTTTTTGGTTTATTTTTTATTTTGTTTTTTAAGGTGCCATACCCGTGCCATTAGCACTGACATCCTCGGTGCAGCTGGGAATTTTCTTAATGGGGAGACCCTGTACCAGTTGTTATATTTATTTCCATAAATGAAATTCATTTCATATCATGACAAACCTCTTTAGTGAACTATAGGTAAATAAGTTGGGGTGTACTCCGAAACAAAATTATAATTGAGTCAGCTTTCATTTTGTATTTACATTGGTCAGTATAAGGATATTCTTGAACCATTTGGCATAAACTACTTGCCTTACTGTGGAATGTGCTATTAGAAATGCAGCTTCTGCTTGACAGATTTTCAATATTCGTAACTTCATGGAATATTAAAGATTGAACATTGTTTCTATATCAACTGAAAGTAAATGAATCCTGTAACTATAAGATTTGAAATAGAAATAATTTTTCAAAGTTTATAGAGCATACATGGAAAACTCAATATGCAAAATACGCTGTAACTTGAATTAATTACAGGAAGAGGTAACGGAAGAGAGTAATGTGAGAAATAACAACATTCAACAGATAAAGAATTGCACAATGGAGGATGAGAAGCTGAGGATATCTACAGAGAATTTAATTCGTAGACTTCCACGGACCAAGTAATCACAAACTTTATGGTCTTCGAGTTTTGATCAAATCATTTTCTTCACTGACGTTTTCCTAGGCATGCTGCTAGCTTCCTCAGGGTTATATCTGAGAATGAGGATATTGTCTGGTTCATCCGGTATAAGTTTCTGGTTTTTTTTAGTAACTAAACAATGTCAACTACACATCTAATGAAAATATAAAGAAGAAGCCAATGGTATTCCCATCAGGAAATGAACATGAAACCTACAAAAATGTAGCAATTCTCCAAATTCCCAGAAATTCTAATATTTGATGTGAAAAATCCAACTTTACTCCATGACTACTCAATAATAGCAGTATAAGGCCGCTTTTGGGATTCCTGTAGTACCAAATAAATTAAACTCTTAGTCTGCATTTTTAAAATCAAAAATGGAGCTCAAAATATATAACTTTTACTTACATATATACTTCAATATTTTGTAGAAATAAAAACTGATTTTTATTGATTTTTGTAAAAGGTCTACAGAGATGAATGTAGAGATCTGATAAGCCTGAGTATCGCTAAACGTTAGGAGTTGAGAAAGCATAAAATAAAATAAAGAAACTACCTTGATCCCTTAGAACCTTGATGGCTTCAAGAACTCGTTCTGTATAAATCCCTGGTTCGTAATTATCCATCTCGGCAGTAACGACATTAGCAACACGAGCAGATCTCCCTCGAATTGCACCAGCAGTTCTGTCTAGAGAGTCACCATCGCCTTCTTGAAGAGCCATTACACACTTGTTCACATCTTCCAGAATGTGATTCTCTGAGGAAATAAAGTAATAGAATCATATTAAATATTTAACCAGGAATTTCACGCTTTTTTCTCCACGCTACTGTTCCCTCCCTTATTCTATGTCTGGTAAAAAATATCAAGTTCCTTCTCACTGAACTTTTTTTCTCCCTCAATCCTGTTCCATAGGGTTTTTTGATCTAGGTTATTACACCTCTAGGAGGTGCAGAGGTTACCCCAGCATTTTCATTTTGGGGAGCTCTATATACTCCCGCCAACAATTGCCTACAATTGTGTAGTGAAATTGTGAATGTGAGATTTTTTGGATCATTAAAAAAAAAAAAAAATAATAATAATAATAGTTAAGAAAGCATTTAAGTGATTAAAAAAATGGTAAAAACAAATATTTGAATGAATATTACTTCTTCAAGTAATTTCAAGTGGTAATATATGCTCTCCCAGAGCAGGCAAGTACAAAACATCATTGTACAAGTACATTAATCTTCTCTGTACAGTCAATTAAAAAATAAATATACTATTTCAACCATATCAAATTTTATTCAAAGACTCAGCTGAGGAAGGTAAATGGGTACGTTTTTAGTAGCCATTTATTTTGGCTGTCAAATTATGATAAAGATGGTTAAATTATTACTTTTCTTTTTTACAGTGGGCTTCTGAGGTCATAAGAAGCATAAATTACTTACTGCTTTAAATTAAAATAATTTTTTTTCTTATATTGAATTTACCAGAAACAGCCAGAAAATCATCGATTGTTGTAATATCGTCAACAGCTTCTGTAAGTACTCGAACTTGAGACTCCCATGAATCTCTGAATACATCCATGTTCTCTTGAGCAACTTTAGATTTGGGACGAGCAGCAAGGATGTGTGCTGCATTGATTACTTGAGGGCAAAGCGCATCTATCTGTGCTGAAGCGTATCGAACCATCTTCACACCGTCTTCATTCCCAGACATTGAGCATGCTAGATTAGCAACCTAAAAAGGATAGAAATATAAATATGAGAAGGTAGAAAGGCCCTGATGAAGGCTTGAATTTCAAGCCGAAACATCGTCTAACAATAAAACTCATTTTCATATAAAAAATGTCGTTTTAATACGATACAACAACCAAGCCCTGAAAATATCTACCTTCGCATCACCAACAGTCAACGATCTCCTCTCAATTAAATATAAATATTATTTTAAACAGGTTATTTATTTGTATTGCTGGACTACAACAAAGGCAATTTACAAATTAGATAATTTATATGAAAATTTCAGATTTTAAACAAAATAATGATTAGTAATGAATAAATTATAAAAATCATACTTGATGAAAAATGCAATTTTATAAAAAAATAAAAACAATTGAAAAAGAAAATTACAACAAAATAAGAGCAATTTAAAACACCCATTGAAAACTGAGGCAGAGACAAAAACTATTTCAAAAGAACGAATTCGACACTTTCAGATTTCAAGTACCGATTTCTCCGAATAAGATCAGTCTATCAAAAATTGCATAAGAACCGTATTTGTAGGAAATGTCAGGATAGAGAAATGTCTTGTTTAGGACTAGGGAAGGCTTGGAGAGGTTAGGCATGGGAGTTACTGTTTAATATTTATCAATACTTAGCCAAAACTAAGACTGAAAACAATTTAAGCTATAGCCTATTCAAGTAGATGGTTTAGTTGGAGGGAAAAGGGCGTGGCCTATATTCCCCGTGCAAGAAATTGATGGTAAAAATTCTCTCTGTTATAACCTTATCACTAGGAGGTTTAAAACGTTCTTAGTCTTAGCTTTGGCTAAGAAATGATAAACATTAGAGACTATTTCCTTTGTCTGACCTCTCAAAGCCTTCCCTAGTCCTAAACGAGACATAATAAGTTTTTATAATGTTTCACATATTGTGTTGTTCTTTGAAATGGAAGTTTGCAAATGTTGGAACCGTCGGGAATATTTCCCTCACAATTTTCCGCATGTGGAATTCAACTTTTCTGTCTATCTGAACAGACTACAGTTCTGAAATATGAAATTTTCTAGTTGGCACTTCCGGATTGCGTCATGAGTCGATATCATAAGCAGGTTTCCTCCCAATGGAGAGAGGGAAGAAACATGCTAACAAGCATAGTAATTTAGACTGAGGAGAAATTATGTTGTTATTCAACATAGTTTAATAAGTTGAATTTATTGTTTAATGTAAGAAATTATATTTTTTTTGTGGCAGGGATTGTCAGGGTTCGGTCACTGCTTCTTAATAAAAATACATTTTGCCGTGAAAATGGTTTTATACTGACGTTTCGGCTTGAACTTCAAGCCTTCATCAGGGCGATGGGAAGATTGAGAACTATACCTTACAGATGCGGGATCATTTCTCAATGATGCGGGTTCATTTCTCTCAGGAGAAATGATCCCGCATCTGTGAGGTATAGTTCTCAATCTACCCATCGCCCTGATGAAGGCTTGAAGTTAAAGCCGAAACGTCGGCCACAATAAAACCATTTTCACGGCAAAATGTATTTTTTATTAAGAAGCAGTGACCGAACCCCGACAATCCCTACCGTGAATCATCCATGGTCAGCGATCTCCTCTCAAACAATCTTTTTTTTGTTTGTTTGTTTTTTTTTTTTAAATAGCAATTCATTTCAGCAAATGAAGAAATAATATAACGACTTACCAGGGAGAGTACAATATAAATCAATCAATTGTAAAGAAGAAAATGTTATTCGATATTTGGCATGACATTTTTATATGGAACATACTCAAAAATATATACTAACAGAATTTTAAAGAAATATACCTCAACAAGTTTATTTGCATGTTCTGTAAAAACCAGAGCATATTCTTCAACATCTTTTTCATTTCCGGCTCTAGCGGCTTCAATGAGAACCAACAGTGGCACACTAGTCTCTAAGAAGCTGGAAAAAATAAATCAAATATAGAAAATGAATTAAAAAAATGTATTTATGAGAAATACATAAGACACTAATGAAACTGCTAATTGGACTTGGGAATATGAGCCATGTAATAATTAACTACATAATGACCACTCCGAAGAAATCTTGGGGTATAGATCTCATTTTGATTTTCCTATAACCGAGGTAACTCGTGCTCTAAAAATGTTTGCAGATAAAAAAGGGTCTTCCTCGGATAAGCAACACCAGTGATTTTAAATTCCTATTAAATAATCATATGTTTTTTTAACCCATTTATTTTAATTTATTTATAAGCAACTGTTACTAGCAGGCCTAATCGGAATAAGACTCAGTAAAATTCATCTTTGTTCAAAGAAAGTTTTTTCTCATTCCTCTTCTTTCCATAAATCATAAACTTAAAAAAAGTTCATCGATTTATCTCCTTATAAGTGTTAAGGCTTGAGCACGAGCAAGTCGTGGGTTCGATTCCCACTATGGGGTGGTTGCTTTTCTTTAGAAAAAAGAAAAAGCATCAGCCCTATTCTGGCTAGAAATGGTGGTGACCTATAAATAATTCGTCCTAAAATTCTGAGTTAATTATAATGGACGTTAAAATTTAAATAATAATTATCACCTTATAACCGCAATTACTTAAACAATACTAAATTAAATAATATTTAAATATTTGTTTTTATTCCTGTATCATTCGTATCAAATTACATAGTAACCATTACTAAATATCATTATGAAATCACTGGCAGGGCTAATTCGAACAAGACCCTAAAAAAGTAATAACTATATGATATTTTGCCTCTCTTTTTAATTTTTTCCCCAATTTCAATATTTTGATGATGTGTTATTCCAAAATTGTTTGTACGTATATGACTACATTATGTTAATCTGAAATATATATTTCCAAACAATAATGAACATTAACAACACATATTTAGAGTCGATGATAACAAGAGATTCATAACTAAATCATCCTTGGATACATATTCAAGCTTAACCTATTACCATAAAATGGGCTCACATTAGTACAGTGGGGAAATTGCTCCTTATATATGCTTATATATTATATAAAGCTGCTTATATATGCTTATTTATTATATAAAGCTCCTTATATATGCTTATATATTATATAAAGCTGCTTATATATGCTTATTTATTATATAAAGCTCCTTATATATGCTTATATATTATATAAAGCTGCTTATATATGCTTATTTATTATATAAAGCTCCTTATATACGTATATATTTTTCTGTTTGCACTCTTTGGGCAAAGTTCGACCCTTTAGTATGAGTTAAATGAAAATATCCTAGGAGTATAGGTTTGTAACAATTTCACTACACTGTACTAATATAACCCTTTTTTTACGGTATACATTAAAAAGAAACAAAATCAAAGTACCCAAATTTTATAACAATATATTACCAAAAAAAGATTTTTTTTATTACAAAAATACTTTAAATCTAAACACTGTAATACCTCATGGCCTCAAGCCATTTAGGTTCTATTTTATTTAGATCAAAATAATCAGCAATTATTATGAAACCTAGCAATTCAAATATTTCTTTGTATTACAAGTATATCTATGTTACCATGACAACGAAAAACAGATGAAGTATGAAAAAAGAGAGCTTTAGACTGGAATGTACAATAGTTATTGAAAAATGCTAATTATAATACTTTTTACTCAAATAGTGTTTTACTTAATGCCCTTTGAGTGTTTTCTAATATTTCTTCCTCAAAAATAAAAATAATAATTGTTTAAAGCACTGAATAACAGACAGTGGCAGTATACAATGTTAGTGATTTAACTTTACAAGATTTACAAACAATAAATAAATAAAAGAGATTGAGACTAATTAATAAATTGTCCGGAAATAATCACCTGTCAGATACATGATCGACTACTGCCTTTCTCAGCTGACGACGCAAGTCTCGTGTTTTACGACACATATGATCTATCGCCCTTTCGAGTCCTTCACTCGGCTCTTTCACGCTCATCTACAAATTAGATAGAATCAAAGATTAAATTAAATAAAGACAGAAAATATTATTTTCATTATTTAGACAATGGAGCAATAGAGTCATTCCATTTGGAAAACCACTTTTCATAGTTTTATTTAATAATATCATTTAAGTGCTTGGACAAACAGATATTATGGTTATATCGCCATTCCGGAAGAACAGTGACGTAAATGCAAACACTTCAATTTTACAGGAGAGTAAAAAAAACGATTTGGAGTTGTATAATTGAAAAGAGTATAAGCGAGAGAAAATAATTGGATATTGAGAGTATGTAGAATATATACTTTACTTTCATTTAATAGGGATTTGGATCACCCTAATTTCAACCCTTCGTGCAGATACGTCATTGTTTCTCTAAAAACTGTTCGTTGTTCTAGAAGATAAATTTTAAAATAAAAGAGGTCCTGAGTGAAACTACAGTTAAGTCCATGTTCCCCTGTGTATGGGATGCGTTTCTGATATTTGCAGTTTAAACATTTTTGAAGTTATGTCATTGTTCTTCCGGAATGGCGTTATGACCCTTAAATGCAAAATTTTCTCGAAGCTTTTGACATTTTTTGAACCGCTTTCCAAAGATTTCTCAAAGAGGGAGACGGAGACCACTCCTCAAGGACCCCAATTCTCCCCTCTCCCACAGGGAGAAATCTTCAGACCTTTCACATCTGTTGGTAAAAGAAAAATATTACACCTAAATATATAAAATACGACTTTTTTAATACTTCGAAGGTGACTGATATATTATTAAGTTATTTTAACATTCCATAATATCATTTATGAAAACCTATTTACAAAGTTAGACAAAAGATAAAAAAAACAACAAAAAAAAAAAAAAAAAAAAAACAACTAATAAATAAGGGAGGGGAGCAAGCAGGTATACCTTATGTGTGGATTGAGCGATCCATATGAGATTCTGGCAAGTCGAGAGGAAGTGAAAGTGAATGGGTGACACTGTGAAATCGATTCCAGGGTTCATGCTATTCACTATCATTCATGCTCCAACAAGCACATCATTCAATCATTCGTACTCAATATGGGGCAGTATGTACAATTCTCAACAATTAGCAGTTAATGAAAAATTAAAAAAACAAAAAAACTTAAAAAAAAAAATAAAATATGTTTTTAAATTCGACCCAAAAGCAGCATGCACATAAAATACATAACTACATGATTTACTTCAGTGCATAATGAAAAATAAACCAAAATAATTTACAGTTGTTAATATTGTTAACAGTGCAAGGAAAAGCTAAATCCTCGTACCCTTTTTCCACCCCTCTGCATTTGTATTTGCTAAAAAAAGAAAGAAAAGTCGATGATTCCACTTAAATAATGTGAATTTAATAAAATGGCGCTACTGATTTACAAAATAATATTCATTTGACAAATGCTACCTTGATGCGAGACATTTAATGGAACATAACTTCAAGACATTTTAAAATGTGAAAGATAAAGACTTCAAGTAAGAGACATTATTTCAAGTGTAAACGGACATCAGTGCAGGTGAAGAGATTGTAGACCATGGACCTCTAAGCTGTGTGAAAGGAAGGAATTCTCCCGAGGTACTTCAATAATAGATATCCCTAACGTACACAGGATTATATCTTCTTGCTTAAGTTTTGCTATTGTCATTAGTTACGTATCCTCCATTAATGGGAGAAATAAGGACAGGGGGATAAACAGACTGTGGTAATCCTTCAGTGAATATTTACCTACTTCGGTATCCATTCATACCAAATTAAAATATATTGCCGAAACAGTGTTCCAGCAATATATGTAGGGTGTCATGAATTTAAATGGCAAAACTTCAGGAGCATGTAAGGGACCAAAAAACTAAGACCAAAAGTCCTTTAGAGATTTGCTCGTTTTGGAGAAAATCGAAAAACAGGTTTTCATTTTTGTATTTACTGATTTAAATTTTCAATGGAAAAAAAACTGTCATTGTGAATTATTTCAAGAAACCAATTTCTAAAATTCATTCTCTTGATGCTGATATAGTTTTCCTGTACGGTTTCTGCAACGGTAATGCTTTAGAAGCTGTGCGAGAGTATGCGCGCCAATTCGCAAATAGAAGAGTGCTTAATGAACGAGTATTTTTGTTAACTAATAACTAATTTTGTTAATAGACAACGAGAGACTAGGTAATTTTATTTATTTACATCCTTTTTATGACATCATCTATTTAATTTAGTTATTGCTTAAAATGTTGCCCTCTTGCAGAAACATGAGTATTACATCTAGCACTGACTTGATAAATTGCAGCTAAATGCTGTTCTGATGATATTTGGGGCAAGTTCACGGTTAACGGCAGCTCGGACTTTAAGAGATCCGCAAAACAAACCCTCTCCTAAATATTTTCTATCAACATGAATGACTTATCTTGGATCAGCACAGCGATTTAAAACATGTTGATAGACAGGCAGGCGACCGAATACAATACACCTAGCAATTTCATCCCTCAGCTAAATTTGTATCCATAGTTACATATAAAAAGTAAATGAAAATGTATTACTTACATTCGCCATATACTCAGATAGAAGGTCTTGCAAAGCCTGCCTGACAGCATTGCATTCAGCAACGATCCGTTCCCTGCGTTCATCTCTCGTGCATGAAGAATCTGCCATAAGAGCAGCTCCGCTTATGATGCTTTCCAAACGCTCTTCCAACGAAGGCCTTGTTGCTACCTCGGAGTAGGCTAAAGGCTCCATCACCATTCGCTCCTACAAATTAATTAGTATCTCATCAAAAAGAATCAAAGTAAATATAATGAAATATGTTTATTACTTTTTTTTCAATATTAAGCAAGAAAATATGAGTGTTTATTTCTGAATCAAGTAGACATATGAATTAGTCAAGTGAGTGTAGATTTTGAAAAACCAACTATTTTTTGTTAAAGAAAACAAAAACTATTCCACTTGCAGGAGCTGCTATCTTGTGCTTTTCCATGTAACGCTTATTCCTAAGAATGGGGATTTGGAAAGGTTAGACATTTTTTTTTGTATTAGAGGTGTATCATCTACTGGACTATTAACCCCGAGCTATCTACAGGTTGCCACCCTTTTATAATACCAACAGTATGAGCTTGGTCACCCATTCAGGTACTGGCCACGCCCATAGTTGCTTAACTTCGGTGATCTAGGGAACCGGGAGATTCAGCGTAGCAATGGCCGTTGGCATTACAATATTATTCTTATAATTTTATTAATAGAAGATGCTGAACATCAGAGGTGAATTGCATCAAATAACTCTTTTTTCATTAAGTGTTATTCACAGATTTATTTATTTATAGGTGAATAAAATTAAATGAAAAATGTATCAATAGTAAATTTATCATAAATACACAAATGAACAAAATATTATAGGGCTCAGAAAAAAAAAAAGAAGTATCATATGTTTTGCCTATGTGGTTACTACTGTTAGTAAATTAGAAAATCGTTCTTTTCAAGGAACTATTCCTTTTGGGATAGTTCTTCTTAATGAACTAGTTTAAAAGAACTACATAGTTCATTTCTAATTTGAAGCTCCCAATAAATAAGAAAATTCATAGCTTGAAAGGATTTCTCAACAAGCAAAATTAAATAAATAAGCACTATAAAAACCCTTAAACCTATCAATCATAAGACAAATATAATTAATTGTCTGCAAAAATTGAAGGGAATGTAATGCTATACAACCCTATAACCGGCATTTACTTTTTGGGTGCATCGTTGAAGAGCTATACAGTCAAAAAGAGCAAAAAATGTGCCACAAGCGTTTTTCCCCAAAATTACAGACCCCAAAGAGCAGATATCTCGAGAAACTTGATTGACTAGAACTTGTAGCAAATTTAATCAGTTTTTATTTGTTATAGAATAGTCATGTCGCTAGGGCGCTTGGTTTCCGAGATATAAGCAAAAACCTGAAAAATGGGACCTTCTATTCCACCCCCCCCCCCGGCTTAAAGGCTACGGGCGAAGACTTTTGATATGCTTACCTCCTAACTAGTCCAAACAAAGTTATTAAGTCAAAAATAGCATTTCCATCTATAGCTGTTTTTGGGCATTCGTCCCAAAACTGGTTCGTCCGTTTTGGGCAGTCCTTGCCTGGACTGTTGGGTGAGGAGTAGGGATGTATAGTTCAGGAACTAACAGTTCAGTAACGAACTAGTTCAACTGAGTAGGTAACTCGGCAATATTTAAATTAAAGACGAGACAGAAAACTATATAAATCAGTTAGGAACAGCATAAGAGCTTAGAATGTAGAGTAAGTATTGGAGTGTTTAGAGGCTAATACAGCCCTGTCTGAGGAGAGAGATGGAATGAAGGCCGTGAGGGTCTGAGGATATCACAAGTCCGTATGTAGTCCAATCCGGAAAGGGTTAAAGCTAAATCATAAGCACTACAATTTTTTTCTCATGAATTTTGTCAAAAAAACACTGGTCTAGTGAGAAGATTCTGATGGTTAACAAACTCAATTGTTTGTTTTGTCTTTATCTAACTAGGGCCACTTTTATATACAGTAGAGTGTAGTTAGACAAACTCACATCAAAATCATCTAGAGCTGCAGCGAGTTCACCAGGACCTTCGTAAGGATTGGTTGTTATAGAAGGTCCTTTTCCCTGTGCTACGTCACTGATGGTGTTGACAGCTTCGCAAACCTGCTTGAACACATAGTCCCGATTAGCTTTTGCAGCAGCGAGTTCAGGATGGCGAACATAAACCTATGAAACAAAAATATTATATATTAGACACTTAATATATAATAACAATTTAATACAGGGTAAATTACCCAATAGTTAACACTTTAAGGGGAGGTTATTTTATTTAAAATAATTTTTCACTTAGTTTTTGTAAACGATTTTTTTTAAATATATCAAATTATTCGTCTGCTCATTCTCTATGAAATGCACATAAACCAATTTTAGATACATTAAGTATTTCAAGTAAAATAAATCATTAAATGCTGCCTTACTTTGGTCCTAATGTTGACATGTCTGCAGTCGGTCAGTGCCTAAGTTTGACTTTTCTGTTCCTAAGGATGACAGTTAAGGAAAATGAAAATAACAAAACTTTATTCTTTTAACAATCAACCAAATTGGATTGAAAATAGCAGGAACTATGGCAAATTTAATGAATTTTAAAGAGATGCTTTTCGAAAAACAAGCAATTTGGTACAACAATTATTTTTAACAAAAAATTAAAACTAAGAAGACAAACAAGTATGCCTCCGAATTTGTGCATGTAGAGTCATTGGTTCTGGTAATTAATGTATTTTGTCCAATTACTAGAGGATTGTTAAGTTTACTAGTAATTTGGCTAGTAGATATTGCAAAATCTTGCTATCAGCGGAGAAAACAGTTTTTAGTCTATTGCTAGCAACAAGGGACAACTGGATTGGCAGAAAACCCCTCACTACTTGTCAAACATCTTTCCCGTGCTGTTTTTCCTTCAACTAGAACTATACAATAATCACCTACTCTAATAACGTCCACTTTGTTTATAACTTGCCTATTACAGCCATTTTCATTTTTCAACCATTGGTCACTTTTGAACAATCCCTCTTCTTCTTTAACTTTTCGTGTGATCTGCATTCTTCTCATATTCGTTATTTGTGGTTTTATCTACCTGACTTGCCTCAATTGTTGACATTGATGATAGTTTATTTACACTGGTTGATTCTACACAGCTCATAAAATGTTAGTGACGTCCTTCCTTCTTCAGGGTGATTGGCAGAGTCACCATCTTCCTCAGTCATGGAGTTTCTCACTTTCTTTTTCAGACGAGAAGTATTTAAGAGCTATTTCCTTTAAGGGATTTTTCTTCTTTTTTGTTCAATCTAGCCTTGGGTCTTTCTTTATTGGCGATTTCAGCTGTTTTTTTTAATGCAGGACTTGCCATTTGGTGAACGCTCCATTCATGAACTTTCAGCTTCCAACCTTCTTTAAGTGCTCGGAAATCTGATACATCCATAAGTTGGATGATGTGAGAAGCATTTGGAAGTACCGCCAGTTATAACCATTGTACCACAAATAGAATAAGAAGTTGTGCGACCATTCCAAATTGCAGAAAACTATTATAAAAAGTTGTCTGTCAACATTAGGAACAGAATGTCAACATTAGGAAAACAGGTTGTCAACTTAAGGTTCCAGTCATAAGAAATTAATAAAATCAGGATACATGAATTTCTTAATAAAAATCTCAACTAAATCTTTCAGTCTGCGTCACTGACAACCGTTTTCCTAAAGTTGACACTAGTGTCAAGAAAAGGAGCCATGGTTGTTTATTTTGTTCCCAATGTTGACGCTACCATAATCTCAATATTTTTTTATCTAAAATATGTCAAACCTTTTACAGTCTTTAATTTAAGTATCATCGATTTCATAGAGATCATAAAAAAACAATTTAATGCATGCATTACAAAAAAAAATTCTTACGAAATATTCTTAATCTCTTAGCAAAATCACTAAGCGAAGAGAGCAACGGGAGTCGACTCGAGGATTTTTCATACTAAAATGGCGGCAGATGTTATAAACAGAGTTGCATAGTTGATCGGGTTAGTCAACATTATTCTTCAACAACTGTTCTTTCTATTGGAAGCAGACATATTGAAATCTCTTCAATCTAATTGTTATTTTTCAAATTTAAATTTGAAGTGTCAACTTAAGGAGTAGTGTCAATGATCGGGTAATTTACCCTATAATAATAAGGAAGGTAATTAATCAAGAAAATATATATATTACACATACTCTTGAAACAACTGTATTAGAAGTTAGGAAATCCAAAATGATGTGGAGAAATGTGAAGGAATAATTTTACCTTTGAGGCTGTTAAAAGCATTGTAGAATGTTTCTTGAGGACAGCTCGTGCAGCAGCCAAATCGTCCCTCAGCTGAGTATCTTTTAATTCAAGTTGGCGTTTAGCAGCTTGAGACATCAGCTCCGATGCATTTCTTCCAAAAGCTTTAATATTCTCCAAAAGTTCAGGCTGGCTAGATGCGTTTTTTACTTTAATAAGATCATCTTCAACCTACAATGAAGACAAAATCCTCCATTAATATTCTACGTAATTATGAAAACTCATGTAGAAAAATCATAATTAATAACATTACTAAGTGCCGATAAGAGGCATGAGGTATAAAAGAATAAATACACTCTTGTTATTTTCAATGTTTTATTGTTTTCATTTATTTGAATTTTAACCTTCTACCACACATAAATATTAAATTTTAACATCCCTTCCTAATTCAATTAAAAATATTTTACTTACCAAGCTATCAAAGCACTATTTTTAGTTATTTATTTATCAGGTGGAAGGCCAAAAAAAAAAAAAAAAAAATTGTGAATTAATAAAAATAATTTATTAATTCCTGCTCGACATGTTTCCCACCTTTAGTGCCTCATCAGGAGCTTTTTTTTTTTTATTCATTTTTTTTTTACGGCGCATCGACAAATCTTGGACATTAGCGCCAACATCCAGGGTGCAGCCAAGAATTTTCTCAGCGAGCCCTGAGATGAGAAAATTCCTGTCGCCGGTGGGGATCGAACCCACCATCTCCTGCTTATGAATCTAGCGCGCTAGCCACTAGACCACGGGAGACCCCCTCATCAGGAGCTAAAATTTAAAATATTTACAGCTACAGAGAAACTACGTTATGAAGTGGCCCGAATAGAGGAAGGTTCTCTCTCGCACGCTGAGGCTGGAAGTATTTACAGCTACAGAGAAACTGCGTTATGAAGTGGCCCGAATAGAGGAAGGTTCTCTCGCTCGCTGAGGCTGGAAGTATTTACAGCTACAGAGAAACGACATTATGAAGTGGCCCGAATAGAGGAAGGTTCTCTCGCTCGCTGAAGCTGGAAATATTTACAGCTACAGAGAAACTAAGTTATGAAGTGGCCCGAATAGAGGAAGGTTCTCTTGCTCGCTGAGGCTGGAAATATTTACAGCTACAGAGAAACTACGTTATGAAGTGGCCCGAATAGAGGAAGGTTCTCTTGCTGGCTGAGGCTGGAAATATTCTGAATTTTAGCTCCTGATGAGACACTAAAGGTGCAAAAAATGTTGAGCAGGAATTCATAAATTATTATTATTAATTCACCTATTTTTATTTGACCTTCCGCCTGATAAAAAATTAACTAAACGTAATGGCTGATAGTAGGTGCTTTGATAGCTTGGTAATTAAAATATTTTTAATTGAATCTATGAATAAAACTACTATCATTTTACTTTTAAAAAGTCATTTTTGAGGGTGGTAGACATCAAATCTGCACTTGTGACATTGAAAATAGGGACAACTTTGGCCGCCATTTTATTGCTAAGTACTAAGCGAAACAACAAAAATTAAAATACATGAGCAATCGTTCAATAGTTTAAACTATTTTTTTTTTTTTTGTATTAACAAATGATGCATCTGAAAGTTTTCAGTGAGAGCTACAACTTTGGTCTGTTTCAATTTTGCAATATCTATAACAGTTTAAAAGTTATTTCAATTGTGGCTCATATATTATATGATTTCCTTAACTACAGAACCATAGTAAATAAGATGATCTAATGAACGTCAGTTGCGCATAGAGTCTATTTCCACTTCATAAGCTGCCAGTGCTAACTAGATTATAACTTCATCTACTGGCAAATCTTAAATGTTCTTATTATTACAGATTTATTTATTTATATTTTATTTTAAAAAATATACTCCTACTAGCTGAATACCCGTACTTCGTCACGGCAGATAAGTAGTTATTTTATTGCGTTAAATAATGTAACATTAAAATTACGTTACTATACAATTCTGTGCAGTTTATTACAGCACGGTTTTCGTCATACTATATTTTATTCAATGTGCGTTAAAATTTAAAAGTTTATGTTTCCAAGAAGTCATATGGTAACACCCAATATATTTACGAGTACTACCAAGGCTATAGGCGAGGAGGCTGTGCAAGGGTTCCGGATATTATTACCTCGCCTGGAAAACCTAAGGATATGCCATACATCACGGTTTGACTGGGACTGTCCCGGTATTTTGCAATTGTTTCGGTGTCCCGCCCAGTTTTATCAATGTCCCGGAAAAGGCTGTAAGATGTAAAAAGTAATGAATTCATGTTTATAAGAATCTTTTTTAAATCGGTTACTTTTCTACAAATAACATTTTTACTACTGCTCACAGTGTCAAAGAAATGAGAAGTAATCTAACTGTAAAACGCTGGAACTACCTGCACAGCGCTGTCAGCTGCCAGACACTACTATATGGCTGAGAGATTGTTTTAAGAAAATCAAGTAGCAAAAAAAGTTCCGTTCTTATTTTTAAGGTTTGGGTAGACTAACAGTTTAGGATTCCCCCTTCCCGTTACTTGCTTGGCTTAAAACTCACCAACCATTTTGCTTATAATTTGTACTCTTTTTATCCCCCCCCCCCTGGTATGCCCATCCCATATTAATGTGTCTCGGTTTAACTCTCGAAAAATATGGCAAGCCTATCTGATGGGGACAGGCAGAAAAGAAACGCAATTAAAACTCTATGAGGGACAGTTAATTTCTAGTAATTCAAGGTCTGCCATCATAGTTGAAATTAACCTCAATTAGAAAGACTAGGAAAGAAGTTATTTAAAAAAAAAAAAAAAGTTCACTGTTATGAAGGTTAGGGAAGAATGCCTTGGACGACTTTTGGGCATAGAATTCTTTTCATTTCTGCGAGTTGGATTGACTAGGGGTTTTGATGTTTTCTTGAGCGAGCGGAGCGTAGCGGATCCGTTAAAAAAAAAAACCGCTCTCAACTAGGAAAGAAGTTATTAAGCACTAAAGTTCACTGTTATGGAGGTTATAAAAGACGGGGTAAACAGCTTATAAGTAAACACGCGCATGCGCAATAGTCCTTAATGACGAAGTGTAATTGAAATTTAGACTCACCTGTGGTAGCTGATTTGGTCGTAAACTGTCGCTTTGGGGCATACGTGCTATGCGTTTCCGCTCGCTCCGCTCGCTCAAGAAAACATCAAAACCCCTAGTCAATCCAACTCGCAGAAATGAAAAGAATTCTATGCCCAAAAGTCGTCCAAGGCATTCTTCCCTAACCTTTGTGGCAACTAGTAGAATTGTTGCACATATGTTTATTTATGAGGTTATATAAAAATACTTTAATTCATTAATTCTTTGTTAAAAAGCAATAAAAAGTTTGTTGTGTTCATTAAATATTTGTTCATTTTTACAAGTGTCAGGAAGCCTCTAAATTGGTGACCCCGACGAAAAAGGGCACGCAAGGAAGGTGAGAAAATAAATTTACTCATTTTGTGCTCCCGTAAAGACAATAATGGAAGGTGATTTGCTAGACCTTTACTCAGCAGATGAGGATCAAGTTATAACCCCGGCTTCGATGCCCCAGCAACTAGACATTTCCTCTGCTATGGCTATCAAGGCCCAGCTCCCCATCTTCCATAAACGTGAACCAGACGTATTTTTCTTACAATCTGAAACAATTTTTCTACTGTACGGTGTTAAAAATAGTACGACAAAATTTCGCTATATCGTATCCCAACTGGATGTAGATACCGCGAAGCAAGTAATGAACCTTATACGTGATCCACCGGCCGATAATCCCTACCAAATATTAAAAGACAGAATAATGAATATATTTGGGAAAGGACATCAAGCTAAATTTAGGGAACTTCTTGATGAACAGCAACTAGGAGATCAACGCCCATCACAGTTCTTAATGCAACTAAAACGCCTAGGCGGTACGTCAGTTTCCGACGATCTATTGAAATTTATATGGTTAAGAGGACTTCCTGATCAGATGCGAATAGCTTTAACAGTAACAGACCAAACCGATCTTGATAAATTAGCCAATCTAGCTGATCGTATCGCCGAGATTTACGAGCTAAAGAGTTGCGATTTAGTTTCAACAAGACCCTCCCGTGCGAATTGGGAGGATAAGCTCCTGAACTCGTTGGATAAACTCTCCGAACGAGTAGAAAACCTAGAAAAATCTCTCGCTACTTCTAGATCACCAAGCCCGATTTCCCCAAAAAACACTAAGAGCAATAATGTTTCTTCTAGGAAATTATGTTTCTATCATGCAACATTTGGCGATAAGGCCACAAAATGTAGGTTTCCCTGTAGTTGGAAAATATCAAATCCAACTCAGCATTCGGAAAACTAGGTGTCGCGATGGCAAAGGCGGAATCCATCGCGGATTGTCTTTACCGCCGTCTTTTTATGACTGATCGGCAATCCCGTCTACGATATCTCATAGACACGGGCGCTGCCATATCAGTATTTCCAGTGGGTAAGGAAAAACGGACCACACCTAATGAGTTCACTCTCTACGCAGCGAATGGGACTCCCATACCAACCTACGGCCAGAAACTGATCCAACTGGATTTCGGATTACGACGCTCCATGTCCTGGCGCTTCACTCTAGCGGCGGTTAAACAACCGATTATCGGCGCCGATTTCCTGTATCACTTCAACCTCATGGTATATCTGGCCGGTTGCCAGTTAGTGGATAAAATATCAGGCCGAGCCACTAAAGGAAGGACTGCAGATGTACACGTCTCAGCTATTTCTCCTATCCCTGCGGGCCAGTGGTACACTGAACTATTAAAACGTTTTCCTAACCTCACTCAGCCCAACGCCTTCGTAAAAAAGCCTTCACATCCCGTTGTTCATCATATTGAGACTCGTGGAGCACCTGTAACTGCAAAAGCACGAAGGTTACCACCCGATAGATACACAGCCGCCAAACACGAGTTTGAACAAATGATGGAAGAGGGGACATCCGCCCCTCTAACAGTCCATGGGCAAGTCCATTGCACATTGTACCGAAGAAGGATGGAGGAATCAGGCCATGTGGGGACTACAGAAAGCTTAACGCGAAAACGGTACCGGACCGTTACGCAGTCCCAAACATTGCAGACTTCAATTTGAACCTACAAGGGAAACGAGTCTTTAGCAAGTTAGACTTACAAAGAGCATACTACCAAATCCCTATTGCAGAAGAAGACATTCCTAAAACAGCTATTATCACCCCTTTTGGACTGTTCGAATTCCAGCGTATGTGCTTTGGTCTTCGGAATGCAGCTCAGACCTTCCAGAGGTTCCTGGATTCAGCGCTCCGAGGCTTACCTTTTGTGTTTGCATATTTGGATGACATCTGCGTGGCATCAGCTGATGAAGAAGAACACAAGAGAGATCTCGAAGAAGTTTTTCGACGCCTTGAAGAACATGGGCTAATCATTAACTTAGCGAAATGTGTATTTGCGGCCACGGAGTTGGATTTCTTAGGCCACAGGGTTACAAGCGATGGAATCGCGGCGCTCCCAGAGAAGGTCGAAGCCATAAGTTCTTATCCACGCCCAGAGACCGTGAAAGACTTAAGACGTTTTCTAGGAATGCTCAACTTCTACAGGCGTTGCCTCCCTCATGTCGCAGCTTTTCAAGCACCATTAAACGTTTTCCTCAAAGGAACAAAGAAGAACGATAAGACCCCGATCTCCTGGACCACTGAGGCTTACAAGGCTTTCGAGGGATGTAAAGAAGCCATCCAAAAGGCCACTATGCTCGCTCACCCAAGTCCTAACGCAGAGCTAGTCTTGGTGTGTGATGCTTCAGCAACAGCGATGGGAGCAGCACTGCAACAGAAGGAACATGATCACTGGCGGCCCTTGGGATTTTTTTTCGAGAACCTTCAGTAAAGCCCAAAGAGCCTACTCCACCTACGACCGTGAACTCTTGGCCATTCACCAGGCAATTCGGCACTTCCGCTCACAAATTGAAGGCCGCCACTTCACGATATGGACTGATCACAAGCCACTACTCTTTGCATTTCAACAGAAACCAGAGACCTCCACACCTTTGAGGATTCGGTGGGTAAATTACATCAGCCAATTTACGACCGACATCCAATACGTCGCGGGAAATGAGAATGACGTTGCTGATGCATTTTCGCGAGTTGAAACATTTAACGGCCCGGATGGAATGGAAGTAATTGCAGAGGCACAGGCCAGCGATATCAGTATCCCTGATCTACACAAAAATCCTATTCTGCAACTCAAGTGGATAGAGTTTCCGCACATATCACGACCACTGTTATGTGAGACGTCTACAGCTTCCGCCCGCCCTTACTTACCCGAAGGCACGCGGCGCCCTATCTTCGAGCACTTGCACAACCTCAGCCACCCTGGTATTCGCGGGTCACGTAGGCTGATCTCAAAACGATTTTTCTGGCCAAACCAGAATAAAGATATTGGGAGCTGGGCTAAAACTTGCATCGCCTGTCAGAAGTCAAAGGTTAATCGACACGCAGTGGCGCCTCCCGGAACGTTTTCACCATCAGCCCGATTTGAGCACGTTCATTTGGACATCATTGGTCCTTTGCCGCCTTCAAACGGTATGCGATACTGTTTGACAGTTATAGACAGATATACCAGGTGGCCTGAAGCACAGCCACTTCAAGACATATCAGCGGCATCTTGTGCAGAAGCTCTCTGTAACGTCTGGATTTCACGCTTTGGCGTCCCTGCACGTATAACAACAGATCAAGGACGTCAATTTGAGTCGGAATTATTCCACCAACTGTCCAAGTCCCTGGGATTCCAGCGTTGCCGAACCACAGCATACCATCCTCAAGCTAATGGCTGTGTCGAAAGGTGGCATAGGACTCTGAAAACCGCCCTCACGGCACAATTAAACGCTTCTGACTGGACCTCACTGCTACCCATGGTACTCCTAGGTCTTCGAACAGCCTTACGCGATGACAATGCCACGAGTGCAGCTGAAATGACCTATGGTGAACCTTTACGATTGCCAGGGGAACTGATAGAAAAGTCCAGACAACCTGAAAGAGCAGAATCTTTTGTCCAACTCCTCCGGGAGCAAATGGAACAACTACGCCCTGCGCCTCACCGAATATCGACAACAAAAACTTTTGTCCACCAGGATCTACCGACTTGTACCCACGTATTTGTGCGGGATGACACAGTTCGAAGGCCACTAACGCCCCCCTACACTGGCCCCTACAAGGTTCTAAGTAGAGATAAAAAAACATTTAACCTGCAATTAGGCACCAGACAAGTGAACGTCAGCATTGATCGACTGAAACCAGCCTTTCTTCTTCAAGATGAGGGTTCCACATCAAGTCCTCGGATGACAGCACCTGCATCGGACAACTCTTCTTCCAATGACTCCGCCGAGGATAACGCAACACCTCAGACAATGACTCGGTCAGGAAGGACAATTAACCCCCCGCTGCGTTTCCTCGACGGACTCATTGGGGGGGAGGTGTGTGGCAACTAGTAGAATTGTTGCACATATGTTTATTTATGAGGTTATATAAAAATACTTTAATTCATTAATTCTTTGTTAAAAAGCAATAAAAAGTTTGTTGTGTTCATTAAATATTTGTTCATTTTTACAAGTGTCAGGAAGCCTCTAAACCTTCATAACAGTGAACTTTTTTTTTTAAATAACTTCTTTCCTAGTTGAGAGCGGGTTTTTTTTTTCAACGGATTCAGGTTTAGTGCATCAAAATACGTTATAGTGCAAACTTTGAAGAAAATCGTAGCTGAGGACGCTCTCCTTCAGATTTACCATAAATTTGTTTTTATTATATGATAAAATTTACTTTTGTGCAAAAGTAAATTTTATTTTATTTTAATGTGAAAAAATGCAAAAAAATAATACTAACAACTCGAAGAGATTTCAAGAGTAGATGTACATCAACCATGTCAGCTAAAATTAAAAGCCTCGTAACAGCTGAGAGTAAATTCCTTGCCGCTCGAACCATGTTTCCTCGTTTCAGAGAAGAGCAAGGATCATCTGCAAATTCTCTTGCGGCAGCACTCATAGCTTCTCCTGGAGTACAATGGGATAACATTAATGGTATTTTAGTTGTGCATAGCATTATGGCCATTTTCTATGCCTGGTGAGAAAATATAATAAGAGCAAAAGGCCAAGGACCTTGTTTCAAAGTCCTAGAATTACCAATTCAATATCACTCTAAAAACAAATTAACCATTTTATAATAAGATATTTCCCCCATTTACTCAACCGTCTTGACCACCTTTTAGTTTTGTTCCCAGGCTCCCACCTTTTACAACCTAGTAATTCCCTTCTTTCGTCCTTACCAACTTACACACCCCCTCCCCCCAGGCTTAACTATAAAACCCCAGTAGTAGCTTCCTTTCCAACATTTAACCATGGCCACCACATGGTCTTCTTGGTTCCTCCCTCTCCCTAGGCATTTATTAGTGGTACAAATCAATGTATTAATTAGTATAAATTATTTTCATATATAGAATATAAGTAAAAATAAATAAACAATGTCTTAAAATTTTCATTATGAAAGAAATTAATACAAAAAATAAAAGTGTTCATAGACGAATAGAAGTAGTGTTCTTTCAGCGGGATTCGTCTCTACCTATGGAACTTGTTTATGACATGGAACCCATTATGCAATCCAAAGGAATGTTCCATGGTTCAGAATCCAAATACTAGTAGTTCAAATATATATATATATATATATATATATATATATATATATATATATATAATTGTATACTAACAATTGAAATTGTTTTATAAGATAAATTAATACCTGTCTTGCGAACTTCCTCTACTGCAGATAGCATTTCTTGCTTAATATCAGGATTTTCATAGGCAATCATTTCTCCTTTCTCAATAAAATTTTCTGTTGCTTTTTCAACAGCAGCAACAAGAACATGGGCTCTTTTTGATCTTCCTTTCTTCTTCTTGCTTGGCCCTTTGGTGTTGACCAAAGTAGTCACCTTTAAACAAATACATTATTTAACCTTTTAAGAACTAAGCATAAAGCACATCAAATATAATACTCATTATTTTAATTTACATGGAATTTGTACTTTCTAGTTTGAAAATTTAATTAATAATAAGTTTAATTCAAAGAAAAATGGCTGTGATTGTTAATGCATGAACATTCCGAGCTTAGGGTTTTGGGTTCCATTCCCACAAGGGGTGATGGCTAATCTTTCGAGAGGAAGTACAGACATGTTTACTAGCCTGGCGAGAAAAGAGTGGTAACCCTCAGAAAACAATCCCAGAAATCTGTCAGTCACAAAGGAGCATTGAAATTAAATAAACAGAAACAAAAGTTCCCAAAATTTATAAAAATAATAAAGATGAATGAAGTTGTAAGCAATGGGAGTAACAAAGTAAAACAGTCACTCTTTAAAATAAAATGTCATGGACTGAAAATGATAAAATGTTAGTTTATAGTTTATTTAACCCGGGAAAGACAGGACTCGCCGAGAAGACGAAGAGTCCGCATACTTGTGTGATTTAGTGACGACCCCCCCCCCACCACTAGATTGCCCAATTACTAGGAGTTCTACCACCTCTAAGTAACACGCTAGTAGCTGTACGTTCAAGGACTGTTGTCATAGGGAAGTCAATTATTCCAATTATTTTTCTAAAGTAATGACATCGGCAAGAAGAACCTCTACCTCATATATATATATATATATATATATATATATATATATATATATATTTCCGTTAGTCTTGGAAACCAATTGCTACCTTTAGAAGCCTTTTGAATGTTCGTAAAAATGTCGAAAACTACCTCTTTAATAACAATTATCTGTCTTGAAGGCTAATTTACCTGTTGGAGCAATACTTTATGCCATGCATTTTCATTTTATTTCTTTGAAGTCAAAAGAAATAAAACAGTGTTACTAGTTTCTAGTATACATCATAATGCTTCAATAGAGTGCCAAACACAAAAATCAGACATTGTTACTGTATATAAAAGTACTAAAGGTGGAGTTAATGTTTTTGACAGAATGTGCTCCTATAATAACTGCGCCCCTAAGACTCATCGCTGGTCATTATGTTTTCTTATTTACAAAATATTGAATATTGCAGGAATACATAGTTTTGTAATTTACAGTCATAACTAATACAAACTAAAAACGTCGATGCCTCTTAGTAGACAGCGATAACTTATAGCTCTTCATGGCCAACTGGCAAAATAAAATTGAAATTTATTAGTTTTTAAGAATGAAATAAGCGTAAAAAGAGAAATATTATGTTAAACTTATTGTTGAGAAGATTATAATATTACATTTACAAAATGATATGGTTCCATTTAAAGCAAATATTAACCACCTTCGTCTTGGTGACGAAGCGCTACCTAAATCTACTCTTGGATAAGCGCTCCCTTCCCGGGTTAATGTTTTGAGAAAATGACAACAGAGCCACACCCTGATTATAATCAGGAAATTACATTAATTCAATACTGCGTTCAAAATCTATTTTCCGTTAAAATCCTTAATTTACATCAAATTTATAAGCTGGCTACAGGTGGAGCACAAATTGCCAAATAAAAGAGGCACAAGAAGTCTAAAGAAATAATCTAAAATTGTTATCAATTACCCAATACACAAAAATGTTAGTGTTTATTATGCTTTAAATATAAGAGAATTCCTACTGAATCGTGAATTGTCTTTTATTTAACAATATGATTCTCGCTAGTACTCATTATGTATTCTCTCATAGTTAAATATTAATAATAGAGGAGTTAAGCCCTCTAAGCTTTACAAAACCTAATTCAAGGAGGAATGGATGTTTCATAAAGTAACTTGAAAAAAAAATCCCGTTGGGAATCAAAAGTAACTCAAAACATGACTTGTTCCAAATCAAAAATTCCGTAAGTGATTAATTTTAGTCCACATTTTTCCAAAATTGACAAAACAAGGAAAATTGTTTTAATGCAATGCTAAGATGTAATAGTTTACGAATATTAAAGGATTAAAACCAAACGCTTGGAAACAATTTTTTAATGGTCTTCTAGAAAATCCATTATTATACAATTACCTTCTCATTAAACACACAGGAAGAATTTAGAAATAATATCAAAAAATAAAAACGATCTATCATAAATGTTCTAGTAATAATAGCAACCACTAGGTGAGTTCACCTTAAGTAAATAAAAATTCCTTACCTGCAATACTAGGGGCTCCAGTGTCTTTTCAACAGACATGGTCCTTATTTCTAGGTTTTTAGGATCCCATTTCAGAGTAATGCCAGGCCCAAAATGATCTGACATTGTAAAATGTATAAGAAACAAGCAGACAGTTTATAACAAAGAACACTCTTATCCGCACTGTTCAATAATGTTACAGCAATAAGTTTCCCTGAATAAATATTAAAAACACTAAAAGAGCAGAATAGGTATTCAATAACACAATTATAGTTAGGAACTCAAATATAAGAGAAGGAGACTTGTTTCACGAACTTTCTAGGTGTCAACTCGACTATCAGTGAGTCATAACATTGTCAGAGCTTAGGTATTCCATGATTCAACTACATAACGATAAGATAAAATAAACTTCCGAGTTTGCTCATCAAACAATTATTGAACAAACAAACAGTTAATTGTACAAAATTTAAGAAAATTAGAATTATTTTAAAAAATAGTAAAAATTAGAAGAAATCTCAACCATCCAACTATGTTCCCTGTTTTTCATATTAATTTCGGTTTTTAATATATTAATTTTACTTCCAAACAATGTTTTGTTTTAATACAAATAATCTTAAATTCGACTCTACCAACTTCATACAATTCTACAATTTTATCATTTATTAAAGATATCAAGGAGCTCTTATCTGATGGTTATGTCTGACTGTAACCTCCAGTGATTGTTACAGTCTGATTGAAGTGAGTTTCATCATTTTCTCAAAAGTTAGTTTCTTCAGTTTTGTTAAATGTCTGTCGCTGTTCCTTCGTGTTTAAGGGTCTGTAGATATGCCTTGGAAAATAAAGGCTCTCTTTGTAGAGGCTTTTATAGGTGCGTTTCGTTTTATCACAAACTTGTGAAATCATTCGGCAATTTGAATTGCTGAATAAAAGAAAACATTTTCAAGTTTTTATTGAATTTTTACAGGCATATTGTGACCAAGAAGTTGAACCCAGAATTCCCAAGAGTTTACTCCTTCTCCACACAGCCAGAGGACAAGAGTCAGACCTCTAATGGCAGCAATTCCTCAAAAATTGAAGATCAAACCAAAGAAACAGCAAAAGAAGCAAACCAATTCGATGAACTTAACAAAACTATTGAGGAGCTCACTAAGCAGCGGGATGATTTCAGTGTACTGGTCTTATCATAATCTTGAAAATCAATGGATCAGTATTTATTCTTGGGTATTTTTAATGTGATTTTCATTTTTAGGATAAGTACAAGCGAGCATTAGCTGATGGTGAAAATATGAGGAAGCGATTAATGAAACAAATAGATGAAGCTAAAATATATGGCATTCAGAGCTTTTGTAAGGATCTTTTAGAGGTAAGAAATTGTTTTAATAAATCTGAAATTCTTGGAAAATAGGGCTTATAGCATATAATTTTGTTGGTATTAGTTTTTAATTTCTCATGAAACATTAAGTATAATGTCAGTATCTCAATTTTTGTAATGGTAATTAGAAAAATTGACAAATAACTTCTCCCATCAGAATCATTAACCTTGCCGTGAAATTAATTATTTAATAGAAATATGATTTTTAAGACAAATTAGTTGTTTTTTTAATTAGATTGTTTAATGGTTTTGATTTGAGCCCTTTTCCTTCTAGAACTTTGGGAATATATATCTATTGACTGTTAGCAGCGATTGCCTTTTTGAACCAATCTCCTAAAAAACTATTATTGTTTATCTGCCTCATTCTCGTTTAGAGCTAACTTCTTAGCTTGAAATCTAACTTCTTACTAACCATGCAAATTCATTGCATCATCTTTTTTTTTTTTATCTTTTATGAGGTGTCAGTATCTCATTTGTCCTAAAAATAAAAAAAAATCAGTCCTGTAACAGGCCACAAGGGCCCAGAGGGGCAGATACTGTAGAGGTATCTGATTCTTGACCGTACGGCACACTAGGGAGATAGTGTGGTCAACACTATGCTCCGGCCGCCTGATTTTCCCCTTGGCTGCTTCGACTGCTAGAGTCATTAGCACCCAAGGTACCCATTATTAATTAAATTAATTAAAGGCTGGGTGAGCCTAGGGACGATCTGGGACCCCAAATCCAACCCTCGAACGGCAGCACTAGAAGAAAAAATCTTTAGTGCGCACTCGGGTTTTGAACCTGGTCCTCCAGTTCATTAGTCGAGTGCTCTACCACTGAGCTAACCTCGCCCCCTTGTCCTAAAAATGCTCAAGGTTTTCCATTTTTTGGATGGGGGGGGGTTCAGTTTGTCTGCTTTTTATTTATATTAATAATAATTATGAGCATTATATTTTTTATGAATGTTGTAATTCTCCTAACTTCAAATCCCAAGGGGGGGGGGGCGAGGGGTTAGCTCAGTGTTAGAGCACTGGACTAATATGCTGCAGGTCCTGAGTTCAAATCCCGAGCATAGTACTAAAGATTTTTTCTTCTAGCGTCTTCATTCAAGGGTTGAATTCGGCCTCCCTGACCGTCCCAGGCCAACCTAGCCTTATTTAATTTATTAATGGGTACCTTGGTGCTCTAGCAGTCGAAGCAGCAAGGGGGTGGTTGGAGCATAGTACTGACCACACTGTCTCCCAAGTGCGCTGTATGGTCATGAATCAGATACCTCTATAGTATCTGCCCCTCAGGGCCCTCGTGGCCTGTTATGGGACTGTTTTTTTGTTTGTTTGTTTTTTAAATCCCAATAACCCTATCATAACTTCCTATTATTATTCGAACCAAGACATTCTTTCCTGATGGAGCAATTTTGCTTATTAACAAACTCATCGAATCATTTGTTGTGGGAATGCTGTATACCAAATTTTGTGGCAAAGGACCAAAAAATTGTGGTCACTATTGTGTTAACATATACACAAACATATATAAGTAAATTACAAATATTATAGTCTTCTGGTGTTGACCGTGTCACAAACTTCTTTGCCGACGTTTCGCTAGTCATACTGCCAGCTTCTTCAGGCCTTAGTCTGACTAGCGAAACGTCGGCAAAGATGTTTGTGACACGGTCAACACCAGAAGACTATAATATTTGAAATGACTCGGATTGTGGAAGCCTACGAGTTAAATATATGTAAAGTTTCACAGGAGTCATTGTTGGTGTACATGGTGTATCACAAGTAGATGTTTGTTTACTTATAAATTTGTATATATTTTTTAGCTGAAGAAGGTTGCCAACGTGCAGCTGAAACGTCCAATACAGATTTCTTCCTGAAGGTCTGACGTTTTTTTCCTTCTAGCCGAATCCCAACCATCCCTTGTCTTCGTATTATTTTTTAATGATACATTAAATTTTTGAAATCAGCATCAAATTTTCTTTAAGACGAATGCACTTGGAATGTTCACAGGTATCATTTCGAAACTGCAATAATTATTCAAAAAGTTTATATTAATGAAAAAGTCTAGTTAGTGACAAATTTTCGAGAACCACTATTCTTCTGGAAAAGGTTCTGCAAGCTGCCGGATCTCACAATAGTTATGAAATTTAATAACCTTTCCAACGGTATACTCAGAACGGAGATTACCTCTTAGATTTCATAATGTAATTTGCAAATTTAGAAGAAAAATCATCTGATAAATAAAAATAACTTCATGTTTATTTTGGTGATCTTATCAGAATTAAATCTTCTTGGATAATGTTGTTCCAGTGAGTGTGTTGAGCCAGTTCCTTATAGCTTGTCTATTGTGAGCTGGACTCACGTCCATTTGCCAACATAATTCTTCTTTATGAGGCATTGCTAAGATTTGAATTTTTCTGGAGAAAAAGCACTTGAATTCAACCATCTAGGTAAAAGAACAGGATGTGACATATGCTCCCGATAGACACATTATCATATGACCAGAGGGGAGAATTGCGCGAGTTCTGCAAGAAGGAGGCCAGTTGTGCAACTTTTATAATTTTTTAAGTAATTATTTTTCTTTTTTATTCCAATTTAATGTAAGATACTGTTATCAATTTTGTCAAGAATAATTTTCATTTAATTCTAATAAGATCACAAGGGGTCTCCCGTGGTATAGTGGCTAGTGCCTTGGATTCATAAGTGGGAGATGGTGGGTTCAATTCCCACCTTCGGCAGGAATTTTCTCATCTCAGGGCTCGCTGGGAAAATTCCTCGCTGCACCCTGGATGGCAGCGCTAATGACCTAGATGTAGATGCACCGTAAAAAAAAAAATAAAAAAATAAGATCACAAAAATAAACAAGATTTTAGATTTATATATCTTGTTGTTTTCCATTCTTAATTTCCAAATTACATTATGAAATTGAGATTTAATCGCAGTTCTGAGTATACCGTTGGAAAATTAATTAAATTTGACAACTTTTGTGATATTCGGCTGCATGCAAAAAAATTTTTTGGAAGAGCAGTAATTCTCGGAAATCTGTCTCGAACTAGACTTTTCTATTAATATCAACTTTTTGAACAGTTATTGTGGTTTGAAAATGATACTTGTGAACATTACAACTGCATTTGCCTTAAATTGAATTTAATGCTGATTTCAAAAATTTAATGTAACATTAAAAAATAATGTGTACAAGCGAAGAAAATGAAGATTTTCTACAAAAACGTGTTTTTTTGTCTAAATAACCTTTGAAACGGCATATGTCTGACTCAAAAAAAGGTATAAACGTGCAGTTGGCAGCATTTAACTACATGTTTTGTCTAGTTTCACCCCCTTGAGTATTGTCATCTAGTTTCGATACACTCTGTGTAGTAAAAATGTTTCAAGTGTTTTTAAATCACTTTTTACCTCATTGTGGTCAATTCCCAACCGCAGACTCTCTTATAGAAAAACAATTGTTGAGTTTTTGGGTCACATTCAATATATTTATTTTGTTTTGAGGAGCATTATAATGTTTTCTTTTTAATGAGCAGGTTGCGGATGTCCTCTCTAAAGCAACAGAATGTGTTCCAAAGGAAGAGATTTCTGACAGCAATCCTCATCTAAAAAACCTTTTCGAAGGGCTCATTATGACCGAAGCACAACTACAGAAGGTATTTTATAAACTAAAATTAACAGCTTTATTAAGTTTATTTGTTTGTTGGAAATTTGATTTTAAGGGCAAAAAACGTCTAGGTTATCAGTGCCCCATGTTTGTTTACTGTTACTTCTGATTTCATTGTTCTTTTGTTATTGTTTTTAGTTGAAAGGGTTGAAGAGGCCCTCCGTTCTAAAGGGTCGTGGGTTCGATTCCCACTAGGGGTGGTGGCTTTTCTTTAGAAAAAAGAAAAGGCATCAGCCCTATCCCGGCTAGAAAAGGGTGGTAACCTATAGATAAACCGTCCTAAAGTTCATAGTTAATAATAAATGGACGTTAAAATTTAATAATAATAATAGTTGAAAGGGCAATAGTTGTATTTAAATATTCATTATAATTCATCTTGGCTACACCCAAACCTTCTTTTGTTTTATCGATAAACTCTCAGCAGTCTAGTTGATAATATTTGTTTCCGATGAAGGATAAACATTGCAAGGGTATGTCTGAAAATCATTTCAGTTTTGCAGAATAAAGGACCACTGATGTTTTCTGCAGTTTCCCTTTCCGAGCCAAACAATATGGACTACACAGAGAGTCAGCCTGCCCGGTAGCCGACTTGCTAACAAGGCCAACCAAACCTAGCCCGGCCTCCTATTGTCTCTTACATTTATCTCCTAATTCGGCAAATGTCCCTTCCCCCTTTTTTTAGGCTGAACTAGAAGCAGAAGATTGTTTTTCATATAAGCATCTAATTGTTTAGGAATTTTTACTTTATTTTTTGAAAAATTGAAATATATATTTTGTTTGTTTCTGTATATATATTTTTTTTTAGCAGAAATATTACGCAGTCTCATTGCTAAAATGCATGCTAATTACGATGTTTTACGTTAAAAATAGTTCGCATAACCAGAATACTAGTAAAAAAAATTAAACTAGTTCAGGCATTAATTGAAGTAAAATAAGTAGTAACAAAAAAAAAAAAAAAAAAATAGGTAACATTACAACTAACAAATATTTTAAATTATAAATTTATATATAAAACAATTTGGGCATTAATTGAAATAAGAACAAATTAATAGCATTACATCAAGGCGAGGGTAATAAATTACAATAAGATTTGGTAAATAAAATGAGAGTAAAATCAAATGAAGAAGTGCGTGTGCGTATAAAGGAGATTTCATTAAGTTTTTGGATAGTTTTGAAGAAATTATAACTGAAGTTCTGCGAAATAAGAAAGCAAACTTAATAATAACTGGAGACTTAAATGTAGACTTTTCTAAGACAGGACTCAACAGACAAAAACTCTTGGACATTTTTGAACGACATAACTTACATAACACAGTTACTGAGGAGACTAGAATCAGCAAAGACAAAGGAACAAGCATAGACTATAGCATAACAAACATACATAAGGAGAGAGTACTATCAAGAGTGATAACAACTGGCTACTCAGACCATAAAGCTGTAGAAACATTAATTAGGGATTCATGCAACAAATCAGGAGGACCCTTCAAAACAATTACCAGGCGGGAAATAAATGATCAAGGGAAAATAAACTTAATGGAATTACTTAAAAATGAGTCTTGGATTTCAGTGTATGAGGAAAACAATTCTGTTCAAGATTCCTTCAACAAATTTAATGAGATTCTTTTAAAACACATAAATGTTTCTTTTCCACTTAAATATATTAAAAAAAGCAATAATAATAAAAACACTAATTTATTAAGTAAATCTTGGGTAACAAAAGGAATTAAGACTTCTGGAATAAAACTCAGAATACTATACGATTTAAAACAAAATGCAAAAACAGAGGACGAAATAACAAAATACTATTATAAATACAAAAACATTTATAAAAAAGTCATCAAAAGAGCCAAGAAACTATTTTTAGGTAAACAAATAAACGAATCAACTAATAGAACAAAAACACTTTGGGATATAATTAATAAAACTAATAATAGGAAAACTAAAAGTGAAATTATTACTATTGAAAAAAACGGACAGACAATACCAGAAAAAGAAATAACAGAACTGTTTAATGAGTACTACACCAATTTACCAGAACATAATGAAACTAATAACAGACAATTGCAATTTCCGGAAGTTTCGAGCAAAGCTGAGAACAGTTTACTTTTAACACCAGCGACCGAAGTAGAAGTTGAAGAAGCTATAAACAACTTAAAAAATAAAAGTACATTTGACAGTTATTACATAAATATTACTATTTTAAAATATGCTTCAGAATGGATAAAAACGCCTCTAACATGGATAATAAACAAATGTTTTGCAGATGGCGTTTTCCCAGATCAATTAAAAATTGCACGAGTGAGCCCAATTTTTAAAAAAGGGGATAAAAATATTATTGAAAACTATAGACCGGTAGCAATTCTTCCTTGTTTATCGAAGATATTTGAAAAATTGATTTTTGACCGCGTTTATAATTGGTTCGAAACTAAAAATCTTTTCTCTCCCCAACAATATGGCTATAGAAAACAGAAGAATACCATCGAAGCTATTATGAAGTTAACCAACTCCATTAGGCAAAAGATAGAAATTAAAGAAAAGTCAGTAGCTGTTTTTGCTGATCTGTCGAAAGCCTTTGACTTGGTAGATCATCAAATTCTCCTAAAAAAGTTAGATAGTTACGGTGTAAGAGGAGTTACTAATTCATTAATTGAATCATATCTCACAAATAGAGGTCAGTTTGTGGAGGTGAATTCAAACTCTGAAACAAGGTCCTCTATACGACCTATATCTAGAGGGGTTCCTCAAGGCTCCAGGTTAGGCCCCCTTCTATTTTTGATTTATATTAATGACCTCGTGGAGTTCTTGAAAGAATTTGATGTGATTTTGTTTGCGGATGATATAACTGCATTTTTTTCGGGAAAGTGTATCATCGAAATTGAAAGAAATTTAAATTGTATGCTTTCTAATCTGAATAAGTGGATGTTGAGCAACAAATTGAAATTAAATATTAAGAAAACATTTTACATTGATTTCTCAAGGGGCGACGGGAGTAATCACCATCTAAAAGTAGGGCTAGGAGATGAGAAACTACAAAAGGTAGAAAGTTGTAAGTTCTTGGGAGTCATTTTGGACGAGCACCTTAGTTGGTTACCTCAAATTAAAGCCATAAAATCAAAAACCAACAAAGCCGTTTATATGCTCAAACAATTAAAAACTGTTTTGAAAACTTCCGACCTACTAAACGCATATCATGGCCTTTTTGAATCCCAATTATACGGAATTAGCTTGTGGGGAAATTCCAAAAAGGCGAAAGAAGTCCTAACAATACAAAAAAAAGCGATTCGGACAATATTAAGCCTAAGGAGGAACACGTCCTGTAGAAATCATTTTAAAAGATTAAATATTTTAACAGTGCCAACCTTATACATTTTAAGAGTTTTAAATATTATTAAAAAACACCTCCCATTGTATAGGAAGCATGGGGATATTCACTCCTATGCCACAAGGCAACGCAACTTAATAGCACTGGACAAGCACAGTACATTTTTTAAAAACGGGCTTGAGTACATGGGAGCAACTTTATACAACCAATTACCTAAGGAATTGAAGGAGGAGGAGAATAACAAGTTGTTTTCCAAAAAATGTAAAAATTACTTGGCAGAACATGCTTTTTATTCAGTTAAAGAATTTTTTTACACCGAATAACTCCTTACACATTCATTGCTCTGGTTAGCGCAATCATTTTGTTATTTGTTTTACTTAATATTTTGTATTTTAATGGCTTCTTGAACAATTGGTTTATTGAGAAATTTTATTATGTGTTGAAGTCTTTAGATGTAAATTATAAATGTATTGACGTTCCTATTTCCACGCTTCTGTGGGTTAATGGAAATAAAGATTTATTTATTTATTTATTCGGCATGGCCTTCAGGGAAAGTTTTGGGGCGGAATACATTTGAATATGGCGTTCAGGGGAAGTTTTTGGGGCGTGTATATAGTCGGGTGTGACATTCTGAGGGTTAATCTTATTGAGGGATTGTCTAGTAGGTGTATTTTCATATATATATATATATGCTATTTTTCAAGCTACTTCGCTGGGAATTAAATGTGTTGTTTGTTCGGCATCTGTCTCCAGCGGTCTTGCTCCTCCTGTCATCGCAATATTTCGCCGGATTCCTCTCCGGCTTCTTCTGGATCCACAAAAATCCAGCCAACTTCAATAGAGAAGAAGGACTCATCCTCTCCAACACCTGGCGGGCCATCCTGAAGAAGACTGGAGACAATCCACTCATACAGGACCACCAGCGCCCCGAACGGACGACCGAGGAAGTTAACAGAGACAGACGGAACCTGATTGGCCCAGAGCCTCCCCAGTTCATTGGCTCGCATAGTCTCCGACCAAGAAGGATAAGAAGGGCCCAAACCACTGACGAGCTCATTCCCTTACCAACCAGCAAGGATGAATGATTGCCTGAAGAAGCCGGAGAGGAATCCGGCGAAATATTGCGATGACAGGAGGAGCAAGACCGCTGGAGACAGATGCCGAACAAACAACATATATATATATATATATATATATATATATATATATATATATATATATATAAATAAATAAATAAATAAAAGCATTGGCTATTCCTAACCAACTTAGAATATACATTTTTTCTAATCTTTGGAAAATGTAATTAGTTAAATTATTTTCTATTGTATGATTAGGTTTTTAAAAGGCATGGGCTGAATCCATTAAATCCAATCGATGAGAAATTCGACCCCAACTTCCACGAGGCATTATTCCAACAGGTTTGATTATTCCTTTCCTTTAATTTTGCGAAAATAGAAAAAGTAATTATCAGTATTATGACAGTGTTTTTTTTTTTTTATTTCAGGAAGTTGAAGGAAAATCGCCCGGAACAGTAGTCGTTGTTTCGAAGATTGGCTACAAACTCCACGATCGAGTTGTACGACCAGCTTTAGTCGGTGTTGCAAAAGGATAGAACTATACCGGGATAGTTACCATTTCATTTTATCAGGTTCAGGAAGTTTTCACTATCTTCCTCAAAATATATATTAAATCTTTTTGTACATTTTCACCATTTATATTATCAGTTGTTTTTGTCTCCTGGTCATCATGTGTCTTTATTTTTTTTTAGACCATTCCAAGTATGTTAACTATTTTTTTTACAAGAAAATTGCAACATTTTTACACTATTTATGTTCAGATTTATTACTTATGTTATTAGATGAATTTAGTTTTGTAAATTGTCTAGATTAAAAAAACGATGAAAAAATATGTTTTACGCCATTACTTGTTTCCTTTATTTGTCTTAAAGACAGTGAAATGTGAATAACTGGGTAATTAATTTATAAATTTTTGTATAATACGAAGGAATAGATTATTTTATTGAATTGTTAAAATAATAAATGTACTTTAACAGCTTGTTAAACAATTCAAGATTGCGTTTTTAAATCCTTAACAAATACAAATGTAGTTAAAATGTAAAGTTCTGGTGATTTCTGAAGAAATGTGTGTCTTACCCACAAAAAGTTGTTGAAAACTTTATCAATACGATTTAAAAATTACTCAAAAGTGCAAATGAAGAAAAAATCCATCACACAGGCGCAGCATAACTAAGCACATTCCTCTGAAGGTGAGAAGTCTTTGCTCCATTCCAGAATAATTTCTTTAAAGTAACGTATATAAAAAATAATAAAATAGTTTTGACCTTTTATATTTGACCTGTAGATAACCCGTCCTAAAATTCGTAGTTAATAATAAATGGACGCTAAAATTTAATAATAATAATAATATTTGTATTGAGCAGCTGACTCCATTATTAATTTTCATCCAGGTTATTGTAAAGTCAATGAACGGTAAAAATGAAGTTTCACGCCCTCAAAACCGATTTCTTTCAAATTTTGTACAATAAAAGATGCACTAAACAGGGATACGTTAAAAAAAACCCTTCGCATTTAACTAAGTTAATAGAATTCTATTAATTTTTGCGAGTTGGATTGACTGGGGTATTGTCATCTTCTTGAGCGAGCGGAAACGCATAGCATGTATACCTTAAAGTCGTCACAGATTTAGTTGTTTACATTAGCTCTTATAACCCGCATAACAGTGAACTTTAGTGCTTAATAACTTGTTTCCTAGTTAAATGTGAAGGTTTTTTTTAACGTATTCGTGTTTAGTGCATCAAAATACGTTACTGTGCAAAATTTGAAAGAAATCGGTTTTGAGGGCGTGAAACTTCATTTTTACCCAATGAACTACACAATTTAATAAATATGCAAAAATCATTTTTGTTTAATAATCTTGATGAATAATAAAAGTTTCTACAAAAGAAAAAATCTCACAACCATAATGCAGGAACCGGGTACAGCGCCCCTGTTCAGTACCCTTAGCGGTAGAAGTAACAACTAGTCCCAAGATTTGGCAGAATAATTCAATTTGAACAGAATAGGAGATAAACACCAACTTCTAATGAAATGATTTCCTGACCGTCCCTAGGCTCTCCCAGTCTTTAATTAATTTATTAATGGATGTCAGCAAAGGCTGCTCCCTAGTGCGCAGAATGGTCAACAATCAGATACCTCTGACCGGTTACAGGACTAATTTAATTTAATCTTTCTCTTCAGATACCCGTATACTCTTTCATGCGGAGTTTTGTTTCAATGCACCAGAAAGAACGGCCACTATGAGAAAATTAGTAATTTCAGTCCAGAGTAACCCCCACCCCAATGAACCGATTTAGTTTATTTTTACAACACATTTTTCTCTTTTGATGGCTATTACGAATGCTGAGTTTTGTTGCAATATAACAAAAATAATTTTCAGTATTGGCAAATTATGTAAGATGGACCAATTTTTCTGGTTAACAACCTCGTTCAATCATTAGCTGGGGGAATGCTATATGCCAAGTTTCATTGCGAAAAAAAAAACAAAAACTGGTGGGTATTGTGTTAACAGCCATAACACAATTGTGCTTAAGTCATAACTTCCAAAGTGGCTAACGTCTTAACCACTGATTCTCATGCAGGAATAGGTGGGTTCGAGTCCCACTGGCGGCAGGAATTTTCTCATCTCACGGCTCTGATGTCGATGCTAATGGCTGAAACGTCGGGGCTTCGTACAAAAAATAAGCATTTATGCCTACGGCCATAGACATGTTGACTACACTGGTTCCTATTGATGAACTTCAGAAGGAATCATTCTATTCAAGATCAATTGGCGCTTAAGGAACACTCCATAAAGAAGGCTTTTCCTCTCAGCTACATGTCATGGCCATTTTCTTTGACATGAAACAGGTGTACGACAGGGCATGAAGGTATTATATCCACTATAGTCTCCATGAATGGGGCTTCAAGAGATGTTAAAACTTATTTCTCAAGAGCTTTCTTGGGGAAAGGGCATTCAAAGATCAAATGAGTAGTGTCTTCTCATGGTTACGTGGACAGGAAAACGGACTACCATAGGGGTCCGTCCTCAGTGTAACCTTGTTTCTTGTCACTATTAAGGGCATTGCTGACAATGTTTGTTTTGGAATCGGTTAATCCCCCTACGCCGACCCTGCTGGAGTCAGACAAACCATATTAACTATACCATATACAGGTGTGAGGCTTCCTTCAAAATTCTAAAAGCATTAGAGATTTAAATGGGGTGCTGAGAGGTCAGTCCCTCCGAAAGCATTTGACTCATTGATAAGGTCCGGAGTTGACTAAGGATTTTCAATCTATGGGTCCTCATGTAAGCCATGGCTCCGCCAGCTAGACAGGCTCTACAATGCCGCTTAAGATTGCTGCATTCCGCACCGGCCCATTGGATTCCTTATACATTGAAGCAGGACATCTTCCCTCAGAACATGCGAGACTTCATGACACTCTCGTGTGGCATCTTTAACCCATTCGAGACGGATAGCCACTTTTGTGACAACGGGCTGGCCATACCCCATGACCTGATAGCCTGTTTCACGACAGAAAGCCACCGACCACTATGGTTATTTTTTAAGCTCTGGTCACTAGAGTTCATAAGAACCCAATTTGGCCCTCTGCTACATGGTCCTTTTGCATAGTTCTCTCTCTGAAGGGCCTTACTTGTGTTTTAGCGCGGTTCCTCCCTCCCCCATAGGGAGGAACCCCGCTTATAGGGTTGATACAATGAAACAATCCGGAAGTGCCGTTTCAGAACCCCTAGAGACCGAAAATAACGGTGGTTCAAATTTGTATATATATATATATATATATATATATATATATATATATATATATATGTATATATTTATTTATATATATATATATATATATATATTTGTCTGTTCGCTCTCTAGATAGAAAACGAATGGTCCGATTTTGATGAAATTTGGTACAAAAATCCTTCGTCCAATTTGAAAGGTCAAGTTCGTTAACCAGCAAAATCCGCCTACTGGGAGATGGCGTTTGGGACGAAATTCGCGCAAAAAAAATCGTAACGCTTACGTTTTTGAGTTCATAAGCTTCTAAGTACTCGTTTTATATGATTCCTGGGCTAGGAAAACGAATGAAACCATTTTCAAGGCGATAGCTTTAACCGTTTTCGAGAAAATTGGAAAAATATTTGTTGAATACCGTTTTTGGTTTGGGTACTTAGAATCACGGGACTCAGTTGAAACATTTTCTGCATGTTCTACTTTCATCAAAACTAATATGTTGAAATTTTGGTTACGTTTGGAGTTAAGGAAGGGTTAGAATAAAATATTTTATTAACAGACATAAAAAGTTTTAGTAACTTTGTTTACTTTCCTTAATATCTCGAAAAAGGTTGAAAATCTTGGTAAACGGAAGAATACCATTAGAAAGCTTATTAAATGCTCTAAAAAAAAGGTTCTAATGAAAGTTTTGATTAGGCGATGTCAATCGGAGAAATAAGAGCTTAAAACTTTAAAGTAATTGATTTCGCTTATTCGAACTGTTCTTTTTGTCTGTTTTTTATTCCTTGTTATTTTTTAATTGCTTATTGTTGGATAATGTATTTGAAAATAAAACAGGTTAAGAAAAATAAGAAAAACAATTTAATGTTAGAGATATGGATTTCCAAGATATATAGCTTTTCAACTGCCTAGCGTCCTTCCTAGGGAGGGTTCTTTGTCTTTGATTTTGGTACTTAGAATTATGGGATACAGTTGAAACATTTTCTGCATGTTCGAGTTTCATCAACACTAATATGTTGACATTTTTGTTACGTTTGGAGTTAAGGAAGGGATAGAATAAAATATTTTATTAACAGACATGAAAAGTTTTGGGAACTTTGTATACTTTCCTTAATATCTCGAAAAAGGTTGAGAATCTTGGTAAACGAAAGAATACCATTAGAAAGCTTACTAAGTGCTCTACAAAAAAGGTTCTAATGAATGTTTTGATTAGGCGATGTCAATCGGAGAAATAAGTGCTTAAAACTTTAAAGTAATTGATTAATTCCCTTATTCGAACTGTTCTTTTTGTCTTTGATTTTGGTACTTAGAATCATGGGATTCAGGTGAAATATTTCCTGCATGTTTGAATTTTATCAAAACTAATATGTTGAAAATTTGGTTACGTTTGGAGTAAAGGAAGGATTAAAATAAAATATTTCATTTTTAGTCATGAAAAGTTTTGGGAACTTCGTATATTTTCATTAATATCACGTAAACGGTTCAGAATCTTGGCAAGCAAAAGATTACCCTTCGAAAGGTTACTAAATTCTCTACAAAAAATGTTTTGAAGACATTTGCGATGGGATGGTCATATTTGGAGAAATAAGTGCTTAAAACATAGGTAATTTCGTTCATTTGAACGAATCTTTTTGTGTGTTTCCTATTTTTTTTCACTGCTCGTTATTTTTGTGATTGCTTATAGTAGTCAAACGTATTATTCAATAAAACAGGATACGTATGAATAGAAACAATATTTTGTTTCAACGGCATCTTGGAATTCGAAGATGCCCTATGAATATCTAGATTACTGTACTGGTGTTGATTTCGTTCTTTAGAATTGTTTTTGGTATTCCCTATTTTCAGCAGTTTTTATCTATTTATTAATTTTTTTGTTTAAATTCATTGAACAAAATCATAGGAATTCGAAGGTGAGGAGCTAGGAGGCTTAGGGTGGGGGGCATTTACCCTGTCCCCAGTGTACCCTCGTCATCTGTTAAGTCCCTTTCTAGAGTCATAAAGATAAGCCTCCAAACAACTGTAGGAATGTAGGATTTCTAATTTTTGCCAGTATCAGAACAGCCGCTGTTTACATACCACAGTGGTACTGACGTACCGGTCTATACTAGTTGCACTCCACACGGTGGTAGTACTTGGTGTATGCCACAGCGGATCGCTCATTATAATCTTATTTTATACGTATTAAATAGGTACCTAAAAAAATTTATTTGTGTATAAGTGTAGCGTTATTGGGATTAGAATAAAATATTTTATTAACAGACATGAAATGGTTCGGAATCTTCGTATATTGTCCTTTTTTTTTCTTCTTTTTTTTTATTTCTTTTATGGTGCATCGAAAATGAGCCATTAGCACCATTTTTTCCTTATGAGCTTATATAATACTTAGATTTAGCTAGCGACAATATTTTACACCGCAATTAAAGCGACTTGCTCTCCTTACAAATATAATATTTAAATTATAGTATAAACATAATACATAAATTTGTCTGAAAAAAAGTCCAACCCGCAGGAACTGCATCATCTTAGCGCGGTTCCGTTCTTATCTGGAGTGCAATTAGTGAAGGAATATAGCAGCTATCGGTAGGTATTAGCACCATTTTTCCCCCTTAATATCTTCAAAACAGTGGGAAGTACGATATAACCATTCAAAACCTTACTAAATTCTCTACAAAAAAGATTCTGAAGAAAATTTCAATGGGGCAATATCAGTCGGAGAAGTAAGTGCTTAAAATTACGAAAGTTTTAGTTTTGTTATTTCAAACGGGTTTTTGTCACTGTTTACCTCACTTTTGTTTTTTAAGTTTATTTAACGGTGGAATGAGTATTTCATTAAAGCTGAGAAAATAAGAATCATATTGGTAATAGAGTTTTCCTAGAGAGAGCGTCGCGATGACGGGAGAGTCCCATCCGCTTAGAAAACTGTCAGTTTCCATATGTGGCGCTTTTAGCTTCCTTCTTTTTGAGATATTATTTTATATTTTTAACGAAAGATCAAAACCTACTGATAGCTGCTACTATTCCTTTACTAATCGCACTTCGGATAAGAACGGAACCGCGCTAAGATGATGCAGTTCCTGCGAATCGGACTTTTTTTATTAGTTAATATGTATATAGAGATGATGTTATCTTAGATATTGCACTATCGCTGAAATATCTGACTTGTTTTTTTAGAAAAAATAATTTCAACAATTTTTAAAAACATTATTTCAATATTAAAAGATAAAGTCTTTAAACCTACCGTTGTCTGGCCCTTAACACGAGAAAATGTTAACGGGCGACTTTATAAACAAAGAAATAACAAAAGCGTATTAGGAGAAAAGGGGTTTCAGCTATTTTAATGCTGTTCCATAGAACCAACTCTGTGAAAGGGGCTCTTCACCTGGGCCATCGAAGGTTTTGTGGATTGCGGTCTCATAAGAGTTAAGGGCAAATAGGAGGAATTTTCTCCATGCGTTTTTAAAGAATACAGAATTATAAATCTATCTCCACAGGCAAACAATAAGTAGTTGGCAATGAGAACAAATGATTTAATGCAACCATATGGAGACTCCTGGGGTAATATATAGGAGATGAGACATCCAGCTGTAGCGCCATGAATCCTCACGACGGATTTTTGTACCATACTTTATCAAAATCAGACCATTTTTAGGAAAGCTAAAGAGAGACTGATGTGTGTATATATATATATACACACACACACACACATATCCTCCTCAAGGGTGCGCACCATGGGCGATATGACCTATAGTATTGCTCGTTGGTGTACTTCTTTAGAGTGCTACCACCTTCCAATAATCAAAAAGTCTCCTCATAGATATTTCCTCTGGGTTACAGTCACCTAAGTGCCTAAAGCATACTTGTATTTGTCAGGCACAAAACCCTATGGAATAAAGTTTAATGATTTCATTTATGAAAATATTAAGTCTTGGTCCTTGCATTATTGTCTCATTTCTAATGAGCCTCTTTAAAATTATTATTTCAGGTCTATAGGGATCTATTTAGAGGGCAAAATGGGGTGTACTAATAATTTATTTGATCCGTTGATGCACTAGTACAACAACCACAAAAGTCCATACAATAAAATTAATTTTCAAAGTGACAAAAACCTCCCACTGAGAAAAAAAAGAGTGCTGACCAATAATGATAAGAGGTTACAAATATAAAAACACAATACATAGATAAAAACGATTTATTTTGACAAGCTACAACGCTTAATCTTCTTCGTCTTCAGCTGCAGCAGCCGCTGTTCCCTTGCGAGAATTCTTCCTCTTTACCCTACCTGGACGACCACCACCGAATGGAGATTTCAATGAGAAGTCGATGTGCTTCTGTGAATCCAATCGAACAATGAAGCTAGGGATATTTACCACCTGCTTCCTTACTCTGAAACATAATATGAATATAGCTTTAAGGTGACGCTTACATATAGTATAAAAAAACTATTGAAAAAATATTAATTCAAATTTACAAGGTATATTTAAGCTATCAGACAGAGGGTTGCTATAAGAAAAACCTTATACATTTCAACAAATATCTTCCATGTAGTCAAATATTTACCTCAGCAATGAACAAATACTTGTGTATCACTAAGAAAAATACTCCCAACCCCAACTTATTATTATGAATGAGACAGACCTAGTACGAAACCACTGTTTTGTTTTGTTAACGTGGATATTTCCTATGTTAATCCATTTGTTAAATAATAAACGCCAGAGCAAATCTAATAATGGATTTTTACTCGGACTGTCAAAGGCATGATTGCTTATTGTGAAATCCCAAGACCGAACCTAATTTCCTCCTGTTGATAACATTCTGGTATTTGATCCATCTGTTGCCTTGCTTGGAACTAATATTAGAACACTGGAGGTACTATCTCTCTTGGCTTACTTTACAAGCGATAAGATCTTAATTGTAGTGAACTGACATTTTAAGTACTTATACCCTACATCAAAGCCCAATCGTCTTATTGAAGCAATAGGACACAGGCTTTATCAATTTTCCTGCCTTCTAAGAAGAAATTTTTATCACTTGTCCACTTAAATCCTTTCCCAACCATTGGCACTCTGTATTTGACAGAACTCGTTTCAATGAAACAAGCAAATGAATGAACAGATCATGAAATACTTGTAACAAAATGTGTACAATGTGAACAATGCGGAAAAGAAAAAAATCAAATTATATAAAACCTTATGCTTTTACTAAAAATCAAAACAAAAACCTTTTATTAAAAAATTTACCTTCTACGTATAAGTAAGATAATTTCTCCTTATGAACACATTAGCTGGCTAGATAGAATCCTTTGGTACGCCAACCTCTAAAGATTGGGATAATTCTAGAAAACAGACATAGGGAATTTCTTCCCTAGTGGCCTGCAAGAATATTTCTCACACCATGCTGTCTCTATATAAAAATGCATTTGTTTAAATTCAATCCAAGAAATATAATTCACTTATGTTCATATATCACTTTCTATGAAGTAACAAAATCTATAATTTAACATAGATGAAGGAGCTGTGAAAATAGGCAGTCTATGAAACTTCATTTCAAACTTTAAAAATTGTTTTTATCGAATTTCTTCTCAATTCCCTTCGCATCTTTCTGATTTCTCTTCAGGAGAATATGTTAGAATGTGGGAAAACGTTAGCCCCATGGGCTGTTTATAATTTGTATGTAAGAGTTTTAGTTGTAAGCTCCTGAAGAGGCACCAGAAGTGTGAATCACATACAGCAAGAAAAACAATTTGGAGCTGAAGTAATTTTGTTTTTTTATGAATAACCTTCCACCACATTCAATGTGAGCGCAGTAATTGCAGTTTTTACTGCATATGAGTGAATTTTTTTAGTAAACCTAAAATTTGAAGAAAATCCTAAATACAAGAAATTGTATATTGGATATTCCCGGACACCTTCAACATTAAGGCAACTAAGTGAAATATGCAGGATGTGTATAGGAATTATTAAAAATCCCCTCCATGAGCATTTCTAGTGGTCAGCAACTACACAGTAAGAGCAGTAAATCTACAGGGCTGATACGATGAGATCTATAAGCAACCACCCCCCCCCCCAGTATATCTACTGGGCCTGCATCAAACGTCTCAAGTGAATTTATAAATAAAAAGGTTTACAATTGATTCCTGTAAGCCTTTTATTTCCAAAACATTCCCTTGAAGAGGAAGCAGAAGTATGAAAAAATGAAGGGAAGGGAAGAGATAAATATATTTAAAGTGCGTTATGAAGTTTCATCAACCTTCTGCCTATTTCGCTAATTCCTTCTGAGTAAAGGAGTATTTATTTAATTATTGCTTTAAGAATAGATGAAGTAAATACATTCTAAATAAATAAATTGTTTCTAAGCTTTGAAACAGGCAAAGCATAATAGCTAATGCCTGGGATTAACAACTCGAATTGCTATTGCCTCTGGTAGATTAAAACACCATGAATATATCTATGTGTTTTGCCCAGATACCAGGGCTTCAAAATAGATAACCATTATCTCTCCATTAATCAAAAAAACACCACCACATAAATTGATTGTGCCTATTTGATATACAGATTAAAATTTCAAGTAAATATTTGAAAAGTATAAGCGTTGATGGATTTCTACAAAATATATATCTATTAATAAGAGCTAGACAGAACTAAATATAATTCTATTCACCTTATATGCCTCTGCCGAATAAGGACCCTGGCGTGATGAATAGACTTGGCAAGACCAAGCTTGAAAACCTGGAAAGGACGAGTGAAATGTTATTATAATGTGATAAGATGAATATGATGGAAATGATAAAACTATTAGAAAAACTGTTGATGTAGACATGAGAGTTTCCCACTGCATGAAATCAGTTCTAAGCTGGGAGCAAAAGCATGCCTTCTTATCTAGCCCTTATCGCCAACCACACATTCGACAAGGCAAGTGTTTGAACAGGCAAAATAAGGGCACTTTAAAACAGTTTTCACTCAATGCTTAAAATAATAATTAATGAATTCTCGTACATTTTTATTCTCTTATATGGCTTTGGTTTGGAATAACACAACTAAAATAATGACAAATTTAACTATTATTGGAAGTTATAAAAATAATTATTATAGAAGGGTAATAACCTAAAAGCTGAATTCTGACCAAAACTAATATTTATTGGATTGCCGCTACGATTGCTTTAGTTTATTTGAGAAACATAGCCACTTTCGTGACATTGGGCAGGGCATGCCTAAGTGACAAGGCCATTTCTTCGCTCTAGGACTGAAAGCCACAGCTTTTTGCGATATCTAGCTGTAAGTTTTGTCAACTAGAGTTCATAAAAATGTAGTTTGAGCCTATTTAATGGGTTTCCGCCTGCTAACTGGTTCCTTTACATAGAGTCCGTCTAAAAGGCCCTATTTGTGTTTTACCAGTTAATGTGTATACAGAGATCATGTTCCGTAGTCAACATACCATTATCAGGATATTTGACTTGATATTATTTTATTTTTTAAATTTCAAAACGTTTAAAAATCAAAATTAAACGAAACACGCTTTTAAGCATGATGTTGACTGTTTTGAAGCCCAGAATGAGAAAATGGAAAACTTTTTAAACAAAGAAAAAATATAGCATATTGGGAGAGATGAGAAGATACGAGCGGTGGAGACTCAGCTATTTCAATGACATCATATGAAACCAGGCTCAGCTCCACACGCATCTTAAGGTTCTACGGGTTGCAGTCTCACGAGGGTTAATGAAATTAGAGATGGAATGTGATGAGATTTGAGTGAATAGCCTGGATTAGATAATTTGAAATACATTTTGTTGTATGTGGTAGGGAGAGAACTAAGTGCTTAATAAGAATGCTATTACAGAGAAGTGTCTCCGCTAAAATATTAGACCTACTTCAGTACTTATGTATTAGCTTCAATGCAGCTTAATGAACCGGCTTTCTGAGATCTAGATCATCACCAGGTCAGCATCTGGATCAAAGCGTCGATTCAGTTTTTGTCAATATTGCGACGGGATTATCAACGATTTGGGTTGACTAGTTTCAATATAACCTTGAGCGAGCAAAAACAAGTAGCACTTATTAATGACAAACTGAAACTATTCATTAATAATAAGAACCTGGCACTATTTTAATATTTAACTAACATCAATATAACTTAACGATACTGAAGTTTTAACCCTCCGTCGACCACCTGAGTTACACCGTCGCCCATGTGGGGTCTACCAGGACCCCACTTACATTTATGGTGGTAACGTGCTAATAGTCCATAATGCTACCATCAAAAAATATTCTATCAATTTGTAGGTGTCCTAAAGATACCCTACAAATACAGTCTTCCAAAATTGTGGTTGCAGGATTTGAAATTGCATTACAGAAAGACAATAACACAGGAAAATGGAATCCTTTCGTCAGATTGTAAAATTCGACGAATTCAGTTTTATCTTGATAGCAGATACTGCCGTGATGAAAACTAATTAAATTGGAAAAATAAAATACATGTAAATATTTTTAAAAACCTTATCATGGGAGCCCAAGTGGGGTCCACTCAGACCTCAATGCTGTTTTTCAACAAAAAATAAATCAATTTGAGGGTTAGACTATTCTCTATGAGTGATTTGACACTGCCGTTCTTCGGATCACTACTGATTAGGGGGGAAATGTTGTGCGTGGGGTCCGCCTAGACCCCAAGTGGTCGACAGAGGGTTACGAGATAATTCCTTGAATACCATAAATTAATGTTTATTACTTAGACTAATGATTCACAGATAGTATTTCCTTCTAGACTAGAATATACCTGTGTCTGAAGTCTCCTCTCCAAGAAATCTTCAACTTTGAGGCCGAGAACGTAATCAAGCTTCATCTTGCTTTCATCCAATACTCCAATTCGAACGAGCCGTCTCAGAAGAGCATTACCTAATAAAAGTAAATGCAAACTTTTTAACTTCTCATATAATAATATTTTACTTAAGAGTAACATTTTGTAAACAATTCAGACAAGTAATTTCTACATTAAATTTTCAGACAAGAAGTGTCAGAAAATGTAATTTATTAAAGTCATCATGAAATAATAAAAACCATTAATAACAATTCTTTTAGTTTAACTCAAAGAAAATAAATAACAAAATTGATGTTCCAGAATGTCTGGCATAACTCAATAGAAAAACCAAGAAAGAAAAACATCTACAAGAAACATGGAATAAGGAAGAAACATTGAATGATTAGCTGAGAACATGAATGATGTAAAAACCAGGTTGGACTTATAAAAACTTTGACTGCGGACAACAAATGAATATTTATTTTCATTTAAGTTTTAATTGAATTTTTACTTGCATAAAAATATTCACTTCCCTAAGATGGCTACATTATAAAAACTTGTGTAATTGTATTTACTCATTCTGGAGAGTGGCAAAAGTATTTTGTAGAGGAGAACTCTTCACAGTGTGCCTCTCTTGGTTCAGAAAGGGTTAAACAGTATAATTTCTTTAAAGAAATAATTTGCTGAGGGTGTTATTATATTATGCCATCCATGGGGTTGAGAAGACGGATTTTTAGTGGAAACAAGGGGCGTTGAGATTAAAACGAATTGACTACCTGGTAGACACAACGGTGTAGTTTTAGCTTCAACTCAGATGGATGTGATTAAAGAAAGGCTACCACTCTGTAGTTAAAACTAGATGGAGTGGTAGTTGGAAAACTGAAGCTACAACTAGGGGTAGATACAACTACCCTGTAGTAGTAGCTGTCTTCCATGTTGGAACGAGTCGACCCATTCCTACTCCTACAGGTTTTAATTCATGTTTTCGTTAGAGCTCTTCCTTTTCAGTCTCTGATAGGCACATATCAATTCTTGTCGTTGAGCATTAGTTAAGTTGTACAAAATGTCATCGTATGAACATGAAAGTATAACTGATAAGAAATCTCTAGGTAGATTTTTTTAAATAAAAAATTATATTGATTTAAGAACAAAGTGAGTAATGTACAACTTGATTTATTATACAAATTATATTAAATCAAATATACTAATTAATTGGGCGTTAGGCATTCTGATAATTTAAAGATTAAAAGGGCTAACATTTTATTTAGCTTTTCTTCTCCACGCACTTTTGTTGCAAAATTTGAAGGGTCTTTAAGATTTTTAGCAACATTATGCGGTATAGCACAGTTCATTATTAGTTTTGGTATTCCTTCATGTACTACATTTATACAATGGTGAAGAATTGGGAACCTTTGTTTCAGTTGCCCAAAAACACGTTCTATATCTGCAGCCCCTCCCCAAAATTTAATCAATAATAATGCTTCAAAAATAAATTAAATAATATCACTTAGTCCAGAAAAAATAAATTTGTTTGGGTGTAAAATAGCCCCAAACTCCCCGTTAGCAAAAAATTATTTTCAATATACTTCCCTGAACCAAAGTAATAATTAATATAGTAATAATCCTGATCATGAAGAATAGCTGACAAAAGTGAAGTCTGCTCCTCTTCAGACTTCAAGAAAATGAAGTTAAACTACACCTATGTACTTGTAGCTTCTCTTTTATCACACCAAAAATGAAGTTGTAACTACCTCTCTGGGAAAACCGAGATATATCTACAGGGGGCAGTTGTAGGTCGGGTTTCATCACACTAAAGGTAGTTACAACTTTAAATATTGAAGTGTAGCATCAACTCCGTTTTAATCACACCACCCTATGAGTTGTCTCTGCCAAAACTCAACAACTACTTGGTAAAGCTATTTATTTAACCTATTGAAGAATAGGAAGCAAACCAAGAATTAAATACAAAATCGAGAGGATGGTTAGGAGAAAAAAAGTATCAGACCTTCAGGCAGAAATATATTGGATGTTTCTGCTGCACTTTGGCAGCCTTCTTCAGCTAAAATAAATATACACAAATTACAAGTAAGAATAATCAGCCATTACTTGTAATTTGTGTATATTTATTTCTAGCTGAAGAAGGCTGCTAAAGTGCCACAGAAACGTCCAATATAGAATTCTGCCTAAAGGTCTGACGTTTTTTTCTCCTAGCCGAGTCCCAATGATCCCCTTGACTTTGATTCACCGGAACGGCAAACTATCTTTATCTCCATCAAGAATTAAATACTCTACTAGAGGTAAAGAAGAAGTTGAATTACCTTCAAACAACCTCTTAGGTTCCTTCTCATCAAGAGTAAGGAGCTCTCGAGCAGCCTTCCTGATCTTAGCGAGGGTATACTTCACTCTCCAAACCTCACGTTTGTTTCGTAAACCATACTCTCCGATGATCCTCAACTCCTGATCAAGACGTGCCTTTTCATAAGGTCTTCTAGGAGTAACATAGGTTTTACTATGTACTGACGGAACTCTCCGATTCACCATCTTCGATTATCTACAAAACAAAACAACATTTTCTTAATAGATTAAGACAAATTTACTTATGCAAATATATCCTTTAAACATCTATACACACTCCATTGCTAGCCTACCTAGCTTCCAACAAAACCAGCATTGTAGCCAGGTGTTCAAACTTTTAATACTTTTTTCTGAACTATCGCTTTGATGTGTAGTGCCAGCGATGATTAATTGCCAAGAACAGGCAACCAGATAAGAGATAACCCAATATAAAAGGTTCTTTGGGTCATTTATTACCGAATTGCTTAATAAAGATGTTTCAAGTTTTGAAACAAACAAAGCATAATGGCTAATGTCTGGGATTAACGACTTGAATTTCTATTGCCTCTGGTAGATTAAAACATCACGAATATATCTGCGTGTTTTGCCCAGATACCAGGGCTTCAGCAGTCCAAATGACCCATGTAATCAATAGTGGGTAAGGAGCCATTCACTGATCCATGCAAAAGTGTTGGGAAAAAACCTGTTTATTGACGCTTTGTACCAAATTGTTATACAGGATTCTATGAAACACATGATTGCACGTTTTTATTAGCAAGCAATATAAGTCTTATCTAGAGAGGAATTTAGATTCACACAAATTCTTAGTATAGTTCTAACAGTGTATATGTATGTGTACATATACACACACACACATATATATATATATATATAATGTAGCGACGTCCCCCTACTTCTCAGTTACATTCGGTGGCAACAGCTAAGCTTCTCGGCACTTGGCATACTCCGTTCCCAGGCAGTGGCCACGTGCATACGACTCCATTGTGCTACGGAGCTTGTTCCTTATTATTATTATTCTTTCACTAAAAATTTATTCGAATACTGTCCAAAACTGGTAGCATAATGTGAGCCCCATCAAAGAGAAGAAAAGGCCAACCATCAACTGAACAGTTGATAACTAAATATACACTTCTTTCCCATGTTTTGCAGAATAGAGTTAACATAATACACGGAAAACTAATGACCATTGTAGTCGATTCAAGATGATTAAGAAAACAAAAATTATTGAATTCGGTACCCTAAATATAATTCCACCAATACCTCATGGAGCTGAAACACATTTCCTCAGCGAAAGTGAGGTCTAAAGCAAACTGAGGGACTTTAGCTTCCACCACTTATTTACTTATTGGGACAATTGTGCTTGGTTAAGGGCAGGAATTTTAATATTTATCATTCACTTACATATATTCGGGAGATATCCACATTACCATTAAACTCTCATTGGAATTACTTGTAGAGAATGTTTCAAGTTTTGAAACAGACAAAGCACAATAGCTAATGTCTGGGATTAACGACTTGACTTCATATTGCCTCTGGTAGATTAAAACACCATGAATATCTTCATGTGTTTTGCCCAGATACCAGGGCTTAACAGCAAACTACAAATAATCGAAACTCGTTATTCCGTTTGAAGTAATACATTATTCCCTAGTTTGAAACAGAAAATTAATAAAGCACATCACAACATAGAGTTTCTGGAGAACATGTGGTATAAGCCTCATTCTTTGGACAGATTGACATGAAAAGAAACTTTAAACCTAATAGTGTAGTTAATATATAGTTAGATAAAAACAGCAGTTGGGAGAATGAGAAAAAAAAAGAAAAAAAATCATAGTTTCGTAAATATAAAAATTTCTGTGAAACTGAGAAATTTAGGTTAACATTTCAGAAAATTTAACATTGCAAACTGAATCTATGTTAATTAAATTAGTCATTATGAGTTCAGAAATATCTTTCCTCATACACCATACATTTAAAAATTTATCCATGTGCTACATCTCGAAAAAAAAAAAAAAAATGAGACGAACATAATAAATAGCTTTCCAGATTAGAAGATTCACGTTTATGAAAAGTAACAGTACAGAATTCAATTGTTTAACATTCCGTTCATAAAAAGTATTACAGTAAAGATTAGAGCCTTATTAAAATATGCTTGAGCCAGACAAGTAGTAGATCGAGTTCGGACCTCATTGTTTCTACTATACGAAATTCCCTCAAACTATTGAATAGTTCTTGATAAATTACCTTTATATTGATGGGATAGTAAGAGAAAGCCAGAGTAAATTAAGAACTACCAAGAAAGAACGAGTACACCTTAAACATGAGGTAACAATATCACCACGAGGTGTAAAGTTTGATACAATAGCAAATCCGAAATCATCTGTTGAAATACTTCTCAAATCTAAGCAGAACTTAGTTACAAAGCTCAAGGCAGTCCTTAAGAATTGAAATAGGTAAACCTAATGTACAATACTTACTACTATAGTTCATACAATGTACCCCAAGCAACCCCAAGGAAAGAGAGACTTGTTCTGAAAGACACGAGAAATGGCTCCCTGCCAATGCCACCACGACCAATGGAAACTTGATCATCCAACAAGCAATTATACTTTATTCAATTAAAAAAAAAATGAAATCATACTCAATCGTTTTAATGGGTATTTTTTCTCAACTCAAACTTACATTATTAGTAATACTATAATAAATAATGAGGTATCTTATTCGACTTGAGCCGACTCAGTGAATCGCTTCTGTGAACTGATTCTTTAGAGTTGGTCTAAGCTTCATTGAGAGCCGTACAGGGATACTCACGTGTGTAGTATTATACTCTTAAAATTATTTTATAATATAACTCTATGTACACTGGATATATAATGTAGAGGCTCGACCACATAACTATTAAATTTAAAAGATTGGCATTTTAAGAAAACGTGTTTAATTACCCCCCTCACCTCAAAAAATAACTGCGATATAATAACTAAATAGTCCGACCCGGAGAAGCTGTATAGCTAAGCAAATTCCTCACAAAAAGAGGGGGGGGGTGCAGCCTCTATGAAGAATGTGCTTAAAATACACATAACTAGGGGTTGAGGCCTTTCTTTCGAAAAAAAAACCCAAAAAAAACATCACCCGTATCCTAACTATTAAAGGGTGTCAGGCTGTAGATAACTATTACTAAATATTTGTGTGATAAGTGAAAACATCTGTAAAGTGGACATAAAAAAAGTCCGTCACGTAGGAGCTGCATAACTAAGCACTTTCCTCAGAATTTGGGTAGTGTAGACTGCTTTCCAGAAAAATTTGCTTAAAATATCCTACATAAATAAAATAAAAAGTCCGTCTCGCAGGACTGCATCATCTTAGCGCGGTTCCGTTCATATCCCTAGTCTAATTTGGAAAGATTAAAATAGAAGCAGTTATTATTTTGGTTCCATCAGTCTTTTTTTTTTAAATTAATTATTATAATGTCGTGTCAACCCTTAAGGTCACTAACGCCATTCCTGTGAGTAGTAAAGTCTTGAAAGGTCATGATTTACAATCTTACCTGGAAGGGTCCGCTACACTAGAAACAGACCCGCTAGTGACAAGGTCTTGGAATCTTGGAAATCTATATTTCTAACAATAAATTGTTTTTGTTATTTTACTTAACAAGTTTTATTGTCAAATACATTATCCAACTATAAGCAATTAAAAAATAACAAGAAATAAAACAGACAAAAAGAACCATTGGAATAAACGAAATCAATTACTTTAAAGTTTTAAGCACTTTTTTCTCCGATTGACATCGCCTAATCAAAACATTCATTAGAACCTTTTTTGTAGAGCACTTAGTAAGCTTTCTAATGGTATTCTTTCGTTTACCAAGATTCTCAACCTTTTTCGAGATATTAAGGAAAGTATACAAAGTTCCCAAAACTTTTCATGTCTGTTAATAAAATATTTTATTCTATCCCTTCCTTAACTCCAAACGTAACAAAAATGTCAACATATTAGTGTTGATGAAACTCGAACATGCAGAAAATGTTTCAACTGTATCCCATAATTCTAAGTACCAAAATCAAAGACAAAGAACCCTCCCTAGGAAGGACGCTAGGCAGTTGAAAAGCTATATATCTTGGAAATCCATATCTCTAACATTAAATTGTTTTTCTTATTTTTCTTAACCTGTTTTATTTTCAAATACATTATCCAACAATAAGCAATTAAAAAATAACAAGGAATAAAAAACAGACAAAAAGAACAGTTCGAATAAGCGAAATCAATTACTTTAAAGTTTTAAGCTCTTATTTCTCCGATTGACATCGCCTAATCAAAACTTTCATTAGAACCTTTTTTTTTAGAGCATTTAATAAGCTTTCTAATGGTATTCTTCCGTTTACCAAGATTTTCAACCTTTTTCGAGATATTAAGGAAAGTAAACAAAGTTACTAAAACTTTTTATGTCTGTTAATAAAATATTTTATTCTAACCCTTCCTTAACTCCAAACGTAACCAAAATTTCAACATAATAGTTTTGATGAAAGTAGAAGATGCAGAAAATGTTTCAACTGAATCCCATGATTCTCAGTACCCAAACGAAAAACGGTATTCAAAAAATATTTTTCCAATTTTCTCGAAAACGGTTAAAGCTATCGCCTTGAAAATGGTTTCATTCGTTTTCCTAGCCCAGGAATCATATAAAACGAGTACTTAGAAGCTTATGAACTCAAAAACGTAAGCGTTACGATTTTTTTGCGCGAATTTCGCCCCAAACGCCATCTTCCAGTAGGCGGATTTTGCTGGTTAACGAACTTGACCTTTCAAATTGGACGAAGGATTTTTGTACCAAATTTCATCAAAATCGGACCATTCGTCTTCTATCTAGAGAGCGAACAGACAAATATATATATATATATATATATATATATATATATATACATACAAATTTGAACCACCGTTATTTTCGGTCTCTAGGGGTTCTGAAACGCGAAATTTTCTAGTCGGCACTTCCGGATTGTTTCATTGTATCAACCCTATAGGCGGGGTTCCTCCCTATGGGGGAGGGAGGAACCGCGCTAAAAACATGAATAGTTCTCTTTTAATTTTGTAATGAGTAACTCATAAATTATTAATTTGCTTCCAGAGTTATGTTTACACATGGTACCTACTACACTACGTAATAAATACAAAAAACCTCATATTATCGTATTTTGATCGAACGCAGGAACCGGATACAGTCCCTCTAGCGCTCCTTGCGGCGCCTTTGTGAACCTATGTCTGGCTGGCTTTTCTATTGAAATATATTACAAAGTAAACCCCCGCTTTCCGAGCTCATTTTTACATCACTTCTTTCTCATGAGTTACCCACGACGTATACCGCGTTTCGTTACAATACAGCAGAAATTACGACCAGTATGAGTATATTAGTAATTTGGGTCCGGAGTAAACCCCCCCCCCCTCCTAATGAACCGATTTAGTTTATTCTTACAACACATATTTACCTATAGATTACCACTACGAATACCGAGTTTCGTCGAAATATACCAAAAATCACGGTTGGTAGTGGCGAATTGGTATTGTGGGTCTGGAGTAAACCCCCCCCCCCTCCTAATGAACCGATTTAGTTTATTTTTATATCTCACTTTTCTCTCTATATTACCACTACGAATACCAAGTTTCGTTGAAATATAACAAATATTACGGCTGAAATGGTCAAATTAGTGTTTTGGGTTCGGGGTAAACCCCCCCTTCCGGTGGACCGATTTTGGTGGTTAACGAACTCGTTCAATCGTTTGCTAATTGAATGCTATATACCAAGTTTCGTGACGAAAAAACAAAAACTCTGGCCGCTATCGTGTTAACAGACATATATATATATATATATATATATATATATATATATATATATATATATATATATATAAATTTTAACGGGGGTCATTTTCGGTGTCTACTAGGTAGGATCGATAAAGATTTGAAGATATTTTTCATAAATTCCGTCATGAGTCCAACCTCAATAGCTACTTTCCTTCGGAGGAAAGTGCTAAAAGCAGTGGCATATAAGTGAAAGCAAGGGCAACACCCCCCCCCCTTTTTTTTTTTTTTTTTTTTTTTTTTTTTTTTTTTTTTTTTTTTTTTTTTTATAGGGAAGAATGACGACTGATGTGAGAAATTGTTAATTTATTTATTAACTTGGAGAGCGCTACACAGAAAGGGCGAATATAAAAAATAATAAAATAAATGATAATAAGAAAAACTAGTATTTTTTTTGTGTGTGTGTGTTTAACGGCGTATCAACGCTTTGGCTATTAACGCCGTTAGAAATTAGTAGTTAATAAATTAATTGTTCATGGTCAGATAATTAAATAGAAACCGAAATAAATATTATATAACTGTTGATAAAATAGGGATTAAATTACAATAATAACCGATCTAATAATATAATGTATAACTGTAAAAAAATACATATATAAAAAATAAATTAATAACAAAAAATAAATGAAGCAAATAAAAAGAATAATGAATAGAAACAAGAAGAAGAAAATATTAATTATTTACTTGATTCCGATTCCTAGCGGGTAGATTTTGCTAATGTTTAGAACAAATGTTTCTCTTTATGTGAGCCCGATGTATGACGAGTTTCCTTAAACAAAACAAAACTTTCGACCGGAAAATATTATTAATTTGTGCCCGAAATAAACCTCGCTCCCTTTAGATTGTCCGATTTGGCTGGTCAACGAACTTGTCAAATGGGAGAAAAAAAAAAAAAAAAAAAAATATTGATGAAAAGGTGAAAGGTATAATTAATAATACAATCCAAGGTGAGGAGTAACCCTTTAAAGTTCACAAATACTTTTATTATATAATTTCGACGTTTCGGACTACTCGTCCATCTTCAGGAATGCATGTCCTGTATATAAATAATGTTAAATTTAAACGTCATAATTAAAATAAAAATTATTCACAAAAGGAACCAAGTCATTAAATGTAAACATATTAATACATCTATATATATATATATATATATATATATATATATATATATATATATATATATATATATAAATCACGTGTCTGTCTGTTTATTTGTTTGTTTGTTCCTTATACAAATCTACACTGTTTGACCGATATTCACCAAATTTGGCACACAGGTAGGTCTTGATACGAGAAATCTCCTAGGCTAGGTCAAAATAGTCAAATTTCAAAATTTGGCCAAAAGGTCAAAAGTTTTGTTCAAGAAAAATTGGCTACTCTGAAACATTCAGATTGTGACGGCCATTTTGAATTGACAACTACTGGCCACTGTCGGCTGTTAGATGGAGTGCTGTTGTGCTGGCCTCTGCCGGTATCATTATGAACTAAAACAAATTCACATCGTTTGACCGATTTTCGTAACTGGGTATAGACAACTAGGTATCAAGTAGATCTTGATACGGGGAGAGTCATAGACAGAAAGTAGGTGTAGCATGGCACACTGGGTAACTGCTAGTATACTGGTAGATCTTGATACGGGGAGAGTCATAGACAGAAAGTAGGTGTAGCATGGCACACTGGGTAACTGCTAGTATACTGGTAGATCTTGATACGGGGAGAGTCATAGACAGAAAGTAGGTGTAGCATGGCACACTAGGTAACAGCTATAATTATATAAAAAACGTATATGTGAACTGTGAAGGGTTATTCCTCACCTTGGATTGTATAAAAAAAAAATTGTTTTCTATTGTGGCGCTGACAATCTTATACTACTTTATTTGAGACTTCATTGTATATTTTTCACTATTAATAACTGCTTCTATTCCTTTACTAATAACTCTAGGGATATGAATGGATACGCGCTGAGATGACGCAGTTCCTACGAGACGGACCTTTTTAATAATAAAAATGTGTTTCATTTTTTGATTTACTAAAAAAGAAAAAACTGGGCTGGATTTAGAGAGAGAAAGTGGTTGAGAAAGGACTCTAAACCTGGCGCTGACTTCATTCCTTTTTACCGGACATCTTGCTTCAAAAGGATCATCTATTTTTAAGTATTTTCATTAAAAAACAAAACAAAAAAAACACTGAATTAAGTAGAGCAACACTTAGTTGTAGTCAGTAAGCAGCGAATTGCTCAAAAATTAAAAACCACTTTGTTTGGCCGAAGGCTCACACGAAACGACTCGCTCTAGAACGCCATGATAATTCATACTTCTCAAGAAAAATATTGGATTGTACGGAAATTTCTTAGTGATTTTGAAAATAAAGCTTTATCTTAATTTGTTCAACTTATAATGAATACAAAAGCTATATATATATATATATATATATATATATATATATATATATATATATATATATACTTTAAACCAGTTAATATATTGCTGTATAATGTTGTACATAGCCTATGCTGAGTCTCTGCTATGCCTAGACTGGGCTCAATTTGCGTCAGGCCTAACGGCCACCTACAAAATGGAGCATCAGATGGTCGGAGCATAGTTCTGACCACTCTATCTTCTCTGGTGCGCAGTAACGTCAAGAATCTGATAACCCTGTTGTAGTTGTCCCTCTGAGCCCTCCTGGTTTGTTATGGGACTGAACAATCTCGTATCATGTCCTTTATAACTTTTTAGTAGTCCTATTCGATACTAAATCTCACCTGGCTTGAATAATGTACAATTCCCTTCTTCAGGGCCGCCACATCTCAGACCCGGGCCCAGGACCAGATCACAGGCCCCCTCCTTCTCAGACCTGGGCCCAGGACCAGATTACAGGCCCCCTCCTTCTCAGACCCGGGCCCAGGACCAGATCACAGGCCCCCTCCTTCTCAGAGCCGGGCCCCCACATCTCAGAGCCAGACTGAAAATTCTAGTACTTTGCTATAGGACTTGGGGCATTTTAAAATTATTTTCATCTTGAGTTTTGAGCGAAATGAGAATAAAAGCCGACAATCGGTGCAGCAAAGGTCACTTTCGGTACTTGTAGTTTTATTATGACTCCTAAAGAAATGTACTATTCTGGGACTGCACTTGTTTTGTCGTTTATGTACATTAAACAAATATAGATCCAATTCCAATAAATATGGGCTACACCCGTCTATATTTCTAAACCCCATTCTTTTTACAAGCTCATAACCTATACATTTTTTTTCCAATTAGCGAGGCCCGGCCCGGGACAACTGTACCCGGCTTTCCCCCGGCCCTGCCCTTCTTAGACTTATTGAAGGAATGTTCCGTCAGACAGGAAGACATCTTGCCATCGAATTGATAACACTGATTCCTGATGTAATTGTAATGTAGTTGAAGAATCAATAACCGTCCCGAACAAGAGATTGTCTAGAAGCCGCCTTTGTGCGGGCTATTGAACATGAAACCTGGAGTCATGCAAGGTGGCTATACTGAGACCTATCCATTCTTATTTTTCGGCTCTCATTATTCGAATGGAAATACTCCAAAGAGGTTACGTTACTAGAAGGAGTTTCATTGAGAAGTTGTAAATCAAAACGAAATCCTATTCACTACTTTGTGGGAGGTATAATGAAATGTACCTCGCAACCATCCAGTGAATAGGGACTTGGACTCAAGGGTTCCTAAAAGTGACTGTACGAATCCTGGGTACCCTGAAATAGCTCCTACCTCTTTTTTTTTTTTTTTTTTTTTTTTCTTTTTTCTTTTTTTCCACATTACAGTAACCCTGCTATTTGGGAATTTATTTTCTACATGAGCCATTTCAAAAATACTACATTTATGTTCTATATTTATGTAACATGAGAATATTAGTTATTAAAAATACTTAACAATTTATAATTAAAGTAATTGAAGGTAAGACAATAAAATTAACAGCAATAAGACTAAAACTATAATAATACTAAGAACTAATAAATGTATAAAATTTTGCAGAATTAAATGATAGAGAATTTACATGAATATAAAAGATATCCAAATATGAATGATATAAAATATAAAGATAAATATATATATATATATATATATATATATATATATATATATATATAATTAAATGTATACAATTAATGGGAAAATACAGCTTATTTTTTAAAGTTCGTCATAATCTATTGTACCAATGAATGTATGAAATTCACCAAGTGTTTGAAAAGCTCCTACTTTACCATGGTTGTATGTAAGGCTCTTACACTATAGCCTTTGGCAGCCAACGCATTAAAACAACGAATTCGAACTCTATTGCTAAGAAGTAGGCGATTTTATCGCATTTCACTGTTTAGCTTAAGCCAAGTATGATTTCAGGTTCACCTTATACAGATTTTCTGACATAGTGAAACAAATGAAAACATTTTGAAGGCGTGATCAGTAAATCTTTTCGAATTAATTGGCTACGTCTAAATTTCCTAACTAATTTTGGGTCGTGCAACTTCATTGTAACTTTTGATTAAAATGAAACTATGTTGACAATCAAAATTGAGCAGGCGCGAATTAGAACGAACTAATAATTATAAAGGCATTAGCTAATTATTAAGGGATTTCTGTTATATAATACTTTTCATGAACAAAACAAGAAATGTGAAGAATGTTTCATTATTTAAAAAAATGTTTGTGAATAAATAAGTGCTGGTAAATTAAAATTGATAGTAAATTTCAATTAGACTTCATTATTACGGACTTTTTCATACCCGCGCATGCGCATATTGACAAATTTAGTTGTTTATATTACCTTTCATAACCCGCATAACAGTGAACGTTTGTGCTTCATAAGTTCTTACCTAGTTGAGAGTGAGTGTTTTTTTTTTAAGGGATTCGTGTTCAGTGCATCAAAATACGTTATTGTACAAAATTTGAAAGAAATCAGCTGTGAGGACGCGAAACTTCAGTTTTACCCTAACTTTCCTTTAAGATTTCATTGGAGTAGGCGAATGAATTTTCCAAACGACACTGGTAATATAAAGCAGCATATATAATTGACCCTACCATTAGGTATGATCCGATGCAGGCAGAGTCAATTGACTAGGGAAAAAAGGCCATCTATACAAAATGCATAACGACATACGAAGAAAAAGTTCATGAAGCGAATGGAAGAAGAGATTATATTGTACAAGACCTGTGGTTCGGTACTAGAAGAACAATCCTTAAAGCCACTAGTGACTTCCTGGAAACTCTCGGACTTGACACGGACAAGCTAGCTAGCGTCGCGGAATCAATTCTTATTGATTCCCTGGGGATCCTTAACAATCACATTTATGGAGCTGAACAGCTGATAATGATTCTTTCGGAGATCATTATGTTTTACAAAATATCTAGCAAATTTGATACAAACAAAAATTTACCCTCCTTAAAAATTAATTTACAAAATCACATCTAAAGGTAGAACTACTAAATTACTATATTTGTTTTTCTTTCCCTCCATATTCTAAAATAAATTAGCTAACACCCCTAAAATTAATAAAATGCATTTTCGAAAGAATGATTAGCAGGCTGTGTATATAGCAACTCAATTTATTTGAGCAGCGTTCTTTATTTACCACAAATAAAGTTTTTCTTCTATAAAAAGGCACTGAGATGACGCAGTTCCTGGAAGCCGGGGTTATTTCCTGGCATAGCTGCGTTATGATGCTTTGTTTGATCTAAGAGAGAGTGCAGACTTTGCAGCCATTGTTGGCTGGATGGATTCACACATGTGTGCAATAGTAGATCTAGAAATTAGCAAGGAATATTGGACGGTGAAAATGAAGAGATGAGAGAAAGTTGCAGGAGTGTCGGCGAATATAGGAGATTACGTGAGAAATAGCAAAGAACTTAGCATGCTATTACGTCACAAACTGAGCTACTACGTCACCGCCATAAATATTAGATATTAAAAATAGCAAAGTAATATATATTATTGAAGGGAATGCAATACTCTACAACCCTATAACCGTTATTTATTATTTTGGTACATCGTTGAAGAGTTATCCGGTCAAAACGGGGAAAAAATATGCGGCAAAAGTGTTTTTCCCCAAAATTACGGACTTTAAAGAGCGGATATTTCGAAAACTAAAGATATCTCGAAAAACATTATTAATTAGAACTTGTAGAATGTTTAATAAGCTTTCATTTGTTATAGAATGGTCATGTCGCTAGGACGCAGGGTTTCCGAGATATAAGTGAAAACCCGAAAAATGGGACCTTCTAAACCCCCCCCTCCCCCCGGGCGAGGACTTTTGATATATTGACCTCCTAACTAGCCGAAACAAAGTTATGAAGTTAAAAATTGTGCTCCAAACATTTCCATCTATAACTCTTAGTTTCCTGGACTATTAGTAGCTAAATTTCTGATTTCACGATGAACACTTACATTTTTTTTTTACGTTTGAAGGAAAATACATAAAATAGCAAAGTAATATATATTATTGAAGGGAATGCAATACTCTACAACCCTATAACCGTTATTTATTATTTTGGTACATCGTTGAAGAGTTATCCGGTCAAAACGGGGAAAAAATATGCGGCAAAAGTGTTTTTCCCCAAAATTACGGGCTTTAAAGAGCGGATATTTCGAAAACTAAAGATATCTCGAAAAACTTTATAGAGCAGAACTTGTAGGAAATTTAATCAGCTTTCATTTGTTATAGAATGGTCATGTCGCTAGGACGCAGGGTTTCCGAGATATAAGTGAAAACCCGAAAAATGAGACCTTCTAAACCCCCCCCCCCCTCCCCCCGGCAGAAAGGCTACGGGCGAGGACTTTTGATATGTTGACCTCCTAACTAGCCGAAACAAAGTTATGAAGTTGAAAATTGTGCTCCAAACATTTCCATCTATAACTCTTAGTTTCTTGGACTATTAGTAGCTAAATTTCTGATTTCAGGATGAACACTTACATTTTTTTTTTTTACGTTTGAAGGAAAATACATAAAATAGCAAAGTAATATATATATTATTGAAGGGAATGCAATACTCTACAACCCTATAACCGTTATTTATTATTTTGGTACATCGTTGAAGAGTTATCCGGTCAAAACGGGGAAAAAATATGCGGCAAAAGTGTTTTTCCCCAAAATTACGGGCTTTAAAGAGCGGATATTTCGAAAACTAAAGATATCTCGAAAAACTTTATAGAGCAGAACTTGTAGGAAATTTAATCAGCTTTCATTTGTTATAGAATGGTCATGTCGCTAGGACGCAGGGTTTCCGAGATATAAGTGAAAACCCGAAAAATGAGACCTTCTAAACCCCCCCCCCCTCCCCCCGGCAGAAAGGCTATGGGCGAGGACTTTTGATATGTTGACCTCCTAACTAGCCGAAGCAAAGTTACGAAGTCCAAAATTGTGTTCCAAAAATTTCCACCTATAGCTGTTTTTAAGCATTCGTTGCCTGGACTGAGACAATTGGATTGAAAATGGCTTATAGCCAAAACGTTTCCACAACAAAAATGTAATATATATATATATATATATATATATATATATATATATATATATATATATATATATTCGTTTATGCTTATTGTTTGCTTACAATCATATTTTATATTATTATTATTGTTATATTATTTTTAGCTTTGGAAGATAGATAACGGTCCCCTCCACTATCTATATAGCCCATTCAGCTAGATGGAATAATTCCAATCCCGCATGCGCGAAATTCCGCGGGAAATATCCCCGACGGATCCGCCATTTGCATTACTATTTTAATGAACAACACGCTAAGTGAAACTCAATAATAACTGATTATGTCTCGTTTAGGACTAGTGAAGGTTTTGAGAGGTTAGACAAGGGAGATAGTGTTTAATGAACAACACACTAAGTGAAACTCAATAATAACTGATTATGTCTCGTTTAGGACTAGGGAAGGCTTTGAGAGGTTAGACAAGGGAGATAGTGTTTAATGTTCATCAATACTTAGCCAAAGCTAAGGCTAAAAACAATTTGGAGTATAACCTTGTATGTTTAAATGGATGGTTAGAAAGAGGGAAAAGGGCGTGGCCTATATTCCCGCCAGAAAATTGGCGGTAACATTTCTCTCAGTCATAATCTTATCACAATAAAATTTGTGTTTCCCGTCCAAATAAAAATCAAATTCGGATCAACACATCCAAGTATATATAATTAGGTCGGTCAGCTCAAATGAGCAGACCGCTTCATTTTAGCACTTTCCTCCAAGGAAAGTAGCTATTGAGGTTGCACTCATGACGGAATTTTTGAAAAATTTCTTCAAATATTTATCGATCCTACCTAGTAGACACCGAAAATGACCACCGTTAATATATATATATATATATATATATATATATATATATATATATATATATATATATATATATGTCTGTTAACGCGATAGCGGCCAGAGTTTTTGTTTTTTTTTTCCACGAAACTTGGTATATAGCATTCAATTAGCAAACGATTGAACGAGTTCGTTAACCACCAAAATCGGTCCACCGGAAGGGGGGGGGGGTTTACTCCGAACCCAAAACACTAATTTGACCATGCCAGCCGTAGTTTTTGTTATATTTGAACGAAAGTCGGTATTCGTTGTGTTGATTTAAAGAGAGAATTAAGTTGTAAAAATAAACTAAATCGGTTCATTAGGAGGGGGGGGGGGGGGTTACTTACTTAAATTGCTCTGGAAGCCAGTCTACACTACCTAAATTCTGAGGAAAGTGCTTAGTTATGCAGCTTCTGCGTGACGGACTTTTTTTTTCTGTTCCTGTGTTATTTGATTCCTAAACAAATTCCTCTAATGATTAGAATGTAGATATGTGTAGAGCTTCTATACTTTCATGTGGCTATTAATTAGAAAGAGAGAATATTAAAACCTAACCACAACAGTTTGTATCACTAGGAAATGTACAGAGAGCGTGGAATGCAGCTCTAATGTATTTATTTAAATTTTAACGTCCATTTATTATTAACAAGGAATTTTAGGACGGGTTATCTATAGGTTACCACCCTTTTCTAGCCAGGATAAGGCTGATGCCTTTTCCTTTTTCTAAAGAAAAGCCTCCACCCCTAGTGGGAATCGAACCCACGACCTTTGAGCTCTAATATATTACAGGATATTTATGATTGTAAATATCTATATTCGTATGTATAGTGCAAGTCATGATTTAGCTTGACTAAAGTAGTGAACAAAAAAAAAAAAAAAATCGTTTAGAGCCTTCTGCTCAAATTCAGGAAGATAAATATGCTTTAGGCCCACCCGACAAACCTATGTTATGCACTGTATAACATATAGTCTTCTTTTTCGTAGATGGCCACCGCGCATGCGCGAACGCCAGCGGACACATATTTGTGACAATTTTTTGTATCGCTAAGATCCACCCAACAAACCTATGTAATGTGCTCTATAACATACAGTCTTCTTTTTCGTACATGGCCACTGCGCAAGCCCGAACTCCAGCAGACACTTTTTAGCATAAATATGCTTTTGCTATGACTAAACTGATAAAAAGCGTTACAAAAAAGTGTCACAAAAAAGTGTCCGCTGGTGTTAGCGCATGCGCGGTGGACATGTACGAACATAGCCAGCGCGCATGCGTCTATGTGATTACATAGGTCTGTCGGGTAGACCTAAAGCATATTTATGTTCCTGAATTTGAGCAGCAGGCTCTTCGTGAACGAAATTATTTTTTGTGACACCTATTTGGAACGCCTAGGACCACCCGACAAACCTATGTAAAGTACTGTATAACCTATAGTCTTCTTTTTCGTACAAGGCCATTGCGCATAAGCGAACGACAGCCAATTTATGCTAAAAATCAGTCCCGTAACAGGCCATGAGGGGCTGATATAGATGAGGTATCTGATTCATGACCATACGGCACACTAGAGAGATAGTGTGGTCAGTACTATGCTCCGGCCGCCTGATTTTCCTCTGGGCTGCTTCGACTGCTAGAGTCATTAGCACCAAGGTGCCAGCAAGGAGGCCGAATCCAACCCATGTACGAAGACACTAGAAGATAAAAAAAACTTTAATAATATGCTCGGGATTTGAACTCAGATCCTTCAGCATATTAGTCCAGTACTCTACCACTGAGCTAACCTCGCCCCTTGCTACTCTATATATCAAATAAATACTGCCTTAGGTCCAGTGGACCTGAGAGAGGAATGTGATATTCCAGCGAGGTAGCTAAAACAGGGAATGCATAATAAGATTGTGTGTACCTCTTTGGTGACGTAACAGCCGGATTCACGGACTATCAACTGTTAGTTGGCCAGGAAGAATTATGGCAGTCTCGTATCAAGATGAAACGCTCAATTATATATTTTTTTTTCGACACATTGTTCTATTAGTCCAAAAATTACATAATTCCCCGTTCTATTTGGAGCGTAAATGTAAACAGAAGGATTTTGGCAAATAGTTGGACGGCTGCAATAATAATCTGCAAGCAATTCACCAGACATTTTGTACATTTTAGCACTTTCCTCCGAAGGAAAGTAGCTATTGAGGTTGGACTCATGACGGAATTTTTGAAAAATTTCTTCAAATCTTTATCGATCCTACCTAGTAGACACCGAAAATGACCCCCGTTAAAATTTATATATATCTATATATATATATATATATATATATATATATATATATATGCATATATATATATATATATATATATATATATATATATATATGTGTCTGTTAACACGATAGCGGCCAGAGTTTTTGTTTTTTCGTCACGAAACTTGGTATATAGCATTCAATTAGCAAACGATTGAACGAGTTCGTTAACCACCAAAGTCGATCTACCGAAAGGGGGGGTTTACCCCGAACCCAAAACACTTATTTGACTATGTCAGCCGTAATATTTGTTATATTTCAACGAAACTTGGTATTCGTAGTGTTAATATAGAGAGAAAAGTGAGATATAAAAATGAACTAAATCGGTTCATTAGAAGGGGGGGTTTACTCCGGACCCACAATACCAATTCGCCACTACCAGCCGTGATTTTTGGTATATTTCGACGAAACTCGGTATTCGTAGTGCTAATCCACAGGTAAATATGTGTTGTAAAAATAAACGAAATCGGTTCATTAGGAGGGGGGGGTTTACTCCGGACCCACAATACCAATTCGCCACTACCAGCCGTGATTTATGGTATATTTCGACGAAACTCGGTATTCGTAGTGGTAATCTACAGGTAAATATGTGTTGTAAAAATAAACTAAATCGGTTCATTAGGAGGGGGGGTTTACTCCGGACCCAAATTCCTAATATACTCATACCGGTCGTAATTTCTGCTGTATACGTCGTGGGTAACTCATGAGAAAGAAGTGTTGTAAAAATAAACTAAATCGGTTCATTAGAAGGGGGGGTTTACTCCTGACCCAAATTCTTAATATACTCATACCGGTCGTAATTTCTGCTGTATTGTAACGAAACGCGGTATACGTCGTGGGTAACTCATGAGAAAGAAGTGTTGTAGAAATGAGCTGAATCGGTCAATCGGAAAGCGGGGGTTTAATTTGTAATATATTTCAATAGAAAAGCCCGTCAGACGTAGGTTCACAAAGCCGCCGCAAGGAGCGCTTTCTACCACTAGAGTGACTGTATCCTGTTCCTGCGTTAGATCAAAATACGATAATATGAGGTTTTTTGTATTTATTACGAAGTGTAATAGGTACCATGTGTAAACATAACTCTGGAAGCAAATTAATAATTGATCAGTTACTCATTACAAGATGAGAACTATTCACGTTTTTATTTTATTTATGTAGGATATTTTAAGCAAATTGTTCTGGAAAGCAGTCTACACTACCCAAATTCTGAGGAAAGTGCTTAGTTATGCAGCTCCTGCGTAACGGACTTTTTAGTTTACAGAATATTAAACAGGTCGAGTTTCAAGGCCTTAAATAATCCTGCAAAATATCGAGGCCAATTTCCATTATTAACAGTTCATCCCATGGGTAATGTCGGTTTTTAACATTCTCTCTGTTTATATTTCCTCATTTTCAATTTATTTTTGTTTATTATAACATTAAATAGACTTCTTGTGTATTCTTGCACGATTATTTCAAAGATTAACTCTCGGCTAGACATTTAGCCAAGCGGCCGCCATTTGCAAAACTGTCTAGCGAGATTGAATCTTTGCAGTACATTAGATCTAATCAAAACGTCTGGCATTTGTAATTCACTCCATTTAATAGGTAAAGATTGCCGGACAGCAAAATACTTGATCATTAGAAGACCAAGCCTACCAAAAATCTGAGGTCTAGAAGACCAGACCTGCCAAATACTTTATATTTTCAAGACGAGACCTGTCACGTAACTGGTCTTTAGAAGACGAGGACTGCCAGATACCTTAATTTAGGAGACCAGAACTGCCAAATACTTTATATTTTCAAGACGAGACCTGTCAAGTAACTGGTCTTTAGAAGACGAGGACTGCCAGATACCTTGGGCTTAGAAGACCAGACCTGCCAAATACTTTATATTTTCAAGACGAGACCTGTCAAGTACCTGGTCTTTAGAAGACTATGTCTGCCAGATACCTTGGGTCTACAAGACCAGATCTGCCAAGTACGTGGTATTTAGAAGATCAGACCTACCAAATACCTGGTCTTGAGAAGACGAGGACTGCCAGATACCTTGGGTTTACAAGACCAGACCTGCCAAATACTTTATATTTTCAAGACGAGACCTGTCAAGTACCTGTTCTTTAGAAGAATAGGTCTGCCAGATACCTTGGGTCTAGAAGACCAGATCTGCCAAGTACGTGTTATTTAGAAGATCAGACCTGCTAAATACCTGGTCTTGAGAAGACGAGGACTGCCAGATAACTTGGGTTTAGAAGACCAGATCTGCCAAATACGTGGTATTTAGAAGAGCAGGTCTGGCAAATACCTTGGGTTTAGAAGACCAGATCTGCCAAATACTTCATATTTTCAAGACGAGACCTGTCAAGTACCTGGTCTTTAGAAGACTATGTCTGCCAGATACCTTGGGTCTAGAAGACCAGATCTGCCAAATACGTGGTATTTAGAAGATCAGACCTGCCAAATACCTGGTCTTGAGAAGACGAGGACTGCCAGATACCTTGGGTTTACAAGACCAGATCTGCCAAATACGTGGTATTTAGAAGAGCAGGCCTGGCAAATACCATGGGTTTAGAAGATCAGACCTGCCAAATACCTGGTCTTAAGAAGGTGAGGTCTGCCAAATACCTTGGTATTAGAAGACCAGATCTGCCAAATAGCCAGACTTTAAAAGAGCCGGCCTGCAAAATACCTGATATTTACAAGTCCAGGCGTGCTAAATAGCCAGGTATTAGAAGAGAAGGGCTCCCAAATACCTGGTCTTTACAAAATCAGGAGCCAAATATCTGGTCTTTAGAAGACAAGGCCTGCCAAATACCTGGTCTTAAGAAGGTGAGGTCTGCCAAATATCTTGGGTTTAGAAGACCAGATCTGCCATATAGCCAGGCTTTAATGATTATTTCTAGACCAGATCGACTAATGATTATCAAGACGGATAGAGGCAGTCACTCAGTTAGTTAATTAATAATTAAATAAATTACTTATTAATTAATTTGGTCGTATCACCAATAAATGATCTTCCTTCAATAATATTTCTAGAAGAGTGTGATCTCGGGGAAATGTCTAACACTATTATAAAGACTTCTGGAAAGATGTATCTACCTCAAGAATTTCAATTTCTCGACTAAGCCTATCTTGGTATTGGAATAAATGTCAGCTGGTTTCTTATTGCTTTCTTGAGGGTGGGTTCCTGCTTCAAGGGCGGTAAGTTGCTGGACTAGTTTCCTAAGTCTCCCGACTTGCCTTAGAGCGAGTTTTTGCTCTTCAAGGACTTTTTCAGATTTATATAGACTTGTCAATAGATATTTCTTTATGCTAATAGATTTAAATATTTGCTATCAGGGTTTTTTCTTCTTTTACAGTAAGCCTGCATGTAGGAATTTATTGTCTAATGTTCTATTTTTGTAATAATTCATGTATTTTACTGATTTATGTTCAATGGAAAGTAAAATATTAGCGTAAGTTAAAAATGTACAATGAGTGAAGTTAAAGATAAAGAAATAAAGTAATACCTATAAAAACGTAATTTTATTTATCATTTTTTTGGCTGTTGGAACTTATTTATTCTTAAATGAAATTTCATTCGAAATGGATCTCCCAAGACATCACTTACACCATGTTATGATTTGGGAATTCGATAAAGGAGAAAATGCTGCTTCACCTTATCGAAAACTTTTAGAAATATATGGCGAAAATGTCACTAGTGAGTGACAAGTGTTTGAACTATTTCGAGCGACAAAACGGAAGCTTGAAGACTAGCCTCAACAGTCGAAGAGCTAGCAGAAAAACTTGGATCGACACATTCTACAGTCCACCGACATAAACCGCAAACTTGAAGACGAGCCTCGTACAGGTCTAGCAACAGAGCTTGACGACCAACTCCTGCAGGCTACTGTAGAAGAAAATCCTGTTGTAACAGTAGAAGAGCTAGCAGAAAAACTTGGATCGACACATTCTACAGTCCACCGACATAAACCGCCAGCTTGAAGACGAGCCTCGTACAGGTCTAGCAACAGAGCTTGACGACCAACTCCTTGAGGCTACTGTAGAAGAAAATCCTGTTGTAACAGTAGAAGAGCTAGCAGAAAAACTTGGATCGACACATTCTACAGTCCACCGACATAAACCGCCAGCTTGAAGACGAGCCTCGTACAGGTCTAGCAACAGAGCTTGACGACCAACTCCTGCTGGCTACTGTAGAGGAAAATCCTTTTGTAACAGTAGAAGAACTAGCAGAAAAACTTGGATCGACACATTCTACAGTCCACCGACATAAACCACAAGCTTGAAGACGAGCCTCGTACAGGTCTAGCAACAGAGCTTGACGACCAACTCCTGCAGGCTACTGTAGAAGAAAATCATGTTGTAACAGTAGAAGAACTAGCAGAAAAACTTGGATCGACACATTCTACAGTCCACCGACATAAACCGCCAGCTTGAAGACGAGCCTCGTACAGGTCTAGCAACAGAGCTTGACTACCAACTCCTGCAGGCTACTGTAGAAGAAAATCCTGTTCTAATAGTAGAAGAGCTAGCAGAAAAACTTGGATCGACACATTCTACAGTCCACCGACATAAACCGCCAGCTTGAAGACGAGCCTCGTACAGGTCTAGCAACAGAGCTTGACGACCAACTCCTGCAGGCTACTGTAGAAGAAAATCATGTTGTAACAGTAGAAGAACTAGCAGAAAAACTTGGATCGACACATTCTACAGTCCACCGACATAAACCGCCAGCTTGAAGACGAGCCTCATACAGGTCTAGCAACAGAGCTTGACTAACAACTCCTGCAGGCTACTGTAGAAGAAAATCCTGTTGTAACAGTAGAAGAGCTAGCAGAAAAACTTGGATCGACACATTCTACAGTCCACCGACATAAACCGCCAGCTTGAAGACAAGCCTCGTACAGGTCTAGCAACAGAGCTTGACTACCAACTCCTGCAGGCTACTGTAGAAGAAAATCCTGTTGTAACAGTAGAAGAGCTAGCAGAAAAACTTGGATCGACACATTCTACAGTCCACCGACATAAACCGCCAGCTTGAAGACGAGCCTCGTACAGGTCTAGCAACAGAGCTTGACTACCAACTCCTGCAGGCTACTGTAGAAGAAAATCCTGTTCTAATAGTAGAAGAGCTAGCAGAAAAACTTGGATCGACACATTCTACAGTCCACCGACATAAACCGCAAGCTTGAAGACAAGCCTCATACAGGTCTAGCAACAGAGCTTGACTAACAACTCCTGCAGGCTACTGTAGAAGAAAATCCTGTTGTAACAGTAGAAGAGCTAGCAGAAAAACTTGGATCGACACATTCTACAGTCCACCGACATAAACCGCCAGCTTGAAGACAAGCCTCGTACAGGTCTAGCAACAGAGCTTGACTACCAACTCCTGTAGGCTACTGTAGAAGAAAATCCTGTTGTAACAGTAGAAGAGCTAGCAGAAAAACTTGGATCGACACATTCTACAGTCCACCGACATAAACCGCCAGCTTGAAGACAAGCCTCATACAGGTCTAGCAACAGAGCTTGACGACCAACTCCTTGAGGCTACTGTAGAAGAAAATCCTGTTGTAACAGTAGAAGAGCTAGCAGAAATACTTGGATCGACACATTCTACAGTCAAACGACATAAACCGCCAGCTTGAAGACAAGCCTCATACAGGTCTAGCAACAGAGCTTGACTACCAACTCCTGTAGGCTACTGTAGAAGAAAATCCTGTTGTAACAGTAGAAGAGCTAGCAGAAAAACTTGGATCGACACATTCTACAGTCCACCGACATAAACCGCCAGCTTGAAGACAAGCCTCATACAGGTCTAGCAACAGAGCTTGACGACCAACTCCTTGAGGCTACTGTAGAAGAAAATCCTGTTGTAACAGTAGAAGAGCTAGCAGAAATACTTGGATCGACACATTCTACAGTCAAACGACATAAACCGCCAGCTTGAAGACAAGCCTCATACAGGTCTAGCAACAGAGCTTGACGACCAACTCCTTGAGGCTACTGTAGAAGAAAATCCTGTTGTAACAGTAGAAGAGCTAGCAGAAATACTTGGATCGACACATTCTACAGTCCACCGACATAAACCGCCAGCTTGAAGACGAGCCTCGTACAGGTCTAGCAACAGAGCTTGACTACCAACTCCTGCAGGCTACTGTAGAAGAAAATCCTGTTGTAACAGTAGAAGAGCTAGCAGAAAAACTTGGATCGACACATTCTACAGTCCACCGACATAAACCGCCAGCTTGTAGACGAGCCGCGTACAGGTCTAGCAACAGAGCTTGACTAACAACTCCTGCAGGCTACTGTAGAAGAAAATCCTGTTGTAACAGTAGAAGAGCTAGCAGAAAAACTTGGATCGACACATTCTACAGTCCACCGACATAAACCGCCAGCTTGAAGACAAGCCTCATACAGGTCTAGCAACAGAGCTTGACGACCAACTCCTTGAGGCTACTGTAGAAGAAAATCCTGTTGTAACAGTAGAAGAGCTAGCAGAAAAACTTGGATCGACACATTCTACAGTCCACCGACATAAACCGACATTACTTATGGGACATGGTGTATATAGGAAAATATTTGGGGTGGGGGACTGGGAAAATTTCGGGGGAGGGGGGGCTGTTACCATTTGGGAGTATGGACTACTAACATTCTAGAACTTGGAATAGTCACATATGCATGTATTTATTTCAATAATTTTAAATCTGTGTAAAACACTTTCTCCTGGTACATGACAGGTCAGAATTGGTTTCTGAGCAATCTGCGCTTATTATATTTAATACTTATATCATTATAAATATCATATTTAAGTCAAACTCGCAGGACCTGCGTCATCTTAGCGATTTTCCGTTCCATTAGTAAAGCTTAGAATAGGAAAAATAGGAAACACGCTAGCAAACAAAAAAATACAGCAAAAACGCCTCAACCAGCTCAAACACCTCCCGTCAGCCGAAATACCTCCCATCAGCTGTAATACCTCCCATCAGCTGAAACACCTCCCAACAGTGGACACACCTGACATCAGCAGAAATATTTCACGTCAGCTAAAACACCTCCCAACAGCTGAAACACCTCCCATTTGTGGACACACCTGCCATCAGCAGAAATATTTCCCGTCAGCTAAAACACCTCCCATCAGCTGAAACACCTCCCATTTGTGGACACACCTGCCATCAGCAGAAATATTTCCCGTCAGCTAAAACAGCTCACATCAGCTGAAACACCTCCCAACAGTGGACACACCTGCCATCAGCAGAAATATTTCCCGTCAGCTAAAACAGCTCCCATAAGCTGAAAAACCTCCCATCTGTGGACACACCTGCCATCAGCAGAAATATTTCCCGTCAGCTAAAACACCTCCCATCAGCCGAAACACCTCCCATCTGTGGACACACCTGCCATCAGCAGAAATATTTCCCGTCAGCTAAAACACCTCCCATCAGCCGAAACACCTCCCATCTGTGGACACACCTATTACCAGCTGAAACACCTCCCATCTGCTGAAAAAGTTAGACCGAGTGTGGTTTCTTTCCAATAACGGCCTGGCGAATTCGGTGTCTATACTCAAGCCGTTGACGCCTCATGTTAAGGCGACGTGCTAAGATGACGCAGTTCCTGCGAAAGGGGGCTTGACCTTTGACATCAGGAACTGGAAGGAATTCGATTCGTTGAATATTAATGTTACTTTTTATTATCTAATTTCCATGAACGGAGTATAATTCGTGGAGTGCGATTGGTTTCGCGTCGTTCGCCGAACAGCCAGTAAATACGTTCACAGATAAACTGACGTAGAAGCGTGATTGTACTAAAGCCATCATGAATCGATACCCAGGATCATCAATATCTTAGGACTGGATGAGTAATGGACATTACCAGAGGACATTAACTTTCCTACGAACGATGGAAATTCCTAATGTCTTCGGATTCCAACAGGAACTATCCCTGAAATAGAATTACTTCAAGCCTTTATCAATTGGAGATAAAGGATGACTAGGATGATATCACCATGGATCTGCTATCGTTCCTAGAAGTCCAGCTGCTCAGGGATTACCAACCTTACAATTGTATAGTTTATAAATAAAGATCTGGAGGGTCCCCCCGTGGTTCAGTGGCTAACGCGACACATAAACGGCCATGTCAAAGTACAGTATAAAAAAAACAAAACTGACTATAAGGGCGTGGGTTCGATTCCCGATAAGGGTGAAGGGTTTTCTTAAATAATAAGAAAAGACATCTGGACTATCGTGGCTAGAAAAGGGCGGTAACCTGTGGAAACCCATGACATGCCATGTACAAGGGGCGCACATTTGGACATTTGGACACTTGTTAGGTACAGAAAGCTACCTATATATATATATATATATATATATATATATATATATATATATATATATATAAATATATATATATATATATATATATATATATATATAAATATATATATATATATATATATATATAAATATATATATATATATATATATATATATATATAAATATATATATATATATATATATATATATATATATATATAAATATATATTTATATATATGTATAAAAGCACCTTTAAAAGTACAATTCGCCACTACATTGAAGAAATTTGTAAAAATCCAATTACTTTTTCAAAAAAAATGGGGGAGTGGGAGACGAAACGTCCTGAATGTGCCACGATTTGTTTTGGTGAATCAACTGCTTGCTACTTGCGCCGTGCTATTAACAGGTTTCCACCCTTTCATAAAGGGTTTGCGAAGCGATGAAAATTCCAGGATTTGAACCAAATCGAGTCAAAGCTAAATTCAAGAAATTATGGAGTTCACATACCAGGAGCTCTTCATGTTAATCATATCGCAGCTCCAAATCTAATATGTTTGCTGCCCCCAAATTCCTCCTTTTTTGGATCCACCTACCAGCGCTTTTTCTTCCGTTGCGTAATATTTACTTGGCATTCCATTAAGTTATGTGCCAAAATACTACTATAAGCCCTACTGACAACTCCTCAACTTTCTTGTAAGAACCACGATTTCCAAGCAAATAGCGAATCTTGATTTGTGGCCGTTTGGACAGACATGCGATCTCACGCTTCATCCCCACTTGGATTTTGTTGGGACAAGAACCACGAAAGCGAGATTAAAAGCGAACGCGCTTTCGTATTATTGCCCGGTGAAAAACTAGCTTTTAAAATCTAGCCTAACATCCCCTATAGATATTCACACCTAGGCCTTCCCATAGATCCACATCTTCTCATTACTACCTCCAGAGGAACAACACCTCATGCTCTGATGATCTGATGTTACTATCTAATATTAGCAGCGTTCTGCTCTAGATAACATCATACTGATAACATTATTTGGTTCCTTCTCGGCTCTAAGTACTCTAAGACATAAGATTATGGAAGATTTTTGTCGAAGTGACGTTTTCAAATGATTTTCCTGAACTAAAAATCAAGATCACCCCACTGATAATAATCTGTGAGTTTTAACAAAAACAATAACGTTTGTAAGGTTCTCCCCGTGGACTAGTGGCTAATGTCTTGGATTCATGGTTCAAGTCCCGCCTCTGGCAGGTTGAAGTTTTAGCGCGGTTCCTCCCTCCCTCCATAGGGAGGAAACCCGCTTAGAAGGTTGAAGTTTTTTAGCGCGGTTCCTCCCTCCCCCATAGGGAGGAATCCCGCTTATAAGGTTGATACAATGAAACAATCCGGAAGTGCCGACAAGAAAATTTCGCGTTTCAGAACCCCTAGAGACCAAAAATAACGGTGATAAGTAAAGATGGAATGGTTGGGATTCGGCTAAATAAACCTCAATATGGTTTTGTTTTAAAAAATCTATATTTCGGACGTTTCGGCTACTCATTGGTAGCCTTCGTCAGCTAAAATGACAAAAAAAAGAAATTAATACAAAGACAAAAAAAAAAAATTATGATTGTGATAGGTAACAGAGCTATAGATACAATTAACTTATAAAAGAACACATCGTCTTAAATTCTTAGAAGGAAAAAGTGAATAGTAATTGATTTTACAAAGAAATAGGAAGCGACATACCAATGACAAACATTAGTTAATTTTACAAAGAAATAAGATACTACATACCAATAGAAATGCCGAGCGGCAGAGGAAGACCAAGGTTGGCAATTAAGTAACCATTGTAGAGTGTCTAAGGAGAAAAAGATATCTACTGGGGTATAAGTAAGTGGAAACAGCAGGTGGTGGGGGAAAGTCGGTAAGGATCAAAACGCATGTTTATGACATGTCGGTAAGGATCAAAAGGCATGTTTATGACATATTTATGACAGGAAAGGAGAAAAAGGTGTTAATGGAAGGATACCCAAGGGGCATGGTAAAAATCTAGGTGGGAGGTCGGGAGAGTATTTGGAAAATATTAGCGTACATAGGAGAAATGCCTTGTTGGTCAGTTTTGTACTTTATATTGTTTTTGTTTAAGTTTATGTGTACACATTCCGAGATCTGTAGTCTTTTTTTGTTTCGTTGTGTAGAAAGAATTTTCGTGTCGTCGAAGTTAAAAGTGTGTTTTTGTGTAATGGCGTGTTTTGCAAGTGCAGATTTATCTATTTCTTTATTAGTGATGGTTCGTTTATGTTGTGTAAGACGTGAGTGAATGTCTTTTATGGTTTCTCCTATGTATACACCATTACAGGAAGGGGTTTGGCAAGGGACTTGGTAAACACAACGGGTGGTTTGTTCAAAAGGGATGGGATCTTTGAGTTTGGTATAGAGGGTTTTGAGTTTGTTGGTAGTTTTCAAACCAAAATTTAGGGAAGGGTAGGATTTTTTTATTGTCTTTGTAAGTTTATCAGTCAGTCCAGGTGTAAATGGTAGAGATCGGAACATTTGGTAACTGGGAGTTTGGGAAGAATTGGGAGAGACAGTGTTGGGAGGTTGGGATTTTGCTTTTTTAACAAGGGATTTTATGAGGTTGGGGGGAAATTGGTTGCGTGCCAATATATCTCAGGCGATATTAATATTTTTATTGTGGAAGGAAGCATGGGACAGGGAGAGGACTCGGCGGAGGAGATTTCTGGCTACATTAATCTTGAGGTGGTAAGGATGGGATGAATGAAAATTAAGTAACCGTCCAGAGTATGTGGGTTTTGTGTACCAGTCAGTAATAATAGTACCGTCAGTCTGTCTAATTAGTAAGAAACGTCCGAAATATAGATTTTTTAAAACAAAATCATATTGAGGTTTATTTAGCCGAATCCCAACCATTCCATCTTTACTTATCACCTCGACGGCTAACTATCTAATCATCATGAAAAATAACGGTGGTTCAAATTTGTATATATATATATATATATATATATATATGTATATATATATATATATATATATATATATATATATATATATATATTTGTCTGTTCGCTCATTTCTGGCTTCCCTGATGGTCCGATTTTGATGAAATTTGGTACAAAAATCTGTCGTCCAATTTGAAAGATCAAGTTCGTTAACCAGCAAAATCCGCCCACTGGAAGATGGCGTTTGGGGCAAAATTCGCGCAAAAAAAATCGTAACGCTTACGTTTTTGAGTTCATAAGCTTGTAAGTACTCGTTTTATAGGCTTCTTGGGCTAGGAAAACGAATGAAACCATTTTCAAGGCGATAGCTTTAACCGTTTTCGAGAAAACTGAAAAAATAATTTTTGAATGCCGTTTTTGGTTTGGGTACTTAGAATCAAACAACTGGGATTCAGTTGAAACATTTACTGCATCTTCTACTTTCATTAAAACTAATATGTTGAAATTTTGGTTGCGTTTGGAGTTAAGGAAGGGTTAGAATAAAATATTTTATTAACAGACATAAAAAAGTTTTGGTAACTTTGTATACTTTCCCTAATATCTCGAAAAAGGTTAAGAATCTTGGGAAACGGAAGAATACCATTGGAAAGCTTACTAAATGCTCTACAAAAAAGGTTCTAATAAAAGTTTTGATTAGGCGATGTCAATCGGAGAAATAAGTGCTTAAAACTTTAAAGTAATTGATTTCGCTTATTCGAACTGTTCTTTTTGTCTTTGATTTTGATACTTAAAATTATGGGATTCAGTTGAAACATTTTCTGCATGTTTGAATTTCATCAACACTAATATGTTAAAATTTCGGTTACGTTTGGAGCTAAGGAAGGATTAGAATAAAATATTTTATTAACAGACATGAAATGTTTTGGGAACTTCGTATACATTCCCTGATATCTCGAAGACGGTTAGGAATATTGGTAAACGGAGGGTTACCATGCGAAAGCTTACTAAATGTTCTACAAAAAAGATTCTGAAACAATTTTTGATTAGGCTATGTCAATCGGAGAAATAAGTGCTTAAACATTGAAGTAATTGATTTCGTTTATTCGAACGGTTCTTCTTGTTTGTTTTTATTCCTTGTTGTTTTTTCATTGGTTATAGTAGGATAATGTATTTGACAATAAAACAGATTAATTAAAATAAGAAAAGCAATTCATTGTTAAAAATATATCAGGCTGTACTGTATGAAAGTCCATGTTTTGGATTTGTCGATTTCCTTCAAATGTCTTGAAACTGTCGAGGCTCCTATTCCGAGTTCTTTGGCATATTCCCTAGTGTTTTTAATTGCTTATAGTAGTCAAATGTATTTGTCAATAAAACAGGATACGTATAATTAGAATCAATATTTTGTTTGTTAGAATTCGAAGATGCCGTATGAATATCTAGATTACAGTACTGGTGTTGATTTCGTTCTTTAGAATTATTCTTGGTATTCCCTATTTTCATCTGTTACCCATAGTTTTTTATTGTTAGTAGGTTTTTCTTATTGATTATAGAATATAAATCTATTTGGCTATAAAACAGGATACGTAAAATTAGTGACAATATTTCGGAGATTTCTGAGCGAAATACTTTTAAGATTTTCTACCACCACGAACGGCTTTTTTCCTCTATTTTTATCCACTAGATAGGCTTTATTTTGCATATTATTCTAAATAAGTTTTATTCAGCAGGGGATTCTGATGAAATGTCGTGTTTTTGCTGTGGATTTTAAATACGATGTATCTAAGATTGGATAACATTAGCGAGTCTACATAGTTAAGAACCGACGACGGAGGATTACTTCTTGCTATGATTTAGTCTACATATGTATATTAAGTCCTAAATCCAAAAAATAAACTTCACAACGGTTAGATATTATGAGCGAATATGGCGGTTCAATTCCCGTAGAAGCAGAAGGTCCGCAGGTAATTTACCTGCTAAGAGTTAATCCTCAAGAGCTGTAAATATACCCCAGGTATCTGCCGACACAAATACAAAGCCTAGGCGGAGAGCACCCCAAAAACACAGATCCAAAAATAGGTTATATACTAAATATTGATAAAGACTACTTAGTTGTAAACCGATTCATCAATTAGCAATCAATAGTTTTCAACAAATGTTATATACTAAATATTGATAAAAAGTATTTAATTAGAAAAAAACAATATTCCACAAGACTTGTTTTTGGTCCATTTGTGTCTACTCCATAGACTTAATTAGGTATATTATTCTATAGTAGTTGGGCAACTAAACTTTGTTTTATTTTGTTAAAAAAAGTTTTTTTTCTTGACTTGTTATTCGTCAAGACTTTTATTTGTCCTTGTGTATTAACTAGATAGGTTTTATTCGGCATATTATTCTATATAGGCTATATTAGGCAGGGTATTCTACTCAATCTTGTGTACTTCTTCTTGATCCTTCTGTACATGGGCGTATATAAAAACAATTTCGGGGGGGGCTGAGACCATTTCCAGGGTATGGAATACTAAATATTTAGAGCTTGGAATAGTTTTAGGCAACTGAAACGCTATTACACGTAAAATAAATTATGTTTTATGAACTAAGTGATCTTATTTAATTTATTTTTAAGGGTTTTACGAGTTTTTAAAGTTTTTATCATCAATTCAAAATTTCGGGAGGGGCTGCAGCACCCTCAGCCCCCCCCCCTCATATACGCCCATGCTTCTGTATCCACTAGAAAGGCTTTATTAGGCATATTTTGTATTGATTTATAGACCTTTGCTTTAGAATGAGAGCCAGATTCTGTAATTTCCGCTTCTGTGTAAAAGTTAGCTACTGTCGGTGTCCCTGACGCCTTAATATCACTTTTATTCGAGATGTTCGAGAGGATTTTGACAATTTTCACGAGATATATAAAAAAAAATAAGTTTATTTATTTTCTAAGCTTATCAAATGGCACTAGGGACATGAACGGAACCGCACTAAGATGCTGCAGTTCCTGCGAGTCGGACTTTTTTTTATTTCAGGGCCGCTAAAAACGTTTCCTGCTGCACCATGTATGCTTAGTAAAGGTGACAACCTATAAATAACCCAGTGCTATAGATGCTGATGCGCTGTAAAAAAACATTTCTGTTATAATTCATTTAATTAAATAACTCAATTTACAGAAAAAACAAAAACAATTGAGACATAAAATTGTTCTGAATTATTTATATAATTTAACCTCCCAGGTTCATTCATTCCTAACCCTTTTATAGTCATTCTTCTCACAAAAAAAAAACATAAATAATAAATAAAACACTGGGGCCACAAATATTATAAATTGCCGCTTTCAAGTTTTAAACCAATGGCTACACACATATACATACTTATGTATATATATATATATATATATATATATATATATATATATATATATATAATGGCCATAGCTTTATTTACATATTGTTTAAGCGAAAAGCGCTTTCATATTTCTTGTTTATATACCTTTACTCCTATTAATAAATTGAGAATTAAAGATTATTATTTAATTTAGTATTAATGAATATTAACGTCCATTTATTATTAACTACGAGTTTTTCTTTTTTCTAAAGAAAAGCCACCACCCATCGTGGGAATCGAACCCACGACCCATTAGCACGGAGTGTCAAGTCCTCACGCCTTAACGCTCACGGCCACCGGGCCTCCAGAAAGAATTAAAGATATATAAACTGAAATAGACGGATTATTCATTATAACTTGAATAAACCGTTGTACGTGAAGATAAATTTGTTTTTTCTAAATCTGTATAATCTTTTCGGACAGATGAATTTAAATTTTGAAAAGAGAACTTGCAGATGATCGTAGTTCGGTAATGTCTTGAATAAAACTATATTTTTTAACCAAAATTTAGTTTAATTCTACACATGACCGAATTCTCATCATCTTCAACCGTCGACTATCTATTCTCAAAGGAAATCAAATTTGAAAATATTGCAGATATATGGCCACTCGGTGGTCCATATTCTAACAAGATATAGATCCGGCGGGTTCCCGTCACGCTAGGACCTAGCTGAAACATTTCCCTACACCACCATGAAGGGTGGTAACCCGTACATAGCCCGGCACTAAATAAACTACACCCAAACACACCGCTTCCACCAAGACTACTCCACTCTCCACCTGTTCTCCACCCGTAGCTTGGTGGGGAGCATATTTAGTGAAAGTGTTCAACAGAACAGCAAACCCTTCAGTATCTCGGTGGGACATGGTAGTTACTGCATCGCTCTTCAATAAACCCTAGTTCGTGTTATCATCAGTCGTACACCACAATCAGCAATGATTTTATTCATTCTATTATTCATGTGAGTAATTTATATATACTCTTATTTTAATAATAAATATACAGTATATTTACTGATTATTTGGATTTTTCTATTTTAAAAATAGAATTTCAATATTTTTTTGTGAACCTGTATTCTAATTATTTTAAAATTTTATTATTTAATTTTTATATTTTGATAATAAATTTTCTAATTTTTATAATCCTGACTCACTTACTTGTCTTATAATTTGAAAATTATTTATTTTCGTAAATTTAAATTAATTTTTTATATTTTAATTACTATTATTTCCTCATTTTTTGATAAAAATATTATTGACTATTTTTTGTCGTGATGTATTTTAAAATAGACATTTAGTTGGAATTTATGTATTTTTAACATAAACTTTTTTTTACATATAGTATTATAACCGATACAAACTAGCGAAGCCATTTAAATTCTGTCGTTTTGTTGTTGAAAAAACAATTTTAATTGAAAAAGAGTAAATAGCTTCCTATTTAAAAAAAAATAATAATCCTAAAAATTTGTATTTTTTATGAATCGACATTAAATTTTAAATAAATAAATTTAATTAATTGTCCTTAAATTTAAAATATTAAATTATATACCCATTTTTGAATAATCTATATTTGTTTGTTTATTTTATTTATTTATTTTTTATTTTTTACAAACAATAATAAATAGATTATTTTCATTTTTCCTCAATGATATTTATGACAATTTTTCGTAATGATCGTTATCTTGTTATCCTCAATAATATCCTATTTTAAAATCGACCATTTTCCAATAATTGATATTACTTCATGTATTTTTTTTTATTTATTTATATTTTTTTGGGGGGTTTGTTCATGTGCTGAATATAACTATATTTTATAACTAACATATTCGTGCCAACGTTTCGGCTCGACATACAAGCCTTTTTCAGGGCTATGGAGGAGAGGGGGGGGGGACTATTCCCATTCGTGGGGCGTATGATTTTTTATTCATTAAAATTATATTTTAATTACACATTTCTATATTTGATATTTTATTATATTATTTATTTTAGTTTCTTCATAGATTTTAGTTTATAAAAAAAATCATTAGGAACTTGTATCTACCTTAATTTATTCCTTATTTTAATAATCGATTAAAAGTTAATAGAATCGAAATTTAAAGTCCAGGATATAATCACTTTCTCCAATGCGAAAACAGCCGCATATTTTAGAAACAATATTTACACTTTTATTTTTTAAATATTTATATATGCATGTACTTACTTTTATTTCAATAATTATAGTCTCATTTGGTTTAGAATAAATATAAATTGAATGAATTCCTTGTATATATTTATTGATGGATATATTCAGATTCTTGTCACGGATACAAATAGAGTCTTATTAGAAAAATCTATTATTATTTATTTCCTCTTAAAAAATATGTAATTATATTCTCATATTTTATAAACGACACTCATTCATTTTTTGAAGGAGATTTGTATTTATTAAAAATAACGATTTGGTTATGTTTTTATATTTTAAACATTTATCAGTTGAAAAGTCAACAAATATAATACGTGAATTAATAAAAATAAATTATTATTTCCTACTCGACATGTTTCGTAGGTTTAATTCCTCATCAGGTGCTAGAATTTAGAATATTTACTACGACAGAAAGCAAGAGAGCATTCCACTAGCCAGGCCACGTCATGACTGAATTCTTACTACGGCAGTAAATATTCTGAATTTTAGCTCCTGATGAGGCAATAAAGGCGCGAAACATGTTGAGAAGGGACGAATAAATTATTTTTATTTATCCACGTTTTTTATTGGTTGACCTTCAGGCTGTTAAAATAAGAAACTGAAAATTACTTCCTAATTGGAGCTTGTTTAATTACAAATCAAAATGCCAATAAAAAATTCCGAACTATCCGAAAATTTCAATTAAACATTTTGCTGGGACGAATCTCAAGTATTTTACTATTTCATATATATATATATATATATATATATATATATATATATATATATATATATATATATACAATGATAGCTTTATTGGCATAATTTCTGACAAAAGCCTCTCCTTTACGGAGGAAATAGATAATAGCTGACTATATTCAGATAAGTAGTCATATTTTAACATAAACAATAATAATCTTCTTAAAATAATTTGTAAATAGAAAAATAATTTACAACTTTAGTCCACCACATTCTGTCTCTTGCAACTATCCACCACTTCTTTCCTACACTATTGACCATTTCATCTCTCCATCTTGTACTTCGTCGGCCTACTCTTCTCACATACTCCCCAGGACTCCACTCCGTATCTGCCTTGCTCCAGCTCTCATCACTCATCCTAGCGACGTGTCCTGCCCATATCCATATATATATATATATACAGAGGAATGAAGCCCCAGCGAGGAAGCCTAAAGGAGAACACACACACACACACACACACACACACACACACACACACACACACACACACACATATATATATATATATATATATATATATTAGAGACAGGAGTAATGTGCATTGGACAGTTGGGGCGGGAAGCGTTCCGGTGAAGGATTGAAGCTTTCTCTATAAATTATACGAATTTATTAAAAACCTAAGGTGAAGGAAAGTAGCTATTGAAGTTACACTCACGAAAGAACTTTTGAAAATTTTCTTCAAATCTTCATTGATCCTACCTAGTAGACACCAATAGTAGATACCAACAATGACCCCTGTTAAAATGTATATTTCTCTTTCTCCCTATATATACATAAATATATATATATATATATATATATACACATACACAACGAGACATATGTATGTTAAAACGATATCGGCAAACGTTTGTTTTTTTCGCCACGAAAATGGGTTCCATGTGTTCCCAAAACAATCGATTGAACGTCATCGTTTACCAGCAAAATCGTTCCTTCTAAAAGCTGGGGGGGGGGAGCAGGATACGAGTTACTGTTATGCCCGAACGGTCTACATTTTTATAAAATGGCAACGAAACTAATAAATATAAATAAATAATCTTAATCAGTCAATCTGAAGGGAAGCACACTTCATAAAAAATAGTAGTTTATTCAGCCGCTCCTTGAAAATATAAAAGAGCAGAAATGTTATTGTTTATTTTGTATTTATACCTTCTTAGTTATGCAGCTCTTGCGTCACGGAGGGTTTGCATATTCTCGTCTTTAAGATGAAGGGCGTAGTTGAAGCTCTCAAATGCAAAACATTTTAGCCTACACATAATTTCTTTTCCTTGATAAATAAACTTGGGATACAAACAATTATTTGGCAATAATTTATGCAATTATTACAAATCTTTTCCCGCCCAATTAAGAAATCGTTTTCCCGCCAAAATCAACATTCTCGCACGTGATTTATGACTTCACTTCCTTTACACTTCTGTGTCTCCCGTGACGCAGAATCTATAGACCACCTAGCCATGTGACGTTTTCATGTCAAAATCAAGGGACTTGCTGAAAAGTTGGAATCAAGGAGTATTTTGAATTAAATAATTTCGAATTTAAAGTTGTACTGGAATTATTTTAATATTATTCTTCAACTGACCCTTTTTTCAATCTTCTTATTTTCGTGGTAGGCGGAAGGTTAAATAATAAAAACTTCACCATACAGTATCGCCAACTTTATTACCTCCCTAAATGTTTCACACATTTTTTGGTGCCTCTTCAGGGGAAAAGTTACATATATAAAACTTACAGCCTCAACCTGAGGAGGATAACCTTCCACCGGTACGGTTTTAATTAGAGGGTGGGAAGATGGTTTCAATTTTTAAGAAATTAATTTCTTCTGGAAATTAATTTTAAATGTATGACAAATCGATTATGGAACAGCTGATTATATTTCGCCATGTTGAATTCTTTCAGACCATGATCATTCTCGACGTGGCCGTACTGGTGGAAGGTCATCCTCCTCAGGTTGAGGCTGTAAGTTTTATATATGTAACTTTTCCCCTGAAGAGGCACCAAAAAATGTGTGAAACATGTAGGGACGGAATAAAGTTGGTGATACTGTATGGTGAAGTTTTTATTATTTCACCTTCTGCCTACCACGAAAATAAGGGAATTATTTTATTTAAAAATGTGAATGTTTTCGCCGTCCCAAATGTTGGCCATTCCAACTTACATAGAGTTCATACAAACCCGATCGTTTTAATTAATCAAAGAGTTTATAATGATCTTGAATCGTTACTCTAATGGACCTGAATCTATAAATCCCAGACATTTTATAATAAATCCAATAGTTATAGCGGTCATCATTTAACCAAAACTCGCCAAGTTGGAAATGCAGAAATAAGTAAGAGGGTATTATTAGGTTCTTGATAAGGTATTACCAGTCTAAAACTTGGTTCAATACTATCATATCATAACTATCATATGCAAACTGTATTTGGGAGGGGCCTGGAACTTGGTCCATTTTTTCAACGATAGTTAATAATAATATATAGATATATACTTTCACTCCTAGCGAGCTTCTCGTTGAAAGAGATGTATACTTGAGTACTATTGTTCCAGAAAGGGTGGCTACCTATGGATAGCTCGGTAGTAAAATTAATGGTCATCGTTTCTACAAAAGTCTACTATATTAAATGTTGTTGTCTCATATTCGCAAAAATTACAACTGCTTCCTTGTCTTTATTTACTTTTGTAACACTCTAAATGTATCCTTCCCTAACAATGTACACAGTTTAAATATAGGACAATGAGCATGGGTGTATATAAGGGGGGGCTGAGGGGGCTGCAGCCCCCCGAAATTTTGATTTGATCGGTAAAAATTTCATAAAACCCTTTAAAATAAACTAAATAATATTTAGTTTATAAAAAATATTCTATTTTGGGTGTAATGGCGTTTTAGTTGGCTAAAACTCTTCCAAGATCTAAATTGTTAGTATTCCATACACCGGAAATGGTCTCAGCCCCCCCCCCTCCGAAATTTTCCCAGCCCCCTGCCAAATTATTTTCTATATACGCCCATATCAATGAGACTGTACTGTTTGCAAAACTCCTTCCATATTTTCTGTTATTTGTAATACAAAGCCCAAAATAATATATTAAGGCCGTGTCTTTGTGCTATTTTGGTGATCAGGACCTTCCTGAACTTCCTTGATGATACAAATACTTACACACAAATCCTCTTGTTTTGAAGGATATCAAACCAAGGAGACAGCTGCTGGAAGAGGATAACCTCAGCGTTCTAAGATTGGCAATAACCTTGAATTTCTACTGGGTTCAGAAGACCGGAGAATATTCGAAAGGAAATAATACAGACATACAAAAGCCAAACCTGAAAACTCGTTTCTCATACTTGTCTATCATATTATACCATCTCCAGCCATCAAAATCCGTCTTACATGTTGTGCATATATATATATATATATATATATATATATATATATATATATATATATAGTTAACTATTTGTAAATAGTTAGTAGTTGTTTTTTATGTCCTTCAATGTCCTGTTCAACGCCTCTAGGGAATGTTTGTTTACTGGGTGAGAAGTGACACCCGTAGACGATTGGCGGGAATAAATGATCGAGTGATAATTGATCAATTATAGACCTTGAAGGGTTGAAAATTATTAAAGTACTAATATCTATTAAAATAAGGGGATTGGTGATAGAATAGTGAAAATTTAGGGTCGTATGTATTTTTTAATGCCAAATCATAAAAAAGTAAAAAGAATCATATTTTGTGCCTAAAAAAAATGTTGGGGTGGACCACCCTTATCACTTAGGGGCATGAAAAATAGTTTACGACCTATGTCTCAGACCTACCGAGTATACCTACAAAATTTCATAAATATCGGTCAAGCCGTTTCGGAGGAGCTCGGCCACAATCACTGTGACACGAGAACTTTATATATATATATATACCGTAAAATGGGATCACATTAGTACAGCGTGGTGAAATTCGTACAAACCTATACTCCTTATTTATGCTTATATATAAACTTGAACATCCACCAAGACACTGATATTCCCTTCGTCCATGATTTAGCCAAATCCCGATTCCTGAATTTTTTCTCTAAACTCCCAGCCCACCCCAATCCTCTTGGCAGATCCCTCTCTTCCAATGTTATTCCTGATAATCCTCCTCGCCGCCATTGGCCACGAGACAACATTAGCTAGCCATTATTGCTAGAAATAGTTGTAAATATTGTACATAGTTCTACCAAGTTTGCATTAAAATAAGATAAGACCAGAACTGTCATTGGCAGTAGCAGTAATGTCTGCCATCTTCCCCCCCCCCTCTCATCCAGTGTGTAGCCATTCTTTGTTCAAATTTACTTATTGTATATATTTGTAGAGATTGTAAATATCAATAAAAGAGGGGAATATATATATATATATATATATATATATATATATATATATATATATATATATATGGTTATATATTTTTCTGTTTGCACTCTTTGGGCAAAGTTCGATGCTTAGGTATGAGTTGAATGAAAATACCCTAGGAGTATATGTTTGTACCAGAGTTGGGCAAACGTTAGCGCGCGCTAAAAGCTGATACCTCTCCGCTAATTTAGCGAAACTGTAGAAAGCCAGCGCTAATAATTAGCGGTTAGCGGCGGCAGTGCGCTAACCGCTAATCTATTTATGAAATATCGTAATTGCTAATAGCTTAAGCTATAGTTACAACTTGTAACTATAGCAATTACGATATTTCATAAATAGATTAGCGGTTAGCGGCGGCAGTGCGCTAACCGCTAATCTATTTAGCGCACTGCCGCCGCTAACCGCTAATTATTAGCGCTGGCTTTCTACAGTTTCGCTAAATTAGCGGAGAGGTATCAGCTTTTAGCGCGCGCTAACGTTTGCCCAACTCTGGTTTGTACCAATTTCACTACACTGTACTAATTTCACTTTATTTTACGGTTTTAACAAAATTTCTTAAATCCTTCGTTATACTATCGTTTAAAAACACGGCCGATGGACGATTGATATTTGACCCCTGGGTCATTTTAAGCTCATGGAAACCTCGTCCTCCCCCTTCTTTTTACGGAAAGGATTTGAATAATATATATATATATATATATATATATATATATATATATATATATATATATATTTGTACAAATGAAATACAATTTTAAAGGAAGAATCATCATTTTAACATCTATTTATTATTGACAAAGAATTTTGGGACGGTTATCTAAAGGTTACCACCCTTTTCTAGCCAGGATAGGGCTGATGCCATTCCTTTTTTCTAAAGAAAAGCCACCACCCGATAGTGGGAGTCGAACCCACGACCCTTTGGCACAGAGGGAAAACGCCTTAACACTCACGGCCTCGGAGCTTCCTTAGAAGGCTGTTAATTACAAATATAAAATACTAAAACTATTTATGTTACTTTTCTATTTATCTAGATTATTTCAAGATAACTAATTATATGAATGTGCATAGGTATGCAGCTCCTGTGAGATTTTATTTTAATATTTTGATTAATTTATAAATTGTTTCATCTCAAGTATATTACTGCATTTAGTTACAGCCAAAAAAAGAAAAAAAAGTTTACAAATTTAGCTTCTATATGGCTCTTTTATCAAAAACATATTTGATATTTTGATATCTTTATTAAATTTACTAGGGGGGGGGGGGGTGTTAATAGCTAATCCTTGAATCTACAACGAAGAAATTAGCAGACGGAAGTACTAATGAGACGATGAAGAAATTTTCCCTTCCGGTTTATTGCAAGAGTTCGAGGTGGAAGAGATAACAATATCACAGCTTGTTATTACACAAACAAACATGATAAAGTACAATATCAAACATAAACAATCAAATATAAATGATAATGCAACATGTTATAATAACCATTTTTTAACGGAGGGAAAATAAAGCCAAGAAAATTAGTCTCAAAACCATCCACAAGAGCCTAAAGGGGCAGATACTGTAGAGGTATCAATTTCTTGACCATACGGCACACTAGGGGATAGTGTGGTCAGTACTATGTTCCGGCCGCTTGATTTTCCTTTTTTCAGATTACCATTAATAAATTAATTAAACGCCTACGAACAACGGTCTTCGACAACAAATCCAACCCAGGAACGATGACACTAGAAAATAAAATCATTAGCCGAGAATTCTACCAATGAGCTAACCTTCTTTGAATGAAGGCAATTCCTTATATCTTGTGTATGTGTATATAGATTTATATATGTGTTTGTGTGGTTGGGAAACACATCTTTATACCTGGAGTTCGGCAAAACCTCTACTCCTACTTTGCTCATTACCAGAATCGCCATTTCTTATGTCATGCAAATGATATTTCTTAGCGAATGAACAAACAAATATATATATATACCTCTTCTTTTAGTAAAGGCCTTTTAGGTAAAACAATTGTTTTAAACTTCATTTAAACTTTATACTTGTCGACTAGTTTCTGACACGTAGCCTATCTTAACAAGACAACTATTCTTATAAATAGTAGTCGTAATTTAAATGAATAAGTCCAAAACTAACAAAAAATAAATTAAAACTTTTTTAAAATCTTAAACGAAGAATTATTATTATGTTAAAATTTAAATAAATAATGAACGGTTTTTTTTTTTTTTTTTACTTCACATGTTCCTCATTGGTAGGACATGTCTGTTAAATTAACAATTTTGTACTGTAATAAATCCACTTTCCTTATGGACCAATTTAGTTCATTTTTGCAACACATCTTTCTCTTTATTCTCTTTAGATACCCACGACTGTATATCCACTTGCGTTTGTCCTGATATTTTTGCAACACATCTTTCTCTTTATTCTCTTTAGATACCCAGGACTGTATATCCACTTGCGTTTGTCCTGATATTTTTGCAACACATCTTTCTCTTTATTCTCTTTAGATACCCAGGACTGTATATCCAATTGCGTTTGTCCTGATATTTTTGTGGAAAACGTTGATTTTCGATAAATAATATATTTTTACTTTTAAAAAAATGAAATACCTACTTAAAAGTAGTTATGACAATTATCTGTTTTTGTCGAAAACAATTAGGATAGCGCATTCAATTATAAAATTGTAGATTAGTTGTATATCTGATGGTACAAATTAAATAAGAATAGTAAAATGAATGTATTTCGTCCTGATTCAGCTCTCACAACACTTCTTTATTCCTCAAATTATATTTTATCCATGAAACCATTATAAAGCTATGCAGGAGAAAGTATTTGATAGAAATAATTCTCTAACCTCTATGGATATCGATTGGATTACATAGAGCTACTCCATGAGCATTCAATATAGAAATATGTATATTTAAATACAAAAATATATAGTTCAACTGATTGTTCAAATTAAATATAGGACGAAGACTGAATATATAAATGACGTCATGATTCACCTTCCAATGTATTTAATTCTTGCTGAATGTATATTTAAGCCATGAATCCTTTAGTTCAACTATCCAGGATAGCGTATGTGGTACAATCATAATCTAACCTCTTTGGATACCTATTAGATTACATAGAGCTACTCCATAAACATTTAATTATGAAAATATGTATATTATACAACTGATTGTTCAAATTAAATGTGATAGGTTAATTAAATAATTAGGTGACGTCATGATTCACCTCCCAATGCATTTCATTCTTCCTGAAAATATATTTTATCCATGAGACCTTTGTAAAACTTTGCAGAATAGAGGATGTTTTACAAATCATTCTCTAACCTCTTTGGAAATCGATTAGATTGCATAGAGCTACTCCATAAGCAGTCAATATAAAAATATGTATATTTAAATAAAAAAATAAATTGTACAACTGATGTTTGAAATTAAATGTATGACGAAGACTGAATAAATAAGTGACGTCATGATTCACCTTCCTATGTATTTCGTTCTTACTAAAAATATTTAAAAATAATAATAAATATTTAAGCCATGAATCCTTTAGTACAACTATCTAGGATAGACTATGTGATAGAAATAATTCTCTAACCTCTATGGATATCGAATTGATTACATAGAGCTACTCCATAAACATTCAATAATCCTATGTGTATTTAAATATATGAATATATTGTACAGCTGATGTTTCAAATTAAATATCACGTCATGATTCACCTCTCAATGCGTTTTGTTTTTGCTGGAAATATATCGCACAAGTATTTCTACAGTGACAGAATTCAAAAATCGCTGTTTTACGGTTATGACTATGAAAGACATTGGTAAATATCTCTTTATGAACCATCAAAACTGTATGTAGCTAGCTTCAGAGCTTCTACACCAGAGGGAACTTGCGTCACTCTTCCTGTTTAATGCTATTCCCCCTACGTAGGCAAGAGTGTATGTACCTAGCTTCAGAGCTTCTACACCAGAGGGAACTTGCGTCACTCTTCCTGTCTTAATGCTATTCCATCTACATAGGCAAGGGTGTATGTACCTAGCTTCAGAGCTTCTACACCAGAGGGAACTTGCGTCACTCTTCCTGTCTTAATCCTATTCCATCTACATAGGCAAGAGTGTATGTACCTAGCTTCAGAGCTTCTACACCAGAGGGAACTTGCGTCACTCTTCCTGTTTAATGCTATTCCCCCTACGTAGGCAAGAGTGTATGTACCTAGCTTCAGAGCTTCTACACCAGAGGGAACTTGCGTCACTCTTCCTGTTTAATGCTATTCCCCCTACGTAGGCAAGAGTGACATTTTCAGTTGAGTTTTATTTTGAGTTGTGTCACTTTAGAAATTCTAATTGCGATATTTGAGTATTAATACTTCAGTACAACTATCTAGGAGAGTGAAGATGATATAATTAATGTCGAAATCACCAAAACACCCGCCACCTTTCCAATATGTCGATCAGATCTTATGAGATTTCGCAAGAGTAATATTATCAAATGGACTCCATACGTCATAAATCTAATTCCATAGAGGTTTCTTTTCGTCATTTTTGATTTATAAGCATCCTCCATGGAGAAAGTGCCATTTTCTTCCTTTGGACATAATGACCTGGGTTGGTTGCCACTCAATCATTTTCTCTCATGTTTCTCTAATGTTCCTTCATCGCCATTGTCATCATGTGTGCAATCCTCTTCCTTCAGAGATAAATTATCCTCTAAGCTAAATATAACTACAACAAATAATGAAATATTCATTATAAAATCAAACTTGGAAACTTGAACAAAGCAGTTATAACATGTTCAGTTAACATCCATACCAAATCCATAAAAACTTTCTAAATAATGTATTTAACACAGCTAGGATATCCTTAAAGCGCATTAAATATAGCCGTATCGACCCCCAAGGACCGACCAAGTATCGCATCATGGAGGAACAGCTGTAGAGAACATGTGAACCACAGCAAAGTAACTTATGTTTGTATACAAGATATATATATATATATATATATATATATATATATATATATATATATATATATCTTGACTACATACATAAGTTACTTTGCTGTATATATATTATATATATATATATATATATATATATATATATATATATATATATATGATTGGTTGGTAAGGCGGCTTCTCTCTCCAGAGGTGTTTTCTCCTTTCTGCAATATTTCGCCGGTTTCCTCTCTGGCTTCATCAGGCTTCCTTCATGCATCCTTGGTGGTTGGCAAGGGAATGGGATAGAGATGATTCACATTCCCTTGCCAACCACCAAGGAAGCCTGAAAAAGCCGGAGAGGAAACCGGCGAAATATTGCAGAATGGAGAGTTTGAACACCGCTGAAGAGAGAATCCTTCTCACCAACCAATCATTTCAACCCCAGCGAAGTACCTTATAACAAACTATATATATATATATATATATATATATATATATATATAAATTAGTCCGCAACTGGGGTAGATACTATAGAGGTATCTGATTCATGACCATACGCCTCACTAAAGAGATAGTGTGGTCAGTACTATGCTCCGGCCTCCTGATTTTCCCCTTTGCTGCTTCGACTGCTAGAGTCATTAGCACCAAGGTACCCATTAATTTTTTTTTTTTTTTTTTACGGCACATCAACATAATTCTTGGCCATTAGCGCCGCGGTACCCATTAATAAATTAATTAAAGGCTGGGTTGGCCTAGGGACGGTCAGGGAGGCCGAATCCAACCCATGAACGAAGATACCTGCTCGAGATTTGAACTCAGGTCCTCCAGCATATGAGTCCAGTCCTCTACCACTGAGCTAACCATGTATATATATATATATATATATATATATATATATATATATATATATATATATAGGGGGCAAGGTTAGCTCAGTGGTAGAGCACTCAACGAATATGCAATGAGATTTAAACTTAAGCACACTAAAGATTTAATCTTCTATTGTTTTCGTTCGTGGATTGGATTTGGGGACCCAGAGCGTCAGTAGGCCCACCTATTCTATAAGGGGAAAATCAGGTGGCTGGAGTGTAGTGCTGACCACACTAACTCCCTAGTGTGCCGTATGGTCAAGGGTCAGATTTCTCTAAATTATTTACCCATCTGAGCCCTGTTACGGGATTATATATATATATATATATATATATATATATATATATATATATATATTTATTTATTTATTTATATATGCATGCGTGTAAATTGCTGGAGTCGAATGCATCCTGACTGCATGGAGGATGACACCTGTTGATGATTGATGGTGATTCTGGGGTTCTAGAGAAACGACTGGTTATATAATTGCCTGTAGATGTAATTGGTGTTGGTTATCTTGGATTGATGTGCCAATGAGGCCATTGTACGGAGTATTGCAGCAATAGGAGGCAAAACATTACTACTCGGTGACGTGAATTCATCAACAGAGCGATGGAATACATCAACAAGGCAATGGATAGGTCAATCTTATTCAGTCCGAGCCGGATCCCGTCACAATGTCAATGGGCTAGTTTCATTCTTAGCAACTTGAATATTTTAGTATTTTTCCTACCATGGGCTTATGTAAGGGGAGAAGCTACAGTCCCCCCTCCCCCGAAATCGGTAAAAATGTGCCATAAAAACCTTTAAAATAAATTAAATAAGATCTATTGGTCAGAATAAAAATATTGTTCTGGATGTAATTGCGCTTTAGTTGGTTAACTATTCCATGTTCTAGATTGTTAGTATTGCATACCCCCTAAATGCTCTCAGCCCCCCCCTCCGAAATTCTATAATCTGGGTGACTGGTATCGTACAACACTGGATAATTTTGGACTGAACATATGAAACTTTTCAGGATTCAGTATATTAGGTAGCTAGTAGTCCAAGAACCGATAACCGTACGTTTCATGAAGTCTTTTATGCACCTTAAAATTTTGCTATAGTGCATCTCTTAGGTATATATGAAGGTAAGTATGTGTTGGCTAGACTTGCCCTGGAACCCCGGGTACTGCGCATAGGGAAAAGGTGTAAAAAAATATTTCCCAAAAATACAGTTTTATTCATGAGTGAACTAATATATTAATATAAAATTAAGACAATTTTACAATGAATAATAAATAAGGCAGATACTTTTAAGGGGAATAACATATAAAAAAAAAAAGAAAGAAATTAAATTGGTTTTATTCTAAAATTAAATGAGATTTTTATTCACGCGGCCATCTAAACTGGGACAGCTGTACAAGATCATGTGAGCAAGAACCAATGAGAGCGCAGGGAATAACCACAACTGCGCGGTGCTCTCATCCACTCTTACGGTTACATGCAGTGCATTGCAGTCTATCATAGGCAACATTTATTTTTATGTTTCCTGATAATTAAACCTCACAAAAGTGTCTGCCCTTTCTTAATTTTTTTAAATTATGTTTATTGAAGGCGCTGTTTAAATCGCAGCGTGAATAAAACACTTCATTTAATATTAAAAATAAAAACTAGGTAATTAGTTTGTTTTTTATTTACATTTTAACCCACTTAAAAGTGTCTGCCCTATTTATTATTCATTGTAAAATTGCAATTTTTATACATTAATGATAGTTGGCTTCTGAATAAAACACTATTTTTCGGCAATATTATTCTGCACCTTTCCCCTATGCGTAGAAGCTGTTCTACGGTAAGTCTAGTCAACACATATTTACCTTCTTACGAAGACAAGGTATAGTTGGGATTCGGCTAGGAGAAAAAAACGTCAGACTTTCAGGAAGAAATCTGTATTTAGACGTTTCGGCTGCACATTGGCAGCCTTCTTCAGCACTAGAAAATGCCTAGGAGGGAGGGAGAAAGACCTCGAGGACACTTAGGTAACCATGGCTGGATGTATGAGAGGAAAAAAGACTTATACATCCAGCCATGGGTACCTAAGTGTCCTCGAGGTCTTCCTCCCTCCCTCCTAGGCATTTTCTAGTGCTGAAGAAGGCTGCCAAAGTGCAGCCGAAACGTCAAAATACAGATTTCTTCCTGAAAGTCTGACGTTTTTTTCTCCTAGCCGAATCCCAACTATACCTTGTCTTCGTATCTCTGCAACGGCTAACTATCTCCATCTTCACTATTTACCTTCTTATCTACCCAAGAGGTAAATTATAGCAAAATTTCAAGGTGCATAACACTTAGTGCGTTACCATCCCTCCGAGTATAGTAAGATAGAGGAAACTGTGCAAGGAACTAACACATAAGTTGAGAGAGACTACACAGCTTTTGTCTCGGCTGTCCCTGTGCTGAGTTCAATATGTAGATTTCCATTAGAACCTGTGTTTTAAAGAATCTCCCCAGCCTGTGCTGTGTCTCTGATACGTCTGCCCTGTGCTCAATTTTCGCCCGGCCTTAGGCTTGTCCTTATCGTTCAATATCGTGCACCAATCCTTTAAACTACATGAAGTCTTTTATAGATTTACTAGCTCTGCCGGCTACTTCGTCCGCGTGGATTGTGACTTAGAGCAGCATTTTTCGGATTTATCTTTTGGTTTATTTTGGATTATAAACACCGTCGTATGAGTATTTAAAAAAATCGACTTGACATTAATGCTTCTCTATACACGATATTAGACGTATAACCATCGGGGATGAAGCATACAGGCTGCTAGGATTGCTAAAACGTGACAGAGCCACATAAAACTGAACTGTTAGAAATTGTTAAACCCTAGTGTGTATAGAGTGTCTCACAGACAGGAGAGAAACAGACACAAAAATTCTAAAAATCATTGTTTTGAGTACTGTTGCGTTGATAAAGACCCTCATTAGTATTTTCCCCCATTTATCTTCCATGTACAGACAGCGATCCGTTAGAATTTTATCATATGTATAGATAATATTTATATTAGACTTTTTATTAGAATATCCTTTCAAAAACTTATCAGTAGAAACATTATTGGTGATCTCTGAATATTTATCCAAGGGTGTTTCCTTGATGATATACTGGTTCCCGCCATGATATCATTCCTTTGCATAAAAAGTATAAGAATATCCACATCTTATCCTGTATTTATGCTAATATCCACCATCTACCTGCCAAACAACCAAAATAGAGGAATATCGGAATGAAATAAGAAAGAGTTTTGTTCGGCCATGACCCTGGAAGAAGAAGAGGTCGAAAGGTTTAAACCTGACAGACATAAAACACTTTCTACTTGCGAAAGTATGGGATGTGAATTGTGCGCATGTCGAGAGCACGTTTCAATGCTCTAGGCGCAGGAGTTGGAATTTAAAATGAGTACAATTTTAAAATGTTATTAAAATGAGGAAGCTCCAATTAAAATTTGAAGTTGATCGGGGAAAATTGAAGACGGAGACGTTTGGACATTTTGGTGGCTCTTCTTTCAGCGAGGAATTCCTAGCGAATATTTGAGGAATCCTAGCGAAAGAGTTATGTGTCAAAGCCATTGTAAATTATTTTGGTGGCTCTTCTTTCAGCATGAGGAATCCTAGCGAAAGAGTTATGTGTCAAAGCCATTGTAAATTATTTTGGTGGCTCTTCTTTCAGCATGAGGAATCCTAGCGAAAGAGTTATGTGTCAAAGCCATTGTAAATTATTTTGGTGGCTCTTCTTTCAGCATGAGGAATCCTAGCGAAAGAGTTATGTGTCAAAGCCATTGTAAATTATTTAGGTGGCTCTTCTTTCAGCATGAGGAATCCTAGCGAAAGAGTTATGTGTCAAAGCCATTGTAAATTATTTTTGTGGCTCTTCTTTCAGCATGAGGAATCCTAGCGAAAGAGTTATGTGTCAAAGCCATTGTAAATTATTTTGGTGGCTCTTCTTTCAGCATGAGGAATCCTAGCGAAAGAGTTATGTGTCAAAGCCATTGTAAATTATTTTGGTGGCTCTTCTTTCAGCATGAGGAATCCTAGCGAAAGAGTTATGTGTCAAAGCCATTGTAAATTATTTTGGTGGCTCTTCTTTCAGCATGAGGAATCCTAGCGAAAGAGTTATGTGTCAAAGCCATTGTAAATTATTTTGGTGGCTCTTCTTTCAGCATGAGGAATCCTAGCGAAAGAGTTATGTGTCAAAGCCATTGTAAATTATTTTGGTGGCTCTTCTTTCAGCATGAGGAATCCTAGCGAAAGAGTTATGTGTCAAAGCCATTGTAAATTATTTTGGTGGCTCTTCTTTCAGCATGAGGAATCCTAGCGAAAGAGTTATGTGTCAAAGCCATTGTAAATTATTTTGGTGGCTCTTCTTTCAGCATGAGGAATCCTAGCGAAAGAGTTATGTGTCAAAGCCATTGTAAATTATTTTGGTGGCTCTTCTTTCAGCATGAGGAATCCTAGCGAAAGAGTTATGTGTCAAAGCCATTGTAAATTATTTTGGTGGCTCTTCTTTCAGCATGAGGAATCCTAGCGAAAGAGTTATGTGTCAAAGCCATTGTAAATTATTTTGTTTAAAATTGTTCTGTAATGTGAAACATTTTTATGCATAAATATCTATGAAATAAACTTACATCCATTCATTCATTCAGATATTTTAAGAGAATGTGATGTTATTAAATTTTAACGTCCATTTATTATTAACTACGAACTTTAGGACGGGTTATCTATAGGTTACCACCCTTTTCTAGCCAGGATAGGGCTGATGCCTTTTCTTTTTTCGAAAGAAAAGCCACCGCCCCTAGTGGGAATCGAACCCACGACCTTTGACACGGAGTGTTAAGAGCTCACGCCTTAGCCCTCACGGCTACCGGGTCTCCAGAATGTGATGTTAAAGGAATATTTGCTGTTTGTCGGAGAGAGTAATCCATCGATGACAATTCCGTATGATTGGCCTACATTCGAATCTTAATGGGATTTTACTTTCCGTCCATTAATTAGAAATCAGTAGAAACATTGTTCCAGGAAGATGGCGGAGATAGACTCAAGGTCTAAATATCAGTTCAAGGTTTTTAGGACAAACATGTTATTTACTTTCCGTTCTTTTCTTAGACTTTCCCTTTATGTTGTGATTAAATATTGCAATTATAATAATATACAACTCAATTATAATTCACTAATGGTAGGAGTAATTAAATTAATGAAAATGTAGAAATAATTTAATATATTTTGGAAGTAAAAAATTATCTAAAAGGAGCAGATATCAAGCAAACAGACAATTCAGATAGAGACATATTTAGACAAACAATTTTTATTGGAAAGTCGGTCGGAAGTAAACTAAAAAAATAAATGAGCCAGCTCGGTCTGCTAAAAGGAAAATATTTCATTGAAACAAGTTTAAGCAAAGAAGTACAAACATACAAAACAGCGTTAATGATTCCACACATGAATAATATATATATATATATATATATATATATATATATATATATATATATATATATATATATATATATGTTTTGTAAATAGCATTAGAATTAGGTTTTTGTTGTTGTTTCTTCTTTTCGTATAGAGTTAGTGTTTTTTTTTTTTAAATTTGTATATTCAAGCAAGTATATTTATACGTTATTCTTAAGGGACAAAGTCTCAGCATAAAGTATTTTTTTCATTTCATTCCAAATTACAAAGACATCTTCTAGATTCAGACCTAGTGTGCAACCTTATCCTAGAATTCATATTATTGTAGAATACTGAAAAAAATCCATCACGTAAAATGCCAGGAGGAACCAAAGGGATAGATACTGTATAGATATGTAATTCATGACCTTACAGCACACTGTGGAGATAGTGTGGTCAGTAATAAGCTTCGGCAGCCTGATTTTCTCCTTTACAAATACCCATTTAAAGCTGGGTTTCCCGGGTTCCGACTTTCTAACGACGACACTGCTAGATACAATCTTTCAATGCGCGCCTGAGTTTTAACCTCATGCCCCGTAGAAACTGATTACTACTGAACTAAATTTGCCCCAAAATAATACTGATAAATGCCAATGGTCTCCAGTTCACTGAAGGCTGCTATTATTTCTCTGTGTATATCAATCAAACATTGGCTGAACAACATGTCGTGACGTCATTTCGTATAGGTATACCTCGCTGGATTCATTTACCTCCAGTCATAGGAAAGAGCAATGCCTTCTTGATTGTAGAGTCAAGGCAATATGGAGACTTTATTAACCTCTCTCCAAGACTTACGCACTTGCCTTCAGAATAATGGGAATGGAAAATAGTTAAATGCACCTTTGCCTAATCTTTTTAGGCAAGGATTAAATTCTATTTACTGATGTCTTATTAGAAGGAGCAAGATAAATTTTATGCGACCTTTCTCTTCTGGAAACAGTTAGACAAATACGGAGTATTTTTTAACGAAAGCGAAACAACTTATTCCTTCTACAAGGCTATGCAGTCTAGGCAACGAACAATTATAGATGGAAATTTTTGGAACAAAATTTTTGACTTGGTAACTTTGTTTGAGCTGTATAGGAGATAAACATATCAAAAGTCCTCGCCTGTAGCCTTTGTGCCGGGAGGGAGGGGGGGTTTAGAAGGTCCCATTTTTCGGGGTTTCACTTATATCTCGGAAACCCTGCGTCCTAGCGACATGACTATTCTATAACAAATGAAAGCTGATTCAATTTCCTGCAAGTTCTATTCAATAAAGTTTTTCGAGATATCTTTAGTTTTCGAAAGATCTGCTCTTCAAAGTCTGTCATTTTGGGGAAAAACACTTTTGCCGCATATTTTTTCCCCGTTTTGACCGGATAACTCTTTAACGATGTACCAAAATAATAAATAACGGTTATAGGGTTGTAGATTCCCTTCAATAATATACCAGGTCATTCAAAAAGTCCTGTCGTTTTTTTGGGGGAAATTATAAATAAATAAATATTTTCAAATAATCACCTTTATTCATCAAAATATCCACCGTTACAGTCGGTAACCTTCTCCCAACGAGATGGTAAAGCCCAAATTCCTTCCTTAAAAAACTGTTGATTTTTACTGCAAAAATAAGTGGTCAGTTCGTGAATTAGGTTGTCACGGTCTTGAAAACATTTCTGTCTCAGATTGTTGTCGAGATCTCTGAATAGGTGATAATCAGTGGGTGACAGGTCAGGGGAATATGGTGGGTGAGGCAAAACTTCCCAGCCTATTTCTGTCAATTTTTCCCTGGTCAATTTGGCGGTGTGTGGTCGAGCGTTGTCTTGAAGAAGCAAAGGTCTTCTTCTGTTGACTAAGCAGGGATCAAAAGTCTTAAGCTTGGATTGGCAATGGTCCAGTATATTGCAGTATACTTCTGCAGTGATGGTTTGCCCTTGATTCAGAATCTCAAAATGCACTATACCTTTGGCTGTCCAGAAAACAATGAGCAAAACTTTCTTTGGATGGAGATCTGGTTTTGGAAATTGTTTAGGTTTCTCATCTGCCGACAACCACTGATATGATCGTCTGAAGTTGTTGTACAACACCCATTTCTCATCACAGGTGATGATTCGATTCAAAAAGGGTTCGACTTTCAAGCGGGAAGTTAACGAAGATGCAGTTGTCAAGCGAACAAGCATATTGGCATCTGAAAGCTTATGAGGAATCCATTTATCCAGTTTTTTTCACTTTTCCCAGTTCTTTAAGGTAATTCCAGGCAGTGGTGGCTGAGATATTAAGTTGAGAGGCTATCTCTGAACAACTTTGACGCGGATCCAACTCTACTACTCTTCGAACGTCCTCCTTATCAACTACAGTTGGTCGACCTGAGCGTGCCTCGTCTTCTAGTGTCTCGTCGCCTCCACGAAATTTTGAAAACCAAAATTGTGCCTTCCGCTCAGACAGCACATCTTCCCCAAACACGGAGCATATTTTTCTAGCAGTTTCGGCAGCTTTTGAGCCAAGTTTAAACTCATAGAGCAAAATCGACCGAATTTGAGTTTCAACTGGAATCATTTTAACTAGACAGTTGGATGGTGACTGCATTAAATTAATCCTCCTTAGCCTCCTATTCATAAAGTATAAACATTTGTGTTTACATGGATAAAAGTTGTATTGAACGGAATTAATTAGCAAACACTCTAGAATCAAAATAAACAACGAACAAACGAAAAACGACAGGACTTTTTGAATGCCCTGGTATATTACTTTGCTATTTTGTGTATTTTCCTTCAAACGTAAAAATAATTTCAGTGTTCATCCTGAAATCTGAAATTTAGCGACTAATAAGATAAGAAGAAATAATATATATATATATGTCCATGTGGAACTCCGACTGCAACCGTCAAACAACATCACTAGAAGATAAAATCTTTATGTTGGGTTCGAACCTCAAATGACCTTTATGAGGCTAAAAATAGAAGTAATAAGTTGAGGAAGACTATAAAATTGGATACAATTTCAAGAAAAGCAATAAAAATGTTAATACGCTTTAGAAAATAAAAACTTAAATTATTTTTTATTATTTAAAAGGAAATACTAGCGGATATAAATGAATTGAAATGAAGACTTCCTGATTTAATTTGTCTATTTCTGTATTTTACGACTAGTAATAGATAAATGGGAAACAATTCAGTCCTGCAACATCCGCCAAAGAAACGGGATGATTTAATCAAGTAATTTTTTGTAGAAATTGTTTTTTTTTAATACTTTCTTACAAAGTGATTGAAAGAACAAGATACAATACAAAAAATATAAGAAATGACAACGGGATGATTTAATCAAGTAATTTTTTGTAGAAATTGTTTTTTTTTAATACTTTCTTACAAAGTGATTGAAAGAACAAGATACAATACAAAAAATATAAGAAATGACAACGGGATGATTTAATCAAGTAATTTTTTGTAGAAATTGTTTTTTTTTAATACTTTCTTACAAAGTGATTGAAAGAACAAGATACAATACAAAAAATATAAGAAATGACAACGGGATGATTTAATCAAGTAATTTTTTGTAGAAATTGTTTTTTTTTAATACTTTCTTACAAAGTGATTGAAAGAACAAGATACAATACAAAAAATATAAGAAATGACAACGGGATGATTTAATCAAGTAATTTTTTGTAGAAATGGTTTTTTTTTAATACTTTCTTACAAAGTGATTGAAAGAACAAGATACAATACAAAAAATATAAGAAATGACAACGGGATGATTTAATCAAGTAATTTTTTGTAGAAATTGTTTTTTTTTAATACTTTCTTACAAAGTGATTGAAAGAACAAGATACAATACAAAAAATATAAGAAATGACAACGGGATGATTTAATCAAGTAATTTTTTGTAGAAATTGTTTTTTTTTAATACTTTCTTACAAAGTGATTGAAAGAACAAGATACAATACAAAAAATATAAGAAATGACAACGGGATGATTTAATAAAGTAATTGTTTGTAGAAATTGCTTTTTTTTTTTAATACTTTCTTACAAAGTGATTGAAAGAACAAGATACAATACAAAAAATATAAGAAATGACAACGGGATGATTTAATCAAGTAATTTTTTGTAGAAATTGTTTTTTTTTAAATACTTTCTTACAAAGTGATTGAAAGAACAAGATACAATACAAAAAATATAAGAAATGACAACGGGATGTGTCATTTCTCTTTTTAAAATAGCCCCCTCGTTCGCCCGATTAACCTGCTTGTCACTTCGTCGTAATTTCGCCTGTATTGTAACGCAACGCGGTATACTTCGTGGGTATCTCAAGAGAAAGAAGTGTTGTAAAAATGAAGTAAATCGGTCTGTCGGAAAGGAGGGTTTACTTTAAACTCTGTTTCATTAGAATTAGCCGGCCAGACGTAGGTTCCCAAAGCCGCCGCGAGGAGCGCTATCTCCCACAAGGGCGACTGTATCCTGTTCCTGCATCAGATCAAAAGACGGAAAATGAAGTTTTTGTGTATTTATTAAGTATGTATTAACATAACTCTGGAAGCAAATTATTTACAAAATTAATAATTGAACAGTTCTCATAAGAAATGTAAATGAGCAGAACTATTCACGTTTTTATTTTATTTATATAGGTTATTTACAGCAAATTATTCAGTAATGTAGTCTACACTACAAAAATTCTGAGGAAAGTGCTCAGTTATGCAGCTCCTGCGTGACGGGTTTTTTGTATCCTACATTTAATGGCTATTCTTGTTCTTCAATCACTTTGTAAGGAAGTATTAAAAAATTTAAAAAGGGCAATCCAAGAATAAAGTAGTACAAAATAAAAAGGAGTACTATTTTTGACCAACGCCATATATATACAAAAAAAAGTCCGACCCGCAGGAACTGCATCATCTTAGCGCGGTTCCGTTCATCTCGAAGAAATGGAATAGATTGGGCATCACAAATCACAGGAAACTGACAGTAGTCAACTTACATAGAAGCGGATAATTCTTAATCCTCATTCTTGAGGAAGGCTGAATAAGTCAATACAATTATATACTGAAAACATACTCACTCTTCGACTACTGCTCAGAAGGCTCTATTACAAACAACCAAAGATAAAAACCCGTTCAAAACAAACACTTTTTGAGTTTTAAGCGCTTATATCTCTGATTAACATTGCCCCAACGAATATTGCTTCAGAACCTTTTTGTAGGGAATTTAGTAAGCATTCGAATGGCCACCGTCCACTTACCACGATTTCCCAACCGTTTTCGAGATATTTACGAAAAATGTACGAAGATCCGAAAACTTTTCACGTCTATTAATAATTTTTTTTCGCATACTTCCTTAAATCCAAGTATTACCAAAATTTAAATATCTTAGTTGAGTTGAATTTCCAAGATGTAGAAAATATTTCAATTGAATCCCGCGATTCTAAGTACTCACAAAAATATAATGACTTACAAAAACATTTGTTCCACGGTTACAGATATCGCCTTAAAAATGGTTTCATTCGTTTTCTGATGTTAAGAAACCTATAAAACAAGTACCTGCATATGAACCCATAAACGTAAGCGTTACGATTTTTTTTTGCGCGAATTTCGCCCCAAACACCATCTTCCAGTGAGCGGATTCTGCTGGTTAACGAACTTGACCTTTCAAATTGGACGACAGATTTTTGTACCAAATTTCATAAAAATCGGACCATTTTTGAGCTTGCCAGTGAGCGAAGAGACAAACATATATATATGTATATATATATATAATGAATGAATGAATGAATGAAAAAAAAAAACTTTATTCTGGGACTTCGTCCCATAAGAATAAAAATAAGTACAAAATAAACAATAAATAAATTTAACCTAAAAATATAAATATGAATAAAGAAAAACAAAAGTATAAAAGAACAAAACAAAAAAAGCAACTAATACAAATATTATATGTGAAGCCTTAAATAATAAAATGAAATATAAGTAAATATGTACATTCATTGGAATGGGGCAATGATGATACAATGTTCAGAGGGGGATGGGAATAAAATTAAAGAGTTTAAATAAACAAATAAATATTAAAAAAGTTTAATAAATATTAAAGGAGTGGGGGCTATAAAAAGATATAAACTAGGAAAATGCATAAACACGAGAAAAAAACAGCAATATAATTTACAAAGGTAATCAGGTCTTCCTGGTGGTGAAATTTTAAGAAGCGTCTTCCTGGGAGGATAGGAGAAAAGCAAAGAGGCGGAATTTAAAGACAGGTAAGGAAGGAGAGTGTCGAATGGAAAGAGGGATAGAGTTCCAGAAGGAGGAGGCTCGGGAGATGAAGGAACGGTCGAAGAAGGCTGTTTTATGAGTGGGAGGATAGAGATCGGAGGGACGAGAGCGGGTACCACGGGAATGGACAGCAGATTTAAACTGCAGGAGGTTTCATATATATATATATATATATATATATATATATATATATATGTGTGTGTGTGTATATATATATTATTACAAATTTGAACCACCATCATTTTCGGTCTCTAGGGGTTCTGAAACGCAAAATTTTCTAGTCGGCACTTCTGGATTGCGTCATGAGGTCAACCTCATAAGCGGTTTTCCTCCCTATGGGGGTAGGGGAGTATCTATAGGGAGTATCTAATATATTGGGGGTATCTAATATACCTAAGGAGTATCTAATATATTGATATTAGAGACGAAACTTTCCACAGTTCCACCAATGGTATGGAAAATTTAGCCGGTATTATAGGAATTCTAGATGATGGATAATTCATGTAGACAATTAGAAATAAGAGGCCAAAATTTCCATAGTTACTTTAATAACAGCTAACGTTTTCTGAGACAAATCGGCACAAACAATTGGATTCAAAATGAAAAAGAACATTTGATTTTTCCCTGAAAAGACATTTGATTTAGCGCGGTTCCTCCCTCCCTCCATAGGCAGGAAACCCGCTTATAAGGTTGACCTCGGTGAACGGTCAATTCACGCAGAGATAAGGACTTTAAAAGTTCCTATTTCAAATTATGTTCAGGACTAGCACCGATTTGCGAAAGAGCGCTATGTTGACACGCGCTTTTTTTTTTTCACATATAAATAAGTACAGAGGATTCAAAAGAGAACTGGACGGTGATTGGAAAGATTCACTTTTCATCTTGAAAACAAGTTTTCAGTGAAATCTCTACAAGATGAAACTCGACTGGTTCTTTAAAATAGATTTTTTTATTCTCCAACCTGGCAGTTTTTATTTGGTTCAACTAATTTGGAGTGAAACCTCTCATGCTAACCTCCATGTCATAATTACTTTATAGCGACTCTTTCACAATTATCATTCTTCCGAAGAAATTATGTGATAGCAATACTTCATCAGAATTATGTGATAGCAATACTTCATCAGAATTTAAGTAATTAAAACATTTTAGGAAATTCCATTATACACGTTTCTCATAAAGGGTGGGTGATATAAGGCGAGTTTATTTGCAAAAATACAAAAATTACGGTCGTCACGGAGAGATTAATGATTCGTTCTGAGTAATGGCCCGATTTTGCTTATATTAAAATGTCATTATTTTTGAGTGGTATATGGCCAGTTTCATAGTAGTCCGTCACGCAGGAGCTGAGTAACTAAGCAAGATGGCTAGAAGTCGGGTTCCTGTAGAATTTGTTTAAAATAATTTATAAAAATACAAAATATTTATTTATTTAAAATTTAAGGACCATTTATAATTGAAACAGAATTTTAGGACGGGTTATCTCTAGGTTACCACCCTTTTCTAGCCAGAATAGGGCTGATGCCTTTTCTTTATTCCAAAGAAAAGCCCACGTCCCCGAGGGGAACAGAAGCCCGAATTTTCTTTAATAACTGCTTAAAATTATACAGGGTGTCCCGCATTGAGATGTCATAACTTTAGGGTTTTTTTTCTGCACCTCATTTGTAGTTCAGGGACGCAGAAAGTTCTTTCTCAACATGTAGCAGAGCTCCTCATTTTTTGCCTATTTTCAAAACTATTGGTCCTTTTAAAGAAAAACAGTGTTTTCGGGATTTATGATCAATGAATCGTAAATAAAGACCACATTTTTAGAATCTACATTAAATTTCCAATAAGAAACACCCATTATTGAAATATTACCATGTAATTTAAGAGCTATATTAAAAGCCATATAGATGAGAATGTTTAATATTAGTGTTTTATTAAATTATTCAATATTTTCTTAATCAGCTATTTTTAGACTTAGAGGTTTGCCTCCATCCAAAAAATAGCTGATTAGGAAAATATTGAATATTTAATAAAACACTATTATCAAACATTCTTCTCTATATGTGTTATTTACGATACATAAACGTAGCTTTTCTTTTAAAAAAACCAATAGTTTTTAAAATAGATAAAGGTTTGAGTAGTTGTACTACATCTTCAGATAGAACACCCATTTCTGCGCCACTGAACTGGAAATGATGCTTAAAGTTATGACATCTCAATGCAGGACACCCTGTATATATACACATCCTCTATGCAGGACACCCTGTATATACACATCCTCTATGGATCCTCTAACCTATAAACTGGACTTGTACAATCTTTCAGTGAGGTTAATAAGTTTTAACTTTTCTACATTTATTTCTGGAAAAATGTTTTTCCCTTTTCATTAAACGCAGTCCATACCCATAACTCCGCTACTTCAATGCGACCTTCTTCACAACTTTTAGCACTTTCCTCCGAAGGAAAGTAGCTATTGAGGTTGGACTCATGGCGGAATTTTTGAAAAATTTCTTCGAATCTTTATCGATCCTACCTAGTAGACACCGAAAATGAACCCCGTTAAAATTTATATATATATATATATATATATATATATATATATATATATATATATATATACATATATATTCTGTCTGTTAACACGATAGCGGCCAGAGTTTTTGTTTTTTCGTCACGAAACTTGGTATATAGCATTCAATTAGCAAACGATTGAACGAGTTCGTTAACCACCAAAGTCGGTCCACCGGAAGGGGGGGTTTACCCCGAACCCAAAACACTAATTTGACCATGTCAGCCGTAATATTTGTTATATTTCAACGAAACTTGGTATTCATAGTGGTTATATAGAGAGAAAAGTGAGATATAAAAATGAACTAAATCGGTTCATTAGGAGGGGGGGTTTACTCCGGACCCACAATACCAATTCGCCACTACCAGCCGTGATTTTTGGTATATTTCGACGAAACTCGGTATTCGTAGAGGTAATCCACAGGTAAATATGTGTTGTAAAAATAAACTAAATCGGTTCATTAGGAGGGGGGGGGGTTTACTCCAGACCCACAATACCAATTCGCCACTACCAGCTGTGATTTTTGGTATATTTCGACGAAACTCAGTATTCGTAGTGGTAATCTACAGGTAAATATGTGTTGTAAAAATAAACTAAATCGGTTCATTAGAAGGGGGGGGGGTTTACTCCGGACCCAAATTCCTAATATACTCATACCGGCTGTAATTTCTGCTGTATTGAAACGAAACGCGGCATACTTCGTGGGTAACTCATGAGAAAGAAGTGTTGTAAAAATGAGCTGAATCGGTCAATCGGAAAGCGGGGGTTTACTTTGTAATATATTTCAATAGAAAAGCCCGCCAGACGTAGGTTCACAAAGCCGCCGCAAGGAGCGCTTTGTAACTAGAGGGACTGTATCCTGTTCCTGCGTTAGATCAAAATACGATAATATGAGGTTTTTTGGAAGCAAATTAATAATTGATCAGTTACTCATTACAAATTTAAAAGAGGACTATTCATGTTTTTATTTTATTTATGTAGGATTTTTTAAGCAAATTGTTCTGGAAAGCAGTCTGCACTACCCAAATTCTGAGGAAAGTGCTTAGTTATGCAGCTCCTTCGTGACGGACTTTTTTTAAATTTCTACAGTCATGCCAGTAATAATTTAAACCATCTGGACCATCAATTTTAAGTTTTTATCATCACTAAAAATAACGCTTCACTAATTGTTGTCTATTTTGAATATGATTTCCAGAGAAATGCAATTGTCACAGCTAATGATGATTCTTGAGCTGTGGTTTTCACATTACCTTACAATATTTCAAGAACTGTGCTTTATCCACTTCCTCATCAAGCTAGCGTCACATGCTATATTAAATCCCCCCAAAATCTGTGCACCCAATGCTCCTGTTTTTGAGATTTCTCTCAAAACTGTCCGTTTCACCTGCTTCAAAAAATTTGGAGGACTTCCACTTCTTTTATTTTCCCCAGAATTGTCTTGGCTGCAATTTAAAAAGTTATTAGCCACTCCTTGGGAGGGGTTTTGCTCACGAAGAATTTGTCTCTGGGTCAACCCACCTCTTCTTAGGTCCATAATTCTTTGTTTCTCCATTTCCATGAGTTGACTTCCATGCAGAATTATTTAAAAGAAAATACTAATTCACAGGAACCGCCACTGCATAAAAAACAATCAGAACTACTCCCTCTTCAACAGTAGAAGAAAACTGAGGTGATAATAATCCATTAGTACACCTTACAATATAAAATTAACTTTGAGTTTATTCTTATTATAAACACAGCGTAAACATGGGATTTTGAAGAAATCTGATTACCGTAAATTATCAAACAAATCAAGGGTTATTTAAAGCTTCTTGGCAATCTGATAACATAAAAGTCCGTCACGCAGGAGCTGCATAACTAAGCACTTTCCTCAGAATTTGGGTAGTGTAGACTGCTTTCCAGAACAATTTGCTTAAAATATCCTACATAAATAAAATAAAAACATGAATAGTTCTCTTTTAATTTTGTAATGAGTAACTGATCAATTATTAATTTGCTTCCAGAGTTATGTTTACACATGATACCTACTACACTACGAAATAAATACAAAAAACCTCATGTTATCGTATTTTGATCTAACGCAGGAACAGGATACAGTCCCTCTAGTGGTAGAAAGCGCTCCTTGCGGCGGCTTTGTGAACCTACGTCTGGCGGGCTTTTCTATTGAAATATATTCTATATATGAGTTACCCACGACGTATACCGCGTTTCGTTACAATACAGCAGAAATTACGACCGGTATGAGTACATTAGGAATTTGGGTCAGGAGTAACCCCCCCCCCCCCTTCTAATAAACCGATTTAGTTTATTTTTACAACACATATGTAGCTGTAGATTACCACTACGAATACTGAGTTTCGTCGGAATATACCAAAAATGACGGCTGGTAGTGGCGAATTGGTATTGTGGGTCTGGAGTAACCCCCCCCCCCCTCCTAATGAACCGATTTAGTTTATTTTTACAACACATATTTACCTGTGGAGTACCACTACGAATACTGAGTTTCGTCGAAATATACCAAAAATCACGGCTGGTAGTGGCGAATTGGTATTGTGGGTCCGGAGTAAAACCCCCCTCCTAATGAACCGATTTAGTTCATTTTTATATCTCACTTTTCTCTCTATATTACCACTACGAATACCAAGTTTCGTTGAAATATAACAAATATTACGGCTGACATGGTCAAATTAGTGTTTTGGGTTCGGGGTAAACCCCCCCCCCTTCCGGTGGACCGACTTTGGTGGTTAACGAACTCGTTCAATCGTTTGCTAATTGAATGCTATATACCAAGTTTTGTGACGAAAAAACAAAAACTCTGGCCGCTATCGTGTTACCAGACAGAAAATATATATATATATATATATATATATATATATATATATATATATATATATATATATATATATATATATAAATTTTGACGGGGGTCATTTTCGGTGTCTACTAGGTAGGATCGATAAAGATTTGAAGAATTTTTTCAAAAAATTCCGTCATGAGTCCAACCTCAATAGCTACTTTCCTTCGGAGGAAAGTGCTAAAAAACTAATCACAAAAAGTTATTGTGCAATGATTTCACTATAAATTTAATAAATACTTTGATTTTATAAGTTGAGTTTATAATTTTTGACAGGACTGTATATATATATATATATATATATATATATATATATATATATATATATATATATATATATATAGGTATATATAATTTAACGGGGTCCATTTTCGGTATCTAGTCGATAGGATCTATGAAGATTTGAATACATTATTCAAAAATTCTTTCTTGAATGCAACCTCAATAGCCTGAGTCCTTCGGAGAGTGCCAAAACATATGTTAGAATGAGGAGGGATATTCTTGGCACATTTGCCGAATTATCTTCTCGGTGAGTAACAACTTCCTGACTGATGACTAGAGTAAAATCCCGAAGGAATCTTTCTCGTTAAAAAAAGCGAACAGATATTTCCTGTAGACAGAAAGATTGAAAGTGAATCCGAGAACGAGGATTCGTAATCTATTCCGTAAGAGAAAATACCCCGTAAGAAGGTCGCGAGGTTTGTCTTCAGGGTCACCTCGCCCACTGGAGAAAGTGGTTTCTTCTACTTCCAGCCGTCCGAAGTGCAGCTCTTGGAGTCGTCGCGGTATTAGTGTTATGACTCCTGGAACTAATGCTATTGTATCCTGACTCCAGTAAGAGGTAGTCTGGAAGTAGAGACGTGCTCCAGTCCATCCAGACATGGAGGAAGTGGTGATATACCGTGGATGGAGCCAATCTGGACGTTATTGGATAGCGGTAGTCATGTCCAATTCTATAGAGACAATTACATCCACGGCGTCATATAAATATGGTGAGGGGCCAACAAATAATGAAAAATTTGACGTTTTATAGTATGGTAACCACGTGGGTCACTGGTCATAGGAACGGAACCCTCGTGTACCATCGTCCGGACGTAGCCGAACCGTTACAGTTTTACCGTCACATAGCTAAGACCTATCCATGTCAAATCGTTATCTAACGAAGAAATTTCCCCGTGGGTTGTATGATGGATATGTCCGCGTACGACATCCTCACACACACCATCCAGACTTACTAGTTCCTGTATAAAACCCTGCAACTAACTCCAATGATTTAATCTACAATGATTTTGCCTCATAACCTATGAAAATTTGAGTTTGATAGTACGGTAACCACGTGGGTTAGTTGCCATAGCAACGGAACCCTCGTGTACCATCGTCCGGACGTAGCCGAACCGTTACAGTTTTAGCGTCACACTAGGCCATGGCTAATATCCATGTCAATTATTAATTAAGGAACTACATACTGTATTATCCTAAAGGGATTGCTTCCAAGCGACCAATGTGGCTGACGGAGCAGGAATCCAGAATACTCAAGATGAGACAGTTGTCACTAAACATCTCTTCTCTTAATGAAGAATCTTGTATTTCTTCTATGCCCTTCTCATTTTGCATTTCTAGCATCGAGGGGCCTCGATAAATTGGAGCCATTCTTTCCGGTTTCTGCAAAGCTGCTTCATCTATTGGGATGTTTTGTCTTTTTGACGGAATTTTTGAAAAATTTCTTCGAATCTTTATCGATCCTACCTAGTAGACACCAAAAATGACCCCAGTAAACAAAAATAAACTAAATTGGTTCATTAGGAGGGGGGGGGTTTACCCTTATTATTCAGGAATGCACTCGACCCTACCCAATTCTGAGGAAAGTGCTTAGTTATGCAGCTCCTGCGTTTCCATCCTCTCCTCTGAATACTTTCCTCGTAGGAGATTCTGAGTCTCCCTCGCGGCCTTTTCCTAGATGGTCGAGTTTCTGGGACATCCTTCGGTTCTCTGTCATCCTCCATGCGACACACGGACCCAAACCACTTAAGCTGCCGGGATTCGAGTGCGGTCCCTGGTTTTGTCACCTAAAACTGTTCTCCTATTCTTTGAGCGGAGATCGTTGACCGCTGGGACTGGGAAGATAGAAATATTCAAGTTTCGCTTTGGTATCTTTCCTTTTTGAAGCAATTTGTTCTTCTCTTCCCAACCGCGCTCCTCACAAACTTCATTTCTGCTGGAGTAATGCGGCTGGCTATTGTACCTCTTAAATGGTAATATTTTGAAGGGTCTCCCCATGGTCTAGTGGCTAACGCCTTAGATTCTCGTGCGGGAGACGGGGGTTCGAGTCCCACAGGCGAAAGGAATTTTTCTTATCTCAAGGCCCGTTGATTAGGTTCCATGCCGCACCATGGATGTCGGCGATGATGTCACAGTTATCGGTACGCCGTAGAAAAAAAATATATTTACAACAGCTTGTGTTTATCTTGGATATTAATCGCCATAATAGGTCGATAAACACTACTCGATCTAGGATGTTGGTATATTGCGGTCTCTGCGGTTCTATGTGCCTATTTATCCCAAGCACGAGGAACTAGGCATTACGCTGGCAACTACTTCTGAATGGAGCAGATAGGGTTTGTTTCATTTATTCTCATAGATTTAGATAAAGAGTAACAATTTGGAGTATTGTGGTGGCTCAGTGCTTAGTTTAATGGACTACCACTGCAAAGAATCTGCTTTCGAATGCAGCCTGGGATTGGTCGACTTTTTTCAGCTATATATATATATATATATATATATATATATATATATATATATATATATATATATATATATCCTCTCAACGTCATCTGAGCATCCCTCTGACGTTGAGGATGAAGTTGGGAGGCCTTGAGCACAGAACCCTCATATTGTATCATTCATCATATTACCAGATGTAATTATTAACAGAATGTAATAACCACTAAAGAAATGTATAAAATATATATATATATATATATATATATATATATATATATATATATATATATCATGATGATTAGATAGTTAGCCGTCGAGGTGATAAGTAAAGATGGAATGGTTGGGATTCGGCTAAATAAACCTCAATATGATTTTGTTTTAAAAAAATCTATATTTCGGACGTTTCGGCTACTCATTGGTAGCCTTCGTCAGCTAAAATGACAAAAAAAAAAAAAAAAAAAAAATTTAATTATAATTTTTTTTTTTTTTGTATTAATTTCTTTTCTTTTTGTCATTTTAGCTGACGAAGGCTACCAATGAGTAGCCGAAACGTCCGAAATATAGATTTTTTTAAAACAAAATCATATTGAGGTTTATTTAGCCGAATCCCAACCATTCCATCTTTACTTATATATATATATTTATATATATATATATATATATATATATATATATATATATATATATATATATATGCTTTTTTATGCTGGTTAATTAATTAATTAAATTTATTTTAGGCTGTTTTTGGACAAGGGGTTGAATAATGGATGTTTAATGATAAATTGAAAGGAGTCCATCGGATTGTTAACTTTTCATTTTTCTTCTAGATTGAGAACGGCATAATAACCGAAACGTAACGAAGGAGAGAAAAACAGAGATAATTGGTTTGAGGTCAAGATCTATTTAAAATGTGATTTTAATAATAATTACCTCAGAATTTTCGTTGGTGAAAAATATAATAAGACAAATAAACCATTTCAATTGAACAGCGCGAAAACAGAAATTGCTTTGAATTCTTAACACTAGATTTACCAGACCTTGTACTGGTAGAAATTTCAATAACAAAAAATGTATTTATTACTAATATATTAAAGTAACCTTAAGTTCATTAAATATATTCTCTACTTATAGCTACAAAAGTCATAACATCATGTAGGAAAGCAAATGTTATATCGTCGATACAAATGCAAACTAACGAATGTGAAAATCACCACTTTCAAGAGTGAAAATACTATTATTTATCTTATTTTCGTGATAGGCGGAAGGTCAATTAATAAAAACTTCACTATACAGTATGACCAACTTTATTCCGTCCCTACATGTTTCACACCTTTTTTGGTGCCTCTTCAGGGGAAAAATTACATATATAAAACTTACAGCCTCAATCTGAGGAGGATAACCTTCCACCAGTCCACGTCTAGAATGATCATGGTCTGAAAGAATCCAAAATGGCGAAATATAATCAGCTGATCCATAATCGATTTGTCAAACATTTAAAATTTAAAATTAATTTCCAGAAGAAATATAGTCTTAAAAATTAAAACCATCTTCCCACCTTCTAATTAAAACATATTTTTACCTTTTGTTAAATAAATTAATAAAAATCGTATTCAAATGTAATATTTCAGTTTTTTTATTTACCACTTTTTTCCTATTTTTTATGATATGGATATTTTCCTTAATTCTTCTTTTCACTTTATTTCTCCCTTTACCTAATGTACTAATATTTTCAAAATCGAAACTATGTTTATATTTTATAGCATGATAAGCCAACGCTGTTTTATTCTCTCCTTTATCTATACTTTGCGCATGATGTTTAATTCTTTTTCCAAGTAGCTGTTCCGATTCCCCTGTATATGATTTATCACAGCTATTGCAGTTAATTTAGTAGATATTGTATTTAGTGTCCCTTAATTTTACTTTTATTTATTACTCTGCTTTTGGGCTGTCAAATAGTCTGCAGATTCTACCTTTTGACAATGGTTACTTTCCTCTTTCACTGTGTCAACTTAGATTCGATACTTTGCATTTGTATCGACGATATGTAGTAGGAAGTTTGAATTGAATTTGCACGACCAGTCAAAATGACTTGTCTGGTAAATCTAGTGTTAAGAACTTTTACAAGTTTTCCCTTTCTCCATCTGCTATAATCTGCCCAGATGGTTCCGTCGGCGTTGATGTTGATGCGGGAATCATCCTATCAGCTGTTATATAATCAGGAAGGTGATGGCTACATCTCATCATATCCTTTAGAATAATTCTACCGCAAGAATCTGCCGGTTTTAATTCCGACACGCAATGTTTCGGGTCACGGAAACACATCTTCAGGAATTATCCTTGTCACTAACACTGAATACTCATCTTGTGGAATTAGCATTATCACGGAATGATAAGGAAATGGTGTTTTCTCTGAGGTGTGATGTTGAAGTTTCTCCCTGAATTTACACATTAGTTCTTTACAAGTCTGGTAGATTTTAGTGATCAAGTTTTAGGCTTCTAAATGCCCCTTTCTACGTCTCCAACAAAACTCTTCACAAAGACCTTAACATCCCATTTGTCCTTGACCATGCTATAATCCGCTTCCAAATGTTCCTGTCTGTTTGTTCCTTATACAAGTCCACACCGTTGACCGATTTTGACCAAACTAGACCAGCAGGTAGGTCTTGATCCGGGAAGTGTCATAGGCTACATGAAAATCGTCTAGGACTCACAGTCCGGAGGTCACGGGTTCCAGATTGTCAATCCCAACAGGAAAAAAAGAATAAATGCTCAGAATCCGTGACTTTTGAAAAATGAGATATTCACCAAGACGGACCGTAATGGAACATCATTCTATCATCTGTGGAATATTTTCAGCTGTTTGACTAGTGAAGTCCAAAGCTAAATATGCTACCGCCTCCAATACTGCTTTCTCATGTCTGGTTTCCGGTAACTACAAGGTTCCAAGTTCTAGTCACCGTGTAGCAAGATTCTTTTTCTAAAATTATCTAAAGGGTTAGTAAATATAATGTTGTCATACCTGTTGGTGAAGACTACTAACTGAAGTACTGTGGGTCTAGTGTAAATTCTCCGAAATTACTAACATAATTCAATACTAACTTAGTACTACTTAACTAGTACCTAGCGTTAATTTTGATGATACATTATTTAACGCGCTAAAATAACTACTTATCTGCCGTGACGAAGCACGGGTATTCGGCTAGTAAACAATAAAACTTACTTCACCCTCTTATTCTTATCCTTGTCTTCCTGGGGAATGTGTTCTGTTCATGCAAGTCCTGCGAGGCGAATTTATTTTTTCAGACATGCATTTTTTGTAAAAAAAATTGTATCAGCTGATTTTTTATAAAATAATTGCATCAGCTGATTTTTATAAAATAATTGCATTAGCTGATATTTTATAAAAAGAATTGCATCAGCTGATTTTTTATAAAATAATTGTATCAGCTGATTTTTTATAAAATAATTGCATCAGCTGATTTTTATAAAATAATTGCATTAGCTGATATTTTATAAAAAGAATTGCATCAGCTGATTTTCTATAAAATAACTTCAATAGCTGATTTGGCCCAAGAATCTGTGCATATAATAACTGGAATCTATTTGAATTCCAACCATTGATTGCTAGAAATGATGAAGTGATAATGAACCATTGTCTTCGGGAATCATTCATCGGTTACTTTAACCCGGACACCATTATATCACAATTCTCATAGTCTTACTCAAGAAAACAGAATTTGGAAATATTGTTTCACCTTGTTTGTTTATTGGGGGGTGGTATTTAGGCTGTGATGAAGCAGCCTATGAAGCTATAATTAGCTTACTCATCACCAAACATTATTTTAGTTTTGAAGTAGAAGTACGCTGTAAATGAATAGAAATGTTATTCGTTCCAACAAGACCAAAGTGGTCTACAGACAAGATGTCCATAGGTGTGAAAAAATCAATTGGGGGACCGTAATATGTAAACGGGGTCCAAAATATTGGCTCTCATTCAAACAGGTCGTGGTTATTGTTATTTAAATTTCAACGTCCAGGATTATAAACTACGACTTTCGTGACAGGTTATCTATAGGTTACCACCCTTTTCTAACCAGGATAGAGCTGATGCCTTTTCTTTTTTGCGAAGAAAAGCCACCACCCCTAGTGGGAATCGAACCCATGGCCCATGGCACGGAGTGTTAAGTGCTCACGCCTTAACACTCACGGCCACCAGGCCTCTAGGTCGTTATTAACTAAAAACCTTAGACAGTATAAAACGGGATATCAGCTATTTTTGGTACAAATATATATACATACCTACTTATCCCACATTATGGAAGTTCAATCCCCGTAAATGGTAGAAAGAGATTTCCAATCTTCTACAAAAAAACAAAACAAAAAAAAAAACAGAAACTTACGCTAAAGACACAGACCGCGGTTTCGGCCGAGTCGGTGGAAACCGCGGTGTGTGGCTTCATGGCTTCAATACACAGGTCTATTCCACAGACTCGGCCGCCATCGCTGTGTGTGTCTTTCCAGGTAGAAACAAACGCAATGAGCTGCCGCCAGTCGGCAATAAAGCAGACTCGCCGTAACAATGGAATGACGTGCCGAGTCTGCACAGGACGAGTCTGCATGAACAGCAGTGTGTGGCTTCATGGCTTCAATATACAGGTTAATTCCACAGACTCGGCCGCCATCGCTGTGTGTGTCTTTCCAAGTAGAAACAGACGTAATGAGCTGCCGCCAGTCGGCAATAAAGCAGACTCGCCGTAACAATGGAATGACGTGCCGAGTCTGCACAGGACGAGTCTGCATGAACAGCAGTGTGTGGCTTCATGGCTTCAATATACAGGTTAATTCCACAGACTCGGCCGCCATCGCTGTGTGTGTCTTTCCAAGTAGAAACAGACGTAATGAGCTGCCGCCAGTCGGCAATAAAGCAGACTCGCCGTAACAATAGAATGACGTGCCGAGTCTGCACGGGACGAGTCTCCTTGGACCGCTGTGTGTGGCTTCATGGCTTCAATATACAGGCTAATTCCACAGACTCGGCCGCCATCGCTGTGTGTGTTTTTAGCCTTACTGGACATCAATATCCAAAGAAAAATAATATTAAATTTACTTAGATTCGTGCTGATTATTGAAAATGTATTAACAAAGCATTTGGTAAAATCACCCCACTATAAGTTTTATTTCTTGCTTAATGATTTTATGAGTCTCTTACTACATTTTTTTTTTTTTTGTTTCTTTTTAATTTGAATTTCATAAGTGAATAAATAAACCTGAACAGTAAAAAATAATAATAATAATGAGTCGACGAATTTGGAAAAAGTGCAATATTAGCTAAGCAGAGAACATACTCCAAACCGGAAACCATGAGAATTGGCCTACAATAAGGTTTGGTGACCACTGCTGTAAGAGCTATCAGAAGAGACGGTGTTGCGCAAGATACAGCCCTGGGCCCTACACGAGGAAGATTCTTGAAGGGTCAAGGACTGTCCAGCTTTCTCTGCTAGCATTACATCAACAAGGTCAGAAAGGGCTTTCTAGAACATCAGGTCGTGTCCACTAGGAGGATGGCAAAAACATGGTGTCTTGAAGTTATTGTCGTGTTCTTGCATTACTCGATGAGGTCCATTGACACTAGATATGACAAACAGAGGGTTCAAATAGCCAAAAAGCGGAAAACATATATTTTGAACAACTGATTCCATCGAATTGTCGTTGGTCTCATTCAATTTAGAATTTCAAAAGTCGAGGCCTCAGGGGAGGCCATTTTGCTGGTTAACAAACTCGCCCTTTTACATTAGTATTTTTGTACCAAATTTCATCAAAATCGGTCCAGTTTTGAGCTTGAGTGAACGAACAGACAAATATATATATATATATATGTGTGTGTGTGTATATATATATGTATATATATATATATATGTATATATATATATATATGTATATATATATATATGTATATATATATATATATATATATATATATATATATATATATATATATATAGCTGTGCCCGCGACTTCTTCCGCGTGGAATAGTGACTTAGGGCAGCATATCTTTTGGATTAAAAACACCGTCGTTTGGATATTTTTAAATATTTAAAAGAAAGAAACCGACAATTACGAATTCTAAGCAGCGATACGTTTTTTATGCAATTTATTGAAGATTTTGTCAATACTGACTGCCATAGGAATGTAATTCTCTTAAGAGGCCCTCACACTGGCAAACATTTTGTGCAGGAAATGGGGGTTCAATATTTTGTGGGGCGTTCAAAAGTTTTCTGAATGTTTAGAAAATTTTTGCGGACCTGTCAATATTTTGTAGCATGTCCTCATACATGAACAGGGCCTCCGAGAGGGGGGGGGACACGGAGGACAATTGGTCAGGGGGGAAGGTTAGGGGGCCCGTGAATTTATTTGGACCGCGGCCGGTGGTCCCTCTCAGAGGCCCTGATCGTGTACGACGTTTCTCAATAAGACGGCAAGCCATAGAGATAAATTTCAATAAAGTCTAGATTCCAAGCTCAGTTCAGGAAATAGGTTCCGATGACCATGCCTCGGTCGCTTCTTCAAATAATTCCTGACCCAGACTCTTTTATTAAGAGTAATTCAACGCTGCATACAATACAACTACACAACTTTCGACCTTCGAGTTTGCCCTGGGCAAAGAATGAATGAATGAAAAAAAAACTTTATTCTGGGACTTCGTCCCATAAGAATAAAAATAAGTACAAAATAAACAATAAAGAAATTTAACCTAAAAATATAAATATGAATAAAGAAAAACAAAAGTATAAAAGAACAAAACAAAAAAAGCAACTAATACAAATATTATATGTGAAGCCTTAAATAATAAAATGAAATATAAGTAAATATGTACATTCATTGGAATGGGGCAATGATGATACAATGTTCAGAGGGGGATGGGAATAAAATTAAAGAGTTTAAATAAACAAATAAATATTAAAAAGTTGAATAAATATTAAAGGAATGGGGGCTATAAAAAGATATAAACTAGGAAAATGCATAAACACGAGAAAAAAACAGCAATATAATTTACAAAGGTAATCAGGTCTTCCTGGTGGTGAAATTTTAAGAAGCGTCTTCCTGGGAGGATAGGAGAAAAGCAAAGAGGCGGGATTTAAAGACAGGTAAGGAAGGAGAGTGTCGAATGGAAAGAGGGATAGAGTTCCAGAAGGAGGAGGCTCGGGAGATGAAGGAACGGTCGAAGAAGGCTGTTTTAAGAATGATATGCGGCTAATGCTGAGAAAGACGCCTTGCGCCTTGGATCATCATGAACGTTTTTTTTTGCAATATTTTTGTGAAGTGTGAGGGGTTAGCGACCATTCAATATTTTGTACAGCAATAAGCTCAATATTTGTGCTCAAAATTTTGAGTAAATGTTTTGCCAGTGTCAGGGCCCGTTAGATTGTAGGGTACCTTAGGATTCGTTCAAAGGAAACAGCGTCTGAGCATATGCTTTATGTGTGTGTATAACAGTAGTCACTATATCTTTACAAGAATGTGGTTCCCCAGAGGAATGCGAAGGTTACCAACAACAGGTTGTAGTAATGACTGCACGTCACCAATACCCCAGTGCAACTTCTCGTTACCCCGAATAGGCTGGACAGAGATAGATAGCGGATAGAAAAACCTCGGGAGTAGCAGCAAACTGGCTTAATGAACCTGCCGCTATGGGCAATTTACTGTCCAATAGTTGTTGCGCGCAGTTTTACAAATATCTTGACGCTTAACGTGCACTTATTAGGAAATAATTCATCTCGTAATTAAGTTATCGTATTAAAAAATATTCCTAATTCATTATCTATATAGTAACCTTTATTATCATTAAAACCACTTATATGTAGCGGAAGGTCAATACTAATTCGCAGGAACTGCGTCATCTTAGCGTCTTTCCATACCCTGGTTATGTCAACTGACATTTGGATTTTTTTTAATAATAGGTTTAGGGGTGGTAACCAATAGATAGCCCATCCTAAAATTCGTAGTTAATAATAAATAGACGTTAAAATTAAAATAAAAATAATAAGAGTTTTGCTACTTTTAGAGATTCTCTATATACTAATGTGTCATACAGAAATATGTATTACAAGTCATGATTAAAAATATCGTTTATAGATTGTAAAGGTCAGGTGTTTGTCTGTCTGTTTATTCCTTAAACTAATCCGCAACTTTTGAGCAATCTGAACCAAACTTGGGACTTGGCAGTCTATCAGCTCTCTGTCTGTGTATTTGTTTCTTATACAAATCCGCACCGTTAGGCCGATTTTTGACCAAAGTTCGCACACAGGTAGATCTTGATCCAGGGATTGCCATAGGCTTGGTCAAAATCGTCTATCAGCTGTCTGTCTGTCTGTTTGTTTCTTATACAAATCCACACCGTTTGGCCGATTTTGACCAATCAGGGTTCTATCTTGTCGTTCCATTAGATAGGAGTGCGTTAATAAACTGTGTCCTAAGCGAAGTCTCGTCAAAATAACTCTTGTTTTATTTTTAGTTGGCCGCAGTCTGTTTCCTGTCTGCCAATCATTTAATGTTTTATTTTCGGCAGCATAAGTCAGTTGATGTCATATTGTTTAGGTCAGGTCTTTCAGTTGTTAGTAAATCTATTTTATTGCTGAGTAAAATGCCTGGCAACCAAAACATAACAATTTAAACAACTACTCTAATGACATCGTGAAGAAAACTGAGATCTTAGGCGACACAATGAACAGGAAACTTATCGAGCGTAATTTCGTCACTCGTTCTCATCGAACTCTTCTCACAACAATTTTTTTTTTGTAATTTAATTTTACAAATTCCGTAGGTAAACAATTGTTCCCCATATTACTTACCTTGTTTTACAGATAATTCATTTTGCAGCAGCAAAAATAAAGCTCAAAAACAATAAGTAATAAAAAAAAATGGCATGATTTGTGGAGAAAAATAATCTCCCTCACCAAACGTCTGCTATAATGTGGAAATATATAAAAAATAATAATAAGAATAATAGGTTAGTGGTCTACTTGCTAACGCCTTAGATTCATATGCGGGAGATGGCCCCACCAGCGGCAGGAATTTTCTCATCCCACGGCTCGTTTAGGACATTCCTCGCTGCACTCTGGATTTCGGCGCTAATGGCCTAGATGTCGAAGCGCCTTAGATTCATATGCGGGAGATGGTGGGTTCGATCCCCACCAGCGGCAGGAATTTTCTCATCCCACGGCTCGTTGAGGACATTCCTCGCTGCACTCTGGATTTCGGCGCTAATGGCCTAGATGTCGAAGCGCCTTAGATTCATATGCGGGAGATGGTGGGTTCGATCCCCACCAGTGGCAGGGATTTTCTCATCCCACGGCTCGTTGAGGACATTCCTCGCTGCACTCTGGATTTCGGCGCTAATGGCCTAGATGTCGAAGCGCCTTAAAAAAAATAAGAATAATAATCTAACTATATAACACTCTACCCATGAAGTACTATATAAGTTTGTAAGGAATAAAAAGTGTTTTTTTTTTTTTTTTTGTTTATATTATTATAAGGGGGTGAGGTTAGCTCAGTGGTAGAGCGCTAATATGCTGGAGGACCTGAGTTCAAATCCCGAGCAAGCACTAAAGATTTTTTCTTCGAGAGTCGTCTTTCATGGGTTGGATTCGGCCTCCCTGACCATCCCTAGGCCAACCCAAACTTTAATTAATTTATTAATTGGTACCTTGGTGCTAATGACCCTAGCAGTCAAAGCAACAAAGAGGAAAATCAGGTGGCCTAAGCAAAGCACTGACCACGCTTTCTCCCTAGGTTGCCGTATGGTCATGAATCAGATACCTCTATAGTATCTGCCCTTGTGGCCTTGTACGGTTTTTTTTTTTAATAATAATAATAATTAGTCGACCCGGGACAGGTTAAGATACCCCTGATCTTGAAGACACCTATATTTCAATGGCGACATTAAATACCTTTCTACCCTACAGAGAAGGGTGGAAACATGATTAGATTCAATCTTATTTTATGGCTTTAGACTGGAGGGAACGTGTCGGGTTTTAATGACGTCATAAAAAAGCCTGTACATCCGGTTCCAAAGAGAAAGAGATAGATGGAATCCATTACATCACCTGTTGTAGCTCTTTGCCGAGGAAAGCTAACCTACCCCTCTCTCATTACCTCACCGGCTTTAAACGCATAGGCGTGGTCTCCAAGCATGCTTTGGCTCGGAGCTAGTCGTATCGACAATTACAAAGGGTGACAATTATCTTAGCTATTATCACGTTACGAAACAATATAAATAATTCAAAAAATTCAAAATAAATATTTTATGTTAAACATCAACTTTTAGAACATTCCGAAGGATTGTAAATATTGTAAAGTTATTGTCATGAAAGAATTTTAAAAAAAATCTTCATGTACTCATCGACCTACCAACCAGCAAAAATAGCGCTTCAGATGAAGCCCTGTCAGAAAAACAATATGATTTCCAGCGAAAAAAACACCATATACGAGGGCTATCCAGAAAGTCAGTTAAGTTTTTGTATACAAAAAACACCAATTACAAGAAATATTTTTTTTATTAAATACATTTGAAAGAGGCACTAAAATACTATTTTCCTACATAGTCCCCATGTAAATTAAGAGACTTCTCATAGCGGTGAACTAGTTTGGAATTTCCAGTGTCATAGAATTCTGCCGCCGAGACTTGAGCCAGGTTGTCTGACCTCCCGCAGTTGCGACGCGTCGCTAGCCACTTGTAAGGTGGATGTGGAACACCTCCCACTTGAAAACATCCAGGACAGTGTTGGGCATTATTCGAATAAATTATTATTCGAATGATCATTCGAATACATTTTTAGTGATTGATGAATAATTCACTGAATTATCTTATTCACGCGGTACATCATGAATTATTCAAAGAATTATTCGTTATTCATTATTCGTTATTCATCATTCATTATTCATCATTCGTTATTATTTATTTCTAGTTGGTCTACTGAATAATCCTACTCAAACACACATATATATATATATATACGTATTTCTGGCTGCCAACATTATAATAAATCTATCGTTATTCACTAAAACATGTTTATTCTGATTGATCATTCGAATGATTTGTGAATAAAACATAAACTTCATTCACAGAATAACGAATAATGAATAAAAGTAATTTTTTTTTTTTTTTTTCCTTTTCTTTTGGTGCATCTACTGCTGAGGTCATTAGCACCATCTTTTTTGTTTTCTGTTTGGGCAGACTAGGAGTCCTTAAATGTAGATTTGACTTATACTATTATTATATACATATTTACAAAATTGGTTGCATCCTTTTTAACAAATGTTAGATCAACCATTAAGAGTTCTTACATCTAAACAAGTAATATTTACATATTTACAAGCACACCATCACAAAAAAAAAAAAAAAAAAAAAAAAAAAAAAAAAAAAAAAAAAGAAATTAACGAAATAAACTATGTACACAAATTGTTAAAATACTATAACGTTGTTTTTTCCCTTTCATACTTGACTGGATACTTTAATGTCCTTTAAATAATCTATCAACCTTTTCACAGATGGCTCTGTCCTAGTCAAGATATCACTCAGGGTATTTGGCAACTGGTGCCGCCGCCTTGCCTCGTCAAGTCGCGCGCACTCCACCAAGATGTGCATTTCTTCGAGGAGGGCACCACATCGCTCGCAATGAGGCCGGCGACGACCCACGAGATGATATCCATGAGTAAGGCGAGTGTGGCCGATTCTTAAACGGGTTAAAACTACGTCTTCGCGTCTTTTCACATTGCTTTTAAGGCTCTTGACCATCACAGAGGTCTCAACATTTTTAATAAACAGATCTTTAATATTAAAATCTTCCTGCCATTTATTATTTATTAGGTGTTTTAAGTAAAACTTCACATCTTTTGTATGAAGAGGAGAAGCAGGGTCCGCTGACATTTCAGCAGCCTGCCTCGCCAATTCATCCGCTTTCTCGTTGCCCTCAATGCCCGTATGCCCCGGAATCCAGAGGAACGATACGGTTGTTCCTCTAGAGTACAAGACAGCCAGTACATTGAGGACCTCTTGTAAATGTGAGTCTCTGGTGAATTTATTTTGGACTGCAAGCAGGGAACTATATGAGTCTGTACACACTAATATGTTTGTATCGAGAGCTCCGTAATGCTCAAGAGCTATTTTTATAGCTTGTAATTCCGCTCTATATATGTTCGTGTGTGGATTCAGGGGAACAGCGAGATTTCTGTCACCGTCAATAAAGATTCCACATCCGGTTCCTGTATTAGTTTTCGAGCCATCTGTGAAAATAAGTAGATGTTCTGGGAAGTTACCAACAACTTCGTTATACATTCCCTTGTAAACAATGGGTGGAGTGTTGGATTTACTGAACCGCGTAAGTGAGAGGTCTATGTTTATATCTGGGAGAACCCATGGAGCTACGACCGGAGGCCGTGTCTCCAGCAGGTTACCCCAAGAGCCACCATATGACTGAATTAATTCATTTGCTCTCACTGCCAACGGTCGAGTAATTGTACGTCTATGTCGGTAGATATCTAATTCGTCACTGTCTGTTATAATTTTATGGAGGAAATGCCTGCTATTTTCTCGCAATGAGTTCACATATGATAGGGTCATTAGCGCTCGCCTATGGTTTGGAGGAAGATGTCCGGCCTCGATGTAGATGGAATCCAGTGGGCTGGTGCGAAAGGCACCAATCGCAACCCGTAGCCCCGCGTTGTAGAGCCTGTCTAGCTGGCGGAGCCACGACTTGCGTGAAGACCCATAGATTGCACATCCATAATCGACTCTGGACCTTATCAATGCGTCAAATATTTTTAGAAGGATTGACTTTTCGGCACCCCACTTGAATCTAGACAATGTCCTTAAGATTCTGAGGGATGCCTCGCATCTCTGGATCGTATAATTCATATGGTGCCTCCACCTTAATTGCGCATCCATTATTAGTCCAAGGAACTTATGTCTGTCTCTGAAGGTAACCACAGAACCATCCAACAGTAGTGATGGATGATTATGTGGTCGCCGAAGTCTGCAAAAGTGAACCGCCACAGTTTTGTCAGCTGAGAATATAAAACCCCTTGCCTTAGCGACAGTACAAACTGTGTCAATCGCCTCCTGCAGACCCCGAGCTTCTTCATCTTCCGGCGGATGCGATATAAATAGGGCTAGATCGTCTGCGAAGAGTGATCTGCCTATTTCTTCACTTACATTGTCAGCAATTCCATTCATCGCGACAAGAAACAGGGTTACGCTGAGGACGGATCCTTGAGGGATGCCATTTTCCTGTACACGTAGCGATGACAGGGCATCGCTTATTCGAACTCTAAATGTCCTTTCTTCGAGAAAGCTCTTGAGGAATAGAGGAAGTCTCCCCTTGAAACCCCATTCGTGGAGCCTCCGGAGAATATCATACCTCCATGCCCTGTCATATGCCTGTTTCATGTCGAAAAAAATGGCCGTGACATGTTGCCGGGAGCAGAAACTTTTCTGTATAATGTGTTCCAATAGCGCTAATTGGTCTTGGGTGGAGTATCGTTGCCTAAATCCTGCCTGATATTTGCTTATCAAATTATTTCTTTCCAGCTCATGAACTAGCCGATAATTCACCATAGCCTCCAAGAGCTTTCCCAGACAACACAATAGCGATATGGGTCTGTAGCTACTTGCAGACTGAGGGTCCTTACCAGGCTTAATGATTGGAATTATTATTGATTCCTTCCAAGCAGATGGAAATTTTGCATTGGTCCAGAGTGTATTATATAGGTCTAAGATCATCCTTTTACCAAGTTCTGGTAAATTTATTAGCATCTCAAATGGAACACCATCGCTTCCTGGCGATGATTTCTTAGATGCCATTTGCATTGCTCTATTCATTTCTTGCATGCTGAACTCTACATTGTAATCATCCGTTGTGCCTTCAAGTGGTCCAAAGTCCAAATGGGTCGCCTCTTCGCTCGCTCTAGCTGCATCAAAATGTTCGTCAGAGTCTATGAGGCTGAACGTGGAGCCGAAGTAATCTGCGAATGCACTTGCGACTTCCAACGGATCATCAATGCACATTCCAGCATTCAGAAGAACTGGGATTTGCGGTTTTATGTGTCTTCCTCCAATGGCTCTTATTTTTCTCCAGACCTCGGATGTGGGGGCATCGCTCGTCATAGTGCTGACGTAACTGGCCCACGAGTCCCTTTTCTTTTTTAGTTTAATCCGCCTTTCTAGTGCTCTTGCCTTTTTAAAGGCGATGAGGTTTTCTTGGTTTGGATGCCTCTTAAAACGATTGAAGGCTCTTTTCTTTAATTTATTAGCATCCCAACATTCCTCATCCCACCAGGGAACAGGTATTCTCTTTGCGTGAGATGAGGCATGTGGGATAGATTTTTCACCGGCATGGTTAATAGCCTCCATAATGTTCTTTAGAGTTTCATCCGTGGACTCTGCCGAGTCAGGGAGAATGAATGATTCTCGAAACTGATCCCAATTTGCTCTTTTGATTGCCCATTTTTTTGGATTTCGGTAATCATTATATCTACCCGCGACAGTTATCAGTATTGGAAAGTGGTCGGATCGATGTGGATCTTCTAGAACCTCCCATTGAAGGTATGATGATGTTAAACAGCTAGTAATCGAGAGGTCAATAGCGTCCAATGTTCCCGAGGATTCGGAGAAATGAGTTGGTGACCCATCGTTGAGGACCAACAGGTCCAACTCTTCGATGGTATCGTAGAGTAAGCGCCCCTGTGGGGTGCTTCTCCTCGAACCCCAGGAAACATTGTGTGCATTGAAGTCTCCTAAAATTATAACTGGAGGAGTTAATTGTTGGATAACGTTTCTCACCTCTCTCACGTCGTATCCTCGACCATCCGGGAGATATAGTGAACAGACTGTGGCATTTATTGGGGTTCTCAGACGCACAGCGACAGCTTGAAGAGGCGTGTTTAGTATTATTGGTTGTGCCCCGAGCTTCTCCAGGGAGTAGATAGCCACACCTCCGTGTCTTCTACCACCCGGCAAAACTCTAGGCTCTCTATGTTCAACCCTGTAGCCGGGCAACTGCCTGGGCGTGTCTTCAGGAAATTTTGTTTCCTGAAGGGCTACTACTAAAGGGTTGTAGGTGCTAACCAAGTAACGGAGTTCGTCGCTATGTTCTGAAATCCCGCGAATGTTCCACTGTAAAAATATATTTTTTTGGGTCATAATTATTCAAGTAATCGGTTTTCATTCTCCTTCGGCAGGCATTTTCTTAGCTCCACGTTTTTTGCCCTTAGGCCATCCTTTCTTTCCGCTAAGTACTGGAGTGAAAGAGCCACCCCCATCATCCGTCAAGTCTTCGACGGAATCAGCCTTGGGGACTGGTGCAGTGGCAGGCGGCTGATTCACACCTTTATCAATAACTAAAGGGGAAATTGCCTTTCCCCTTTCTTTGTCATCATTCACCAGAGTGAATGATGTTGTAGGAAAGGGATTGGGAATAGGAGGGGGGAGGGGTTTGGTTAAATCTGGGGGTTTGGGGGAAGGGGGATTGGGGTGAGGGGGTTTGCTGGAAGGGGGTTTGGGGGAAGTGGGTTTGGGAGGAGAGAGATTTTTTGATGTTCTTGTTTCTGTGATTACATCAGTCTTATTTCTCACAGCGCTAGAGTATGTTCCTCTGCATGCATAAGAGGTACTCTTCACAAGAACTCTTGCTTTTTTGAACGTTAAGTCTTTAATTTCCAGTCTCATTTTTTGGATCTCCTTTTCTATTTTATATTCTATACACTCTCGAGATTTCGAATTGTGGGCCCCATCGCAGTTTGGACATTTCGGTGGAGATGGACATGGTGTTGGATTGTGTGTTGGATAACCACAAACACATATCTCGTTTTCCGACCTGCATCTCACAGCGGAATGTCCAAACTTTTGACATTTGAAACATCTCAGCGGCGCGGGCACATATGGGCGGACTCTAAGTTTATAAAAGGCTGCCTGTACACAGGAAGGTATCTCAGGTTGGTCAAACGTGAGCATAACACTTCCTGTGAATTCCAAGGACTCCCCGTCGCTATCCGCCGTCCTCCTCTTGCGGAAGAACCTACGGACAGCGAGGACGCCCTGGTCTCGCAGCCCATCTAAAATCTCAGCATCCGAGGAATGTTCCAAATCGAAACAAGTTATGACACCTCTAGATGTATTCAGTGTTCTGTGCAGTTCTGCCTTAACACCGAATACACCCAGAGTCTTTGTCTTCAGAATTTTATCGGACTGGGGTTTACTTATAGCTTCGATCAGCAAGGAACCATTTGACATCTTGCTTAATCCGGCTACATTTCCAAATTCTTGGTTTATCAATTTATTAATAAGGAATGGAGAGACTTTCGTAAAAGTGTGACCCTCCACTCGGCTCACTATAATAAACTTGGCAAATTTCTGCACATCATTTACTGGTGTTTCTATTAGTAGTCTTTTCTTCCCTCTTCTAGATTTCTTTTTCTCGGGACTCTTTGTAGGCGTTGTAAACGGCTCCAAAGTGAACCGAGAAATTGGCGTGATTGTTTCACGCTTCTCTAACATATCCAACACCTGGTTCTGAACAACCTCGGTTCGTTCAGCACCCTGTGTTAGCTGTGAACTGTTCCCATTATCCTCAGTGGAGGTTTGGGTTAGGGTTTTGTTAGGCAATGATTGGTCCAAGTCCATGCGAGTGTCACCCAGAGAGTCCTGCTTACCCTCTGGGTTATCCGTTATAAGAAGGCCGGCTGTATCCTTTAGTGAGGTCGTAGGGAATAAGGTTTAGGTGACTCGGATCCCTAATCTTCGCCACCGAGTCTGCTGGTGGGGCTGCCACCTTGGCCGGCAGACCGACGCACATTCCCTCTCTAATAGAGGAGGATCCGCTCAGTAGGGAAGGTGGCCCTACATCACGGCGGACCCCCGCCTCTGCTTTTCGCCGTCCATGTACTATACAAGAACGTTACCAGGGAGTACCACGGGGAGGAAAAGCAGTAGGCGTTGACGGGAATCAGGTATACTAGGAGATGCTAAGCAGTGGAATAGGGCACTGTAGCTTAGCAGAGCTCCCAAAAGAAGTCGGACGGCTCCCATATCTGCACGTCCGCTCCAGCAACCCTTTAGCCCGCCCATTTACCCCCCAATAAAAGTAATTATTCTTCATTCATGAATGAAATAATACATTTATTCATTAATCATTATTCATCATTCTGAATAATTTTTGCCCAGCACTGATCCAGGACTTGTCGAGTTCGAGTGGCTCTGTGTGGTCGGGCGTTGACGGAAAGAAGCAACATCTTTTAACTCAACTTTCCTCTGCGTTTGTTTTGAATTGATCTTCCTAACTTTTCTTAGGTTTTACAAAACCTTGCAGAATTTATTTTCGTGCCACGTTCTAAAGAATCAACAAGAAGTATTCCTTTCCTGTCCCAAAAAAACAGTCGCCGTGATCTTCCTTGCAGATAAAATTTGCATGCATTTCCTTCATAGGCTGCAATTTGGTTTCTCCTGTAACAATTCGATTAAGTAGTGAGTCACCATCCTTTTCGTAATTATCCAAAAATGTCAATGAAGCAGCCCTACGATGATTTTTATGGACTTCATTCGAAATTTTCGGCACAATCTTGCACAAAGTGTGTGCACAAAAATTCATTGAAATCGGTTAAGATTTAGAGACTGTAGCCTTTTTTTGAAACACGAAATATCGTTTGGAGTGCCTAACTTGGTCTCGACCCGGTCCGATCCGATCCGATCTCGTCACAGCTCGTCAGTAATGACCTCGTAGTGAAGTGAAAATGAGTGATTAATTTAAGAAATACCACCTAATAAGCATAGAAACCTTTGATTAGGTTGAATGTTGGAGGTAAGAGAAGTTTTGGTACTCATATTTTAAAATTATTTATAAGAAAGGTAACTAGAAGGTTATAAATATTGGAAGGTTATAAACTTTGGAAGGTTATAGATGTTGGATGGTTAAAAACACCTTTCCACGCAATGTAATAAACAAGGGAAAGTAAAAAAAAAATGTGAATTGACAAAGTTGTTCTACATTTTATTTCCTTTGGTTTTAAAAAAAAAAATGCATTGAAATTGGTTAAGATTTAATACCTGTAGACCTTTTTGAAACACAATAAGTGGGGCCATTTTGCTTTGTCGGTCCAAAATCGGTCAAGAGACAAACAAGTTTGAATGGCCAAGAATCGGTGGCCGTTGGGTTGCATCGGGTCGAGACCAATGTAGGCACCTCCATTGAGAAGCATGTGTTTGTTTTTTCTTCCGACCGTCGGTGGCTATCGGATCGGATCGGAACGGGTCCAGTGTAGGTACACCCTAACTGGACGAAGCCTCTGTGCTAGACCCGAACAGCTGAATATTTTTCAATATTAGAGCTATTTATATATAATATACGATAAGATAAGATTACATACTTATTGTAGTGTTTGTTGATTAATTGAAGATTGTCTAGAGTTGGAGAAATCTTGGACTCCCTTTGAATTCCTGGTTAAGCGCTTCATATAAACTAACCTCAGTCTATAACCACAAACGTTCACTCAAAACAATTTTATTTCAGCATTTCAGGCGAGATTTAGAAAGAGGTTCCAAAATGAAACGTTAAAATGTTGTAAGAGACAAAATTGGTATTGAATTTTAAAAGCTCCAAAATAAGGCAATTCCATAAATATTTGAGTTAGGCAAGAAACTCATTGAGAAGAAACAGCTGTCTAATGAACAGCCATTCCTGATTTCACGAGGAACAGAACAACATTTCGGAGCGGATCTTGTTCTGATCTCTTTAATTATTATACAACCAATTTCCATAGAGATTGTGTTAATATTTATGAGAGTTAATTACAACCGACACTCCATAATTCATACACTCATTAATGGATATCAGCTGTTATCATCTTTATCAATGGAGCAATTCTATCAATGATAGGAGTTACATCACTGAGTGGTCCAGCTGGAAAATACTAACAGTAATGGATTCCCACTTTATCAGCTGTGGTTTTATTAACAAGTTGGCTTGGGAGGCTTAGCCCCCCACCCCCGCAGAATGAAAATTCACAATCTTTTTCGATTAAGTTAGAAAAATAAATTGTTTAGGCGAATTTATAGTGCTGAGTTCTAATTAATGTTCTTAGTTTATCAAATTATGCCGTCTCAGGATTGGCCACACTCGGTTGACTCATTCGTACATTATGTCAAGACAGGACAGACCCACTTTTACCTACTGCAATACAGAATTATCAATAAAACATATTTCTAACAGACTGTACACTCAGGACAAATCTTCAACTACCGTACAATCTGACAGAATTACTTTCTGATGGCAGCCAGTACATTGAGAAAGTGATGAAATACCTAAAAGACACAAATTTATACAATAATATTTAAATAAAGAAAAAATAACCAAAGCCACTTTGTGATGTTGATTCGGCATCATTGACCTGACAAATAACAAAGAACATACAAATAATTATACCAAACACAACATGACTACATTATTACCTCTACAGAAACTAACCTAATAATGAAATATATTATTATTGCATAAGTCGGATCACCAACATGATGTTAAACTATAATAAATAATAATAATAATAGTTTATCAAATACTTCCTTAATGATTTCCAAGTGCCTGGTTATAAGAATTTGCTTCTACACCCCCAGACACGATGGTAATCCTATACTGAATTAGCCCCCCAAAAAAAAAAAATGTTTGTCTAGAGCAGCCTATACTGTAGATAGTACTTTCAATGGTACTTACATCACCACCCATCTCACTGGTTGTAATATTTAGATCCCGACCGATTTTACACAGAGATGTTGGTGACACTTCTTGATAGCTTACCCCTTGTAATAAAAGCGTGTTCCAAGCAAAAAACTCAACAAACCAACATAAATAAATACTCCCTCGCTATGATTTAACTACTTAGATAATGAGTGTTAAGGCGCGAGCACTTAACACTCCGTGCCAAAGGGTCGTGGGTTTGAGCTCCACTAGGGGTGGTGGCTTTTCTTTAGAAAAAAGGGAAAGACATCTGTATAATTTGCACGCCTCCCTGGCATGGGTGGTGCGCGCAAATCTTGATCGAGCAAGCTCGGCATCGCCGGATATGAGTCCCGGCGTGGAGTTGATAAAAGTGGACTGTATGAAATGATATGTAACAAAGATTTACGTGAGAAAAATAGCTATATTAAATAAAACATATTTCTTCCCTGGGCTTGAAGAGCCAATGGTGTTAATATTGTTAATGATTGAGATTAATGTTGCCTGGGGATTATGATGGCCGCATGCTGTGATGTTGTCTCGACGTTCGCCGGTTCGCTGTCTTCGCTCCTCTCTCCTCCGCACTCGTGCTCCTGGCCGGAGATGAGCCTTTACTCCCTCATGATGTTGTGTGATTTCCTCGGTGAAATGAGTGAGGAGATTTTGCTGAGGAAGAGCTGTTGAGCGGGTTACTTGCTCTTCAGCTGCCCAGGACGTACTGCTCTCTGGGTGTAGCCTAGCGCTGCGTGCTGCAGTGCTTGCTTGCAGAAGTTCCTGCTTCACGCACTGGACCGAGAGAGTGCGTGGGGTCTTCGATAGGCGAGTGATACGAGTTAGCTCGTAGAACGAACAAACCGCCCACCTAAATCAGTGTAGCGGTGTCCGCCTGATTTAATAAATTACAATAAGAAAGGCAGCAGTGATATACAAATGTAATGAGGGCTTACAATGCCCGTTAAAAGTAAATAGCTTCACTCACCATGTAATAAGAACGAATATATACAAAGCATAATAAAGGCTCGTTGGGAGCGACATAAAATGAGAAAAAAAAAGGAATAATAGCACACCTAGCTAAGAAATAACAATGAAATGAAGTCCCCCTGGGGATGAAATAAACTAACTAAGAGTTCCCTAACTCGGGATAAAATAAGGGAACCAAAGGGGTCACTGCTCTGGTAAGGAGCGTGCCGGAAGGAGTGCGAACAACGGAGAAGTGTCCAGGTGTCAGCACGTCAAAGCTCGAAGCGTCTTCAGAAAGTGGACACAGAGGTCTTGAATTTAGCAGTGCTTCGATCCTGGACAGAATGGTGGAGAGTTCCTCGAATTTGTGAGGCTTGGTCTTGCTAAGACGGCAGTGGACGCATCGTTGAGTCCTGCCGCGGATTAGTTGAGCGGCTCGAGGAATCCAGTAGCGAAGTCTTAGAAGCGCTAGGCACAGTGTCGAACCTGGGTGAAAATTGCGCGCATGTACGTTGTCTATTAAAATCTTTGATAAATGCGCTCGGGGCGGCAACAAAATTGGATGCCTTTGGCTCTGGGGGAGCGATGATTCTTGGAGGCGGCCGCCCACCCTGACAACACCCGCCTCATCAATGATTGGGCAGAGTGACTCATACTCTCTAGGGTGCGGTCCTCCCTGGGTGAGAGCTCGAGGGAGATGGAGTCTCTGCACGAACAGGATACAGCGTTCCTCGGCTTGTGCCAATTCCTCGGGCGTCAGCTGCGTTTGGAGAGGAGGAGATTTTCCTTGCAGTCTCGCTCTGGTTGCGTTCAGGGCCCGGAGGATTCGTGCGGTGGTTCTTATGAGGCGCGGATATGAAGAGAACGCTGTGGTCCAGTCTTCAACGGGAGCTGGTGGTGACTGAGGAGGAGTGATGAGGGCAAACACGCTACTCGGCTCGCTGTGTCCGCTCCATGATTCAACGGGATTTCGTAACCACGCGGGGCCGGCCCACCACAGTTCGTCGCGTAAGAGTTGTTTGGGCGTGGTTCCTCGGGACGCTACGTCGGCGGGATTGTCAGAGGAGGGTACATGGCGCCACTGCTGCACAGGGATGACCTTAAGGATTTGCGAGACGCGGTTGGCTTCGAACACTTGTAGGTTGTACACGGGAGTATGGAGCCAAGATAGAACAACTCTGGAGTCTGTATAGCATATCGTTTCCGATTGGCATTGAAACGGGACAGAGGCAAGTAACCGAGCTAATAGAAGAGCCCCACAGAGTTCGAGGCGAGCAATAGAGTGAAACCGCAAAGGTGCAACCTTCGTCTTCGCCTTGATCAAAGACACCTTTGTCACGCCACTTGGGTCCTCGGACCGCAAGTAAAGTGTTGCCGCATAGCCGCGGGCGGAAGCGTCACAGAATCCTATGAACTGCATGGAGGCTTTGGGAGTGGTTACGTAGCGATGAATTCGGATAGATGTCAGCACTGGCCACTCTGAAACAAGCTGTAACCAGAGGGCTAGGATTCCTTCAGGGAGCTCTTCATCCCAGTCTATGTTGCGTTTCCATACTTCTTGGATCAAAGATTTGGCCGAGAGCACAATGGGAGCGAGTAGTCCGAGAGGGTCGAAGATTCTCGCGACGGCTGATAACATGGCACGCTTGGTGACGTGCTCGAAGGGGGGATTCCGGATCGTGTACAGAAATGAATCAAGGTGTGGATTCCAGCAGAGCCCCAGGATTTTCACGAAGTCGCCTTCTGGCGGCACGACGGAGACTAGATCAACTCTGTCGGAACTGCATGATGAAGGAAGAATTTTAGGACAATTTGACGCCCACTTGCTTAGTTCAAATCCTCCTGCCGCGAAAAGATCAGTTAATTGGCGAATAAGCTGAGTTGCCTCTTCCTTCGTCTCTGCTCCGCTCACAATGTCATCGACATACATGTCGCGTGGTATTCGCAAAGCGGCTATTGGGAAACGATGGCCTTCGTCTAGAACGAGCTGGCGAATCACTCGAAGAGCCTGAAAGGCGCTAGATTTCACACCGTAAGTGACGGTGGAAAGTTCCATTTCCGAAACGGATGTTGAGGGATCGCTGCGCCAAAGTATATGCTGATAGCGCCGATCTTCTGGATGAATTAGGATTTGTCGATACATTTTCACGAGATCAGCGCAAACAGCGACGGCGTGCAATCGAAAGCGTATTAGGATAGAACATAGGTCTTCTTGCAGCTTGGGTCCTGCATGAAGTAGGTCGTTAAGACTTTGGGCTGTAGAGGGACAGGACGCATCGAAAACCACACGTAGCTTGCTGCCCTGGGGACCTTCTTGCCATATGCCGTGGTGAGGGATTAGATACTGAGACTGCTGCGTCGTGGGCGACATATGCTTGAGGGCGAGATATTCGCTCATGAAGTCGCCATATCTCTGGGCGAATATGCGGTCTCTGCGGAACTTGGACTCCAGTGAGTAGAACCGACGTAGAGATACTTCCCTGTTGTGGCCTATAAGAGGCTGTTTATCCTTGAAAGGCAAGCGAACGACGTATCTGCCTTCTGCGGTTCTCGAATGCGTTTGGAGGAAGTGGTCCTCGCAGAGGGCATCATCTGGATGGTCCCTTTGCGCCGGGGAGGGTTCTTCTAGCTCCCAGAAAGCCCTAAGTTGTTGCTCCACGTTCATTGGAGAGTCCAGGAAAAAGGAATGAGTCTGCGAGGACTGCACGTTATGGAGGACTCCCGTCACAATAAGGCCGAATATTGATGGATGGAAGAATATGTCTCGAATTCCAGAAGGCTGAGGTGCTCCTGTGATCACATGCGAATAGAGATCGGCCCCGATAAGTATTTCAACTGGCTGAGGGCTGCCAAATTGATAATCCGCCAACGGATACTGGGCGAGTTGCTGGACGGTGGTAGAGGGCAATTCGTGGCTAGGAATGGATGATGATATTCTATCCACAACTAAAACATTAACTGGGAGTTCTCGTTCTCCTGAAGCGTTGCGGATCGTACAAGAGGTAGTTCCCTTGAGGATAGATTTTGGGATTTGCGATTCGCCTAAGCTAAGAACCTGGCCGCTATATGACACAACTTTGGCTCCCAGATTGCGAGCGAGCTCGTTGGTGATGAAAGAGTGCTGACTCCCAGAATCCAAGATGGCGCGGGCTGATTGATAATTGCCCCGAGAACCGCGAATCAGAACATAAGCGGTTCCTAAAAGGGCCGTAGTGGTGGTGGCAACTGGATGAACTGGGGCAGAGCCAAATCCGATGAACGCGCTCGCAGTCGCCTCTTGCTGCGCAGGCTCCTTTGCTGGCTCGGAGCGTCGGGTATCACCGTGCAGTAAGGTGTGATGTCTTTTGCCGCAATTCCTGCAGCGAAATCTGGAAAAACAGTTGGCGACGTGATGTCCCGGTTTAAGGCAGTTGGAGCAAGAATTATGGGCTCTCACCACATTCAGCCTTTCTTTGATGGACATTTTGATGAATTCAGGACACTGGTGAAGACCATGATGCTGTTGGCATTGGGCGCATCGAAGCTGGCGCCTTGCTGTGCCGCTGGTTGGATTCGCTTGGGGCCTCTCTGCCTTGGGTTGTGCCAGACTTGGTGATGAAATGTGAAGGGAAACTCCTCTTCTTTTGAAGTCTCGTGGCGAGGTGGATTTTTGGCGACTGTAATGAGGAACTGAGGAACACGAGCTTGCGAGGTCGTCTGCCATTCTTAGCGCCAACCTACGTTGCCTCACGAACGTTATTACTGAGTCGGGTGTTGGCATCTGAGCAGTACCTAGGCTAAGCTCATAACTGCGCCTTGTCTCAGGATCGAGAGCTCGGAGGGCTAAGGACGCCAATAGGAATTCCTCGGGGTTCTCAATATGTAGGGCCTTGAAAGCCTCGATAGAGTCTGCCACTTCATTTATGAATGAATCATGGCCTGTCCCAGCGTTGACACTTGAGGAGGCCTTATACTCAAGAAGCCTGTTGATGAGGAAGCTGGCGAGGATCCGCGGGTTGTTGTAAGTGGTCATGATCTTTTCCCAGGCAAGGGTGTATGACGCGTCATCAACGACAAGGTGGGACACTAGGGTAGCAGCCTCACCCTTTAGGGCTCCTAAGAGGTAGTGGAATTTTTCTACGTTTGTTAAGGAGGCTTCCTCGTGGATAAGCGAGGTGTAGGTGTCCCTGAAGCTGGTCCATTTTAGTAGGTCACCCGAGAAGAAAGGAATAGGAATCCTGGGAAGCTGCAGACGGGTGTGGCCTCCGTTGCAGGTAGCATTTGGAATGTCATCAGGCTGTGGTAACGCTTCACAAACTCTAGCGGCTCTGCATGCTGCGTCTTTGAGCCTAAGAAGTTTGGCCTCATGGGTGATCATCTCGGTTTGAAATAAAAGAAACTGTGCATTCCATGATTCGGCGGGAAAAGGGCTCACGTCGGGTTCGCCGGATAGTTCCTCGCGCTGAAGAAATGATTCTTGATACTGCTTCCAGAATGAGCGCGCTGTGTCAAGAGACGCCTCAAGGAGGTGGACATCATCATCCGCGGTGGCCTTCAATGTGTTGATGATGCCGGTGATGCTACGGGCTAAACTGCGTAGCCGCCGCTCTAATGTTAACGCCAGTTTGTCAGACATTGTGTATTTTCAAATAAATCAAATGATAATGCATACCGGCCAGGTGGTATGCGACGAGGACGAAGAAGAAGAGAACAGTAGGCAAGACAGCGAACAATGTACAAAATTCATGCTGAGAGGGGAGCGAACAAGCAAACAGATGAATGAAAGGCAGTGGAGAGGGGTAAAATACAAATAAGGAAATACATGATGCTTAGATATAAACAAACAAGGTCCTGTCATGGGACTGGAACATGCCCTGAAATAAAGTACGATTGACTCGGGGTGCTGGAAATTGGAGTTTGCACCAATGATGCCAACAACTTGTGACATGCAACGTGCTTGCCGCGCTCTGAGGGGGGCAAGCAGGGAAAGAAAGACAAAATCGATGCACAAGAAGATAGGCATGCTAAAGGAATACAGGCACAAGGGCGAAAACATCAAGACATAAGCAAAATAGAATAAACATAAATGGCATAAATAAAGAAATATAAATAGAACAAGCCTAGATAGTAAATCATGAAAATTAAAAGCTTGAATAGGTTAAGCATAAATATTATAAGCAAGAAATGACATTTATGAAATAAAATCCCCAATCCACCTGAAATAGAGAATGAAAAGTCCCCTGAAGAAGCCTGATAAAGGCATGAAACATGATAAGCATGGAAATATAAAGTTATCTTGAGCAATAAAACTTCAATAAATACCAAGTCAAGATGTAATAGATTTAATTGAAGCTACAGGCATTTACTAACATGGAAGAAAATCGCTAATGGAGATAATGAGCGCTTATGAATATGAAACTTAATTGAATAATCGTGAGTGAAACTTTACAATAAGTTATGTTATTTATATGAAAAAAACCCACTTAAGAACTGATATAATGTTATATGTTGCACCTTGCAATTTAAATCATGAAATAGAAATAGGATATAATGCAGATAGAAAACATGATGCATATAGTATAAATGGAATGCATGTAAATAAATATATGTGATAACTGCAGGCTAGAAATATGATTTTGCTGCCTTTAACATGCCAAGGTACATAGCCTGAACAAGCATACATGCAGTGATACGTCAGTAATGCATCAAATAAATAATGTATATACATGCAAGTTTAGTGTTTATATGGTTTATACTAAACTGCGGAATTCGCTAAGCAAGGTGCATTAAGTGAGCAGAGATAAGCATTAAATGAGAGAGATAAGACAATGAGGATTAAGATTAAAGACTCTCTCTTGATAATTAACTAATGTGGAATTAAACATATCTAGCTGAAGGCTCATTAAATATTAACAAATGTTATTTATTTACTTAAATGTTAACAATAAATTTGTTTATTGAACTTTAACGTCATTTATCGACTTTCAATTTGATTTTTCTGAAATTTCATCTTTATTATTGAAATAAAATATCCACGCCGGGAGCTTCACATATGTGATTTGTATAATAATTAATTAATGTGGAAATTCGAAAATAATATCCGGCCCGGTACGGACCACATGAATAATTTGCACGCCTCCCTGGCATGGGTGGTGCGCGCAAATCTTGATCGAGCAAGCTCGGCATCGCCGGATATGAGTCCCGGCGTGGAGTTGATAAAAGTGGACTGTATGAAATGATATGTAACAAAGATTTACGTGAGAAAAATAGCTATATTAAATAAAACATATGTCTTCCCTGGGCTTGAAGAGCCAATGGTGTTAATATTGTTAATGATTGAGATTAATGTTGCCTGGGGATTATGATGGCCGCATGCTGTGATGTTGTCTCGACGTTCGCCGGTTCGCTGTCTTCGCTCCTCTCTCCTCCGCACTCGTGCTCCTGGCCGGAGATGAGCCTTTACTCCCTCATGATGTTGTGTGATTTCCTCGGTGAAATGAGTGAGGAGATTTTGCTGAGGAAGAGCTGTTGAGCGGGTTACTTGCTCTTCAGCTGCCCAGGACGTACTGCTCTCTGGGTGTAGCCTAGCGCTGCGTGCTGCAGTGCTTGCTTGCAGAAGTTCCTGCTTCACGCACTGGACCGAGAGAGTGCGTGGGGTCTTCGATAGGCGAGTGATACGAGTTAGCTCGTAGAACGAACAACATCATCCCTATCCTGGCTAGAAAAGGGTGGTAACCTGTAGATAACGCGTCCTAAAATTCTTAGTTAATAATAATAATGGACATTAAAAAATAAATAAATAGCTAATGATACCAAAAGCTGTTTGATTGACGGTTCCATAAATTTAATTGAGAGAAATTGCAATTATTATTCTATTGATTCCTATGCCTCAATATATTCCACATTTGTTAGATTTCTTTTCTGTTTTTATTTATTTTTAAAATTTATTTATTTTTTTTGTTTTTATTTATTTTTTTTTTGTTTTATTTATTTTTTTTGTTTTATTTATTTTTTTGTTTATTTATTTTTTTTGTTTATTTATTTTTTTTTTGCTTATTTATTTTTTTTGCTTATTTATTTTTTTTTGCTTTATTTATTTTTTTTATTTTTTTTTTTGTTTTATTTATTTTTTTTGTTTATTTATTTTTTTTGTTTATTTATTTTTTTGTTTATTTATTTTTTTTTGCTTATTTATTTTTTTTGCTTATTTATTTTTTTGCTTATTTATTTTTTTTGGCTTTATTTATTTTTTTTATTTATTTTTTTGTTTTATTTATTTTTTTTTTGTTTATTTATTTCTTTGTTTATTTTTTTTTTTTGTTTATTTATTTTTTTTGTTTTATTTATTTTTTTTTGTTTGTTTTCTTTTCTTTCAATTTGTGAAAAAAACAATTTGTTTTGGTCCAAAATAAAAATATTTTTCTTCTTCTTCTTCTTTTCTGTTTATTTATAGTTGTTATTGAAAATTCATGTTCATGGTATGTTTTCGAAGACCACATCCAGTTACTTAGAAGTATCTTAGTTTACAGGTTCTTTACAGGTTATCTATTACTTATTTACAGGTTATCTAAGGTTAAAAACTATATTATATAAATATAGTAGTGAAAAGTTAATATAGTAATGAAAAGTATTTAAAATCACTGCAATCACTACTAAAAGTAACTTTTGTTGACTACGATATTTATATAATATGGTTTCTAACTAACCCTTAGATAACCTGCATTTGTAAGTAATATTTTCAGGCTTGTAAAGCATTAATGAAAATAAGCAAAATATATTTTAGCACGTAATATTTATTAATAAAAGATTATTGTTATAAAACGCAATGGCAATTGAGATGTTTAGGGGCCTCCTCACCGATTTTTTTGTCCAGTGGTTATAAAACATATTTATATTTTATATTTATTTCGCATTATGCGCATACTTGCTATGCGTTAACGCTCGCTACACTCGCACAAGAATATATCAAAACTCTAGTCTTAATAGAATTCTATTAAGGTTTCAGCCCATAGCATTTCCAACATTCCCTACCAAAGCAACGAGATATGAAAAGCATCCCTACTTGAGATCTCGCTGCTCCATTGCCTACACCTCCTACCTCGCTGTTGATGAGTTCCCTACTCTAAATACCCACACCTCCTTCCAGAGCGTGGGACCATCCTAGTCCAATCTAGGCCTTTCTCTAGATCTACTAGAGGAGAAATCATGCGAAACACCGCTAGTGAATCGACTACCAGCTGATCATGAGTGCTTATCAACATAGATTACTATCCAATATGGCGCATTCTTTCTAAGCTCTAGGGAAAACTCAAGAATTAGGTCACATTTTCTTTCATACTCAATCTTCCTTCTTCATTAAGACATTCATATCAACATCGGGTCTTCAGAGCTCACGAACCTTCAGGAATAGGCCACGTTGAATGCACCGGTTCCCGTAGATCACCGAAGTTAAGCAACGTCGGGCGTGGTCAGTACCTGAATGGGTGACCGACCACGTGCTGTTGACAGTAGAAAAGGGTGGTAACCTGTAGATAGCCCGGCGCTAATAGCTAAATAGTTGATGCGCCGTTAAAAACGAAAAAAAAAAAAATTGGATTTTAGAGATTCAGGAGATACTTAAATCATTTCAATTCGAGGAACTAATAGGAGTTTTAGAAAACACATCGGAGAGGAGAAAAAATATAAATATCACTCCTATCGCTATTAAAGAAAAACTCCACAATAAAGATTTAGAAAGGATGACCAACTCCATGTTTTGCCCAAATTACAAAACGATTAACAACCCAGAGCATAGACCACAACAACATCTAAAGATGGAACTCACTTATTCACAGCAGAATCTTCTAACTCAAATTCCAACAGCCAGCATAAAATTTATCAGACTTTCATATCATACAACTTCTTACCACTTAACACCACAAGATCCATGCAATATTTGTAACCTCCAGACCAATGAAACCCATCAACATTTCTGTTGCTTTTGCCCAATCTATTCACCCTACAGGAGATATTATCTTCCCAACTTCATCAACGAAAAAACCTTCAGGAATAGGTTATTAAAATTTTACTACTACATAAATGAAGAATAATGAATAAAGTAAATACATATTCAACAGACTTCTTATAACATCTAGTAATCAGTTTATCTCATGTGCGTAAATGAGGGGAGGCTGAGGGGCCTACAGCCCCTCCAGGCATTTTGATTTAATCGGTAAAAATGTGTCATAAAAACCTCAAAAATAAATGAAATAAGATCACTTGGTCCAGAAAAAATAATTTATTTTGGGTGTAATCGCGTTTTAGTTGACTAACTATCCCAATTTCTAGGTTATTAGTATTCCAGCCCCCCCCCCCCCCAAATTATTTCCTATATAAAATATAAAAAACAATTTGTATATAATCAGATAACGATTGAGAACATATGTATGTAAATTATTCAACAGATATCTAATCACATCTATTAATTAGTATATCCACATAAAAAATATTTGTATGTAATTAGAAAACAAATGATAACGGAAGTAAATGCTTCAATATAAACATAGCTTAAGTGAATAATACATAAAGTAGTTCTTAGTACATCTACTAATAAGTACCTACATAAATATTTATTTATTGTGAGCTCCGTAACAGTGGCGATGAACTCATTGCGACAACAGAAGAAAGGTCCGTTAAATATCAGTGAAATAAGGAGGTCATCAGCATACAGGCAATACGACACTCCTTGAGTTATAAATCTAGCAACGGAGTTTAAAGCGATATTGAAGAGAGTTGTACTCAGGACACCTCCTTGAGGCACTCCATTCTCCTGTAAAAACTCATCTGAAAGAGCAGTACTTATCACGTATCCTCACTCTGAAAGATCTTCGGGAAACCGACATAATTACACTAGGCAACAAATTTTAAATTCTTGGAAGTAACATGTAAGTGAACCACCATTTTGTTTTTTTTGGATGTGCTAAATCCGAAACTGACATTGTTTTTTTCCCCCTATACGTCAAGTTTTTAAAATATGGGGCTTTTAAGTTGTTTTTTATAATACTGAATCTTATAATTTGCTCTGTCTACGGAACTTTTTTTGGCGTTCTGGTTTCTATAATTTTTAATGCTTTTTGGGATGGAGAATTCGAATATGAAGTTGGATTTCTGATAAATTGGTTTGTTTTTGTAAAGAATATACTTTTAACCAAAGAAACATGCAAAAAGGCCCGTTTTTCACAACTTTAAATGATTTTTTTACAAAATATAAAATTGATAGGAAAATCTAATTGTGAATTTGGATTCTCCATTAAATTTCCCTTAAGAAAGAGCTATTAGAATATTTAAAATTATAAAAATGAGTTGGTCAAAAAAATAGTAACTTGTACAAAAGAAACAGGCTAATTCTCCGCCTACAGTAGGGCCCAGTTTCATCATTCTTAATCCTCAACTAGGAATACTCCACATTCCATCCAAAATAAGACAATAGTATTTTGTTGTCCTAATTCTGATAATGGGGGGCGAGGTTAGCTCAGTGGTAGAGCACTGGACTAATAGGGGGCGAGGTTAGCTCAGTGGTAGAGCACTGGACTAATAGGGGGCGAGGTTAGCTCAGTGGTAGAGCACTGGACTAATAGGGGGCGAGGTTAGCTCAGTGGTAGAGCACTGGACTAATAGGGGGCGAGGTTAGCTCAGTGGTAGAGCACTGGACTACTAGGGGGCGAGGTTAGCTCAGTGGTAGAGCACTGGACTAATAGGGGGCGAGGTTAGCTCCGTGGTAGAGCACTGGACTACTAGGGGGCGAGGTTAGCTCAGTGGTAGAGCACTGGACTAATAGGCTAGGGGGCGAGGTTAGCTCAGTGGTAGAGCACTGGACTAATAGGGGGCGAGGTTAGCTCAGTGGTAGAGCACTGGACTACTAGGGGGCGAGGTTAGCTCAGTGGTAGAGCACTGGACTAATAGGCTAGGGGGCGAGGTTAGCTCAGTGGTAGAGCACTGGACTAATAGGGGGCGAGGTTAGCTCAGTGGTAGAGCACTGGACTAATAGGGGGCGAGGTTAGCTCAGTGGTAGAGCACTGGACTACTAGGGGGCGAGGTTAGCTCCGTGGTAGAGCACTGGACTACTAGGGGGCGAGGTTAGCTCAGTGGTAGAGCACTGGACTAATAGGCTAGGGGGCGAGGTTAGCTCAGTGGTAGAGCACTGGACTAATAGGGGGCGAGGTTAGCTCAGTGGTAGAGCACTGGACTAATAGGCTAGGGGGCGAGGTTAGCTCAGTGGTAGAGCACTGGACTAATAGGGGGCGAGGTTAGCTCAGTGGTAGAGCACTGGACTAATAGGGGGCGAGGTTAGCTCAGTGGTAGAGCACTGGACTAATAAGCTGGAGGCCTGAGTTCAAATCCCGGGCATAGTACTAAAGATTTTTTCTTCTAGTGTCTTCGTTCATGGGTTGAATTCGGCCCCCCTGGCCGTCCCTAGGCCAACCCAGCCTTTAATTAATTTAATAATGGGTACCTTGGTTGGTGCTAATGACTCTAGCAGTCGAAGCAGACAAGGGGAAAATCAGGCGGCCGGAGCATAGTACTGACCTCACTATCTCCCTAGTATGCCTTATGGTCATGAATCAGATACCTCTATAGTATCTGCCCCTAAGGGCCCTCGTGGCCTGTTACGGGACCGATTTTTTTTTTTAATTCTGATAATGTTAAATAGTTAACTCTGCAAATTATTGTAACTCATAAAAAATTTATTTTGCAGAGGTTAGGTAGTTAAATAAAAAAGGGGCTAAGCTTTTATAACGTAATATATATACATTTTAATGGGGGGCTTTCTTGGAATCTACTAGGTAGCATAGATTAAAATTGTTTGAAAATTCTTTCATGAGTGGAACTTCAATGGCTACATTGACGTCTTCAACAAGGGAATAAATAGTATTCTGATAACTGAATCTTTTAATTTTAAAATGATTATATTTTGTTATATTACAAGAAAGAGTTGAATAAGTCCATCTTGGAAAATGTTTGGGAATCCCAGGCTGAGGTCATCCTCCCGGTCATGGGTATTCGATGTGATGACATAGTCCTGGTCATCGTGACACTCCCAGCATATCAACACATCACCCGTGATGATATGGTGGAGGTGGGGACGTAACACTTTCCATGCTAACTCTGGTGGTGTTGGAATCTAGTAACAAAATCCCAGGCTGAGGTCATCCTCCCGGTCATGGGTATTCGATGTGATGAGATAGTCCTGGTCATCGTGACACTCCCAGCATATCAACACATCACCCGTGATGATATGGTGGAGGTGGGGATGTAACACTTTCCATGCTAACTCTGGTGGTGTTGGAATGTAGTAACATCCTCCCGGTCATGGGTATTCGATGTGATGACATAGTCCTGGTCATCGTGACACTCCCAGCATATCAACACATCACCCGTGATGATATGGTGGAGGTGGGGATGTAACACTTTCCATGCTAACTCTGGTGGTGTTGGAATGTAGTAACATCCTCCCGGTCATGGGTATTCGATGTAATGACATAGTCCTGGTCATCGTGACACTCCCAGCATATCAACACATCACCCGTGATGATATGGTGGAGGTGGGGATGTAACACTTTCCATGCTAACTCTGGTGGTGTTGGAATGTAGTAACAAAATCTTATACATTTTCGATTTAATCATATTGACTTTTTCAATACGTATATTAATAAACCGACATCGAAGACAAAGGGCAAAAATAATCATCAGATTATTTTTGCTTCATATAGGTTATATTAAAACTATTAGCTATTAGATTTTAATTATAACATAATAATTGAGAGGAGATGGTTGACCTTTGGAAATGCAAGGGTAGAATTTTTCAGGGTTCGGTCGTGATGTCTTAATAAAACTACATTTTTTACAAGAAAATGAGTTTTGATTTTCCCGACGTTTCGGGCAATCCAAGGCTTCATCAGGGCTGTAAAAGTATGGGAACAGAGTTTCGGGCAATCCAAGGCTTCATCAGGGCTGTAAAAGTATGGGAACAGAGTTTCGGGGAATCCAAGGCTTCATCAGGGCTGTAAAAGTATGGGAACAGAGTTTCGGGGAATCCAAGGCTTCATCAGGGCTGTAAAAGTATGGGAACAGAGTTTCGGGCAATCCAAGGCTTCATCAGGGCTGTAAAAGTATGGGAACAGAGTTTCGGGCAATCCAAGGCTTCATCAGGGCTGTAAAAGTATGGGAACAGAGTTTCGGGCAATCCAAGGCTTCATCAGGGCTGTAAAAGTATGGGAACAGAGTTTCGGGCAATCCAAGGCTTCATCAGGGCTGTAAAAGTATGGGAACAGAGTTTCGGGCAATCCAAGGCTTCATCAGGGCTGTAAAAGTATGGGAACAGAGTTTCGGGCAATCCAAGGCTTCATCAGGGCTGTAAAAGTATGGGAACAGAGTTTCGGGCAATCCAAGGCTTCATCAGGGCTGTAAAAGTATGGGAACAGAGTTTCGGGCAATCCAAGGCTTCATCAGGGCTGTAAAAGTATGGGAACAGAGTTTCGGGCAATCCAAGGCTTCATCAGGGCTGTAAAAGTATGGGAACAGAGTTTCGGGCAATCCAAGGCTTCATCAGGGCTGTAAAAGTATGGGAACAGAGTTTCGGGCAATCCAAGGCTTCATCAGGGCTGTAAAAGTATGGGAACAGAGTTTCGGGCAATCCAAGGCTTCATCAGGGCTGTAAAAGTATGGGAACAGAGTTTCGGGCAATCCAAGGCTTCATCAGGGCTGTAAAAGTATGGGAACAGAGTTTCGGGCAATCCAAGGCTTCATCAGGGCTGTAAAAGTATGGGAACAGAGTTTCGGGCAATCCAAGGCTTCATCAGGGCTGTAAAAGTATGGGAACAGAGTTTCGGGCAATCCAAGGCTTCATCAGGGCTGTAAAAGTATGGGAACAGAGTTTCGGGCAATCCAAGGCTTCATCAGGGCTGTAAAAGTATGGGAACAGAGTTTCGGGCAATCCAAGGCTTCATCAGGGCTGTAAAAGTATGGGAACAGAGTTTCGGGCAATCCAAGGCTTCATCAGGGCTGTAAAAGTATGGGAGCAGAGTTTCGGGCAATCCAAGGCTTCATCTGGGCTGTAAAAGTATGGGAACAGAGTTTCGGGCAATCCAAGGCTTCATCAGGGCTGTAAAAGTATGGGAACAGAGTTTCGGGCAATCCAAGGCTTCATCAGGGCTGTAAAAGTATGGGAACAGAGTTAATACTAATTTATGTATTTCTTCTGTATATAAATTAATATTTAATCTGTCCTTCTTGTTTTTACACGCCCTGGTGATATTTGTTTATTGAATGGTCTGTTCAACCGTTGTGGTGGGATTGATTTATAAATATATAAAACCCTTTTTGATTGTCGGTTCCGATTTATCTGCATTTCGACTAAATGTTGTTGTTGCCTTACTTTATACTTGTGATTAGTGCTTTTCCCTCTTTCTAAGCTAGCTTTGAGTGACAAGTGACAAGTACTCCTTCACACGATTGTGTGCAAGTGCTTCAGTACGATCCGTACGGTAGTCACTAACCACTTGTTGGGATGTTTATACGATCTGACAAGGCATAACTGCAAAGTAGAATGGTGGTGGTGGAGTTTACTTGTCGCTTAGTAAATAGAATCCGTTCATATTCACTAGTACTTGCGACGCTTACTTATACTTATCACTAAAAAAAACATATAGTCTTATTTTTCGTACAAGGCCACTGTGCATGCGCGAACGCCAGGAGACACTTTTTTGTGATATCTTGTGGTTAAATATTTTCTTATTACTTTTGAATTTATTAAATGGTTAGATCAGCTTTTGAATTTTATTTAATTATTTATTATTGATTCTGGTGTATTTTGCTTACTGAGATTACTAGCAATGTCATTTTCATTAGCAAATATAGATACAAACATACTCAAAATGTACTCATACACTCATACAGACACACATGGACCTACGCACATACACAAACCCAGTTCCATTCAACCTTACTCACAAACATTAAACATATAGATACAAACATACTCAAAATGTAGTCATACACTCATACAGACACACATGGACACACCTAAGCACATACACAAACCCAGTTCCATTCAACCTTACTCGCAAACATTAAACATATAGATACAAACATACTCAAAATGTACTCATACACTCATACAGACACACATGGACCTACGCACATACACAAACCCAGTTCCATTCAACCTTACTCACAAATATTAAACATATAGATACAAACATACTCAAAATGTAGTCATACACTCATACAGACACACATGGACCTACGCACATACACAAACCCAGTTCCATTCAACCTTACTCGCAAACATTAAACATATAGATACAAACATACTCAAAATGTACTCATACAGACACACATGGACCTATGCACATACACAAACCCAGATCCATTCAGCCTTACTCACAAACATTAAACACACTCACCATTCGCTATCTGTTCAATTGTATGCTTTAGATTTTATTAATTAGTTCCGTTTTGTCTATAAAGTTTAATAGCTTTCTAACGTTATCAGCATCATCTCCAAGGATTTCATCCATAATGTCTGATAACATTAGCTCTTCTCATTTTTGTGACTTTTTTTTTCAGTTTAGTCAACGCTAAAGCATATTTATGCTAAAAACTGTTTACACATTGTTAAACTAGCCATATTCAAAAGATATCATCCTTTCAGTTAGTATTTTTCATCACTGACTCAGGTTTACGGACTTGTGGTGATTATGAGTCTCGTCCACGGAGATCCTGTCAGTTTGTGGTTAGTAAATACTAGCCGCCGAGATAAAGACAACTCCACCTCGTTGGTACGATATGTCGACATATCGTACTAAGGTCTGCTAGCAACATCTACCTACAGGGAGTTCAACATGTCGACATATCGTACTAAGGTCTGGTAGCAACATCTACCTACAGGGCTACAGGGAGTTCAACATGTCGACATGTCGTACTAAGGTCTGGTAGCAACATCTACCTACAGGGCTACAGGGAGTTCAACATGTCGACATGTCGTACTAAGGTCTGCTAGCAACATCTACCTACAGGGAGTTCAACATGTCGACATGTCGTACTAAGGTCTGGTAGCAACATCTACCTACAGGGCTACAGGGAGTTCAACATGTCGACATGTCGTACTAAGGTCTGCTAGCAACATCTACCTACAGGGAGTTCAACATGTCGACATGTCGTACTAAGGTCTGGTAGCAACATCTACCTACAGGGAGTTCAACATGTCGACATGTCGTACTAAGGTCTGGTAGCAACATCTACCTACAGGGAGTTCAACATGTCGACATATCGTACTAAGGTCTGCTAGCAACATCTACCTACAGGGAGTTCAACATGTCGACATGTCGTACTAAGGTCTGCTAGCAACATCTACCTACAGGGAGTTCAACATGTCGACATGTCGTACTAAGGTCTGGTAGCAACATCTACCTACAGGGCTACAGGGAGTTCAACATGTCGACATGTCGTACTAAGGTCTGCTAGCAACATCTACCTACAGGGAGTTCAACATGTCGACATATCGTACTAAGGTCTGCTAGCAACATCTACCTACAGGGAGTTCAACATGTCGACATGTCGTACTAAGGTCTGCTAGCAACATCTACCTACAGGGAGTTCAACATGTCGACATGTCGTACTAAGGTCTGGTAGCAACATCTACCTACAGGGCTACAGGGAGTTCAACATGTCGACATGTCGTACTAAGGTCTGGTAGCAACATCTACCTACAGGGAGTTCAACATGTCGACATATCGTACTAAGGTCTGCTAGCAACATCTACCTACAGGGAGTTCAACATGTCGACATGTCGTACTAAGGTCTGCTAGCAACATCTACCTACAGGGAGTTCAACATGTCGACATGTCGTACTAAGGTCTGGTAGCAACATCTACCTACAGGGCTACAGGGAGTTCAACATGTCGACATGTCGTACTAAGGTCTGCTAGCAACATCTACCTACAGGGAGTTCAACATGTCGACATGTCGTACTAAGGTCTGGTAGCAACATCTACCTACAGGGAGTTCAACATGTCGACATGTCGTACTAAGGTCTGGTAGCAACATCTACCTACAGGGAGTTCAACATGTCGACATGTCGTACTAAGGTCTGGTAGCAACATCTACCTACAGGGAGTTCAACATGTCGACATGTCGTACTAAGGTCTGGTAGCAACATCTACCTACAGGGAGTTCAACATGTCGACATGTCGTACTAAGGTCTGGTAGCAACATCTACCTACAGGGAGTTCAACATGTCGACATGTCGTACTAAGGTCTGGTAGCAACATCTACCTACAGGGAGTTCAACATGTCGACATGTCGTACTAAGGTCTGGTAGCAACATCTACCTACAGGGAGTTCAACATGTCGACATGTCGTACTAAGGTCTGGTAGCAACATCTACCTACAGGGAGTTCAACATGTCGACATGTCGTACTAAGGTCTGGTAGCAACATCTACCTACAGGGAGTTCAACATGTCGACATGTCGTACTAAGGTCTGCTAGCAACATCTACCTACAGGGAGTTCAACATGTCGACATGTCGTACTAAGGTCTGGTAGCAACATCTACCTACAGGGAGTTCAACATGTCGACATGTCGTACTAAGGTCTGGTAGCAACATCTACCTACAGGGCTACAGGGAGTTCAACATGTCGACATGTCGTACTAAGGTCTGCTAGCAACATCTACCTACAGGGAGTTCAACATGTCGACATGTCGTACTAAGGTCTGGTAGCAACATCTACCTACAGGGAGTTCAACATGTCGACATGTCGTACTAAGGTCTGGTAGCAACATCTACCTACAGGGAGTTCAACATGTCGACATGTCGTACTAAGGTCTGGTAGCAACATCTACCTACAGGGAGTTCAACATGTCGACATGTCGTACTAAGGTCTGGTAGCAACATCTACCTACAGGGAGTTCAACATGTCGACATGTCGTACTAAGGTCTGGTAGCAACATCTACCTACAGGGAGTTCAACATGTCGACATGTCGTACTAAGGTCTGGTAGCAACATCTACCTACAGGGAGTTCAACATGTCGACATGTCGTACTAAGGTCTGGTAGCAACATCTACCTACAGGGAGTTCAACATGTCGACATGTCGTACTAAGGTCTGGTAGCAACATCTACCTACAGGGAGTTCAACATGTCGACATGTCGTACTAAGGTCTGGTAGCAACATCTACCTACAGGGAGTTCAACATGTCGACATGTCGTACTAAGGTCTGGTAGCAACATCTACCTACAGGGAGTTCAACATGTCGACATATCGTACTAAGGTCTGCTAGCAACATCTACCTACAGGGAGTTCAACATGTCGACATGTCGTACTAAGGTCTGGTAGCAACATCTACCTACAGGGCTACAGGGAGTTCAACATGTCGACATGTCGTACTAAGGTCTGGTAGCAACATCTACCTTACAGGGAGTTCAAGATGTCGACATATCGTACTAAGGTCTGCTAGCAACATCTACCTACAGGGAGTTCAACGTGTCGACATATCGTACTAAGGTCTGGTAGCAACATCTACCTACAGGGAGTTCAAGATGTCGGTTTGTATATTCAACTTCTTACTCATCTCTTTGACCTGTTATTCAACAAGTATCTAATCATGTTTTATTAGGCTAACAATTGGTTTCATCACACTTTAAGTCCGTCACGAAGGAGTTGCATAACCAATCGCAACATATCAGAGTAGGGTAATTAGTTTACGTTGCCTTCAAAAATACAAAATGTATGCAAATATCATTAGGAAGGTGCAGTAAAAAATTTGAAGTTGATCGGGGCAAAATTGAAGGCCCTAGCTTATCGCCCGATTTGAAAAACAGATTAAAATATTATTGTACTGAAATGGTTTTTTTTTGGGGGGGGGAAGGCTTTTTAATTGATTTTTCATGAATTCTTGTAACAATAAAAAAAAAATGTATCGGATTTTAATTGCAAATTGAATTTTTACAAATTAAAAAAGAGTTCCGCCACATAAACGTTCTTGTATATCATTATTGATTAATTAAGGAAGCATTTATGCCCATAAAGAAGTCCTACTCGCAGGAACTGCGTCATCTTAGCGCGGTTCCGTTAATATCCCTAGCGCTATTAGTAAGGTAATAGTAGCAGTTATTGGTGGGTTTGGATCATTCGTGAAAAATATCTATATATAAAAATGACGTCTCTGTTTGTCTGTCTGTCTGTCTGTTTATTCCTTATACAAATACACACCGTTTGACCGAACTTGGCACGCAGGTAGGTCTTAATACGGGGGTGTCATAGGCTAGGTCAAAAATGTCTACCAGCTGTCTGTCTGTCTGTTTATTCCTTATACAAATACACACCGTTTGACCGAACTTGGCACGCAGGTAGGTCTTAATACGGGGGTGTCATAGGCTAGGTCAAAAATGTCTACCAGCTGTCTGTCTGTATGCTTGTTCCTTATACAAATTCACACTGGTGTAGCATGGCACGCCGGGGAACAGCTTGTATATAATAAAATCTCAAAGTGAAGGAAATTTGCCACAGCAGTAAATTGACAGTTAAGCGGTAATAACTCCCCACGCGTTCTCAATATTCGCTTTAAATTCAATTGTTAAGTGTATAGGATTTACAACTTACAAGAATGATTTGCAGTTTTCAATTGCGAGAGAACACTTAATAATGTTTTATTTATTTTGAAAACATGTGTTTTCTTTTTGGGGGTTATCTGATAACCGCTACAGGATTCCCCTCCCAGATGACGGAGTCAGAGAAGCTGACTGTGAAACTCGGCCTTCCAGTTGAGGTTGAAGATGTTTGATGGCCTTGTATATAGCCAGAAGCTCCCTGTCGTAGACAGAGTAATTCTTCTGCGCTTTATTGAGTGCTAACGAGAAAAAGCTTAGAGGATGCCATTTGTTATCCTGTTTTTGTTGTAAGACAGCGCCTAGACCGACGTCAGATGCGTCGCATGCGAGTGAGATCTCTGCGTCTGGGTTCGGATGGACGAGCTCAGTTGCTTCAGCAAGGTTCTTCTTGGTGTCTTCGAAAGCCTTGAGCGTTTCTTCGTTCCAATTGATTGGAGTTTTGTCATTTTTCTTGACCTGATGGAGAAGTCCGTTGAGAGGTTGTTGGATTGATGCTGCGTGGCGAAGACAAGGTCGGTAGAAATTCACCATGCCCATAAAGCGCCGAAGTTCTCGAACGTCCTTGGGAAGTGGGAATTCTAGGACAGCCTTAACTTTGTCTTCCAGAGGTGTGACGCCAGATGGTGTTAGATGGAATCCAAGGAAATCGAGCTCTGGGACACCGAAGACGCATTTCGATGGGTTCACAGCGATGCCGTTCATGTCGAGACGACGAAGTACTTCTCTGATGTGAGCTTCATGTTGTTCCTCGTTGTCCGAAGCGATCAAGAAGTCGTCAAGAAACTTGAAGAGAAAGGGTAGGTCTCGGAATTGGTTGTCGACGAAACGCTGGAAGCTTTGACCTGCGTTCTTCAGTCCAAAACTCATCCTGTTGTATTCAATAAGGCCAAATGGGGTAATAATGGCAGTTTTCTCTCGATCTTCTACTGCTATCGGTATATGATAGTAAGCCTTGCGGAGATCTATTTTGGAGAAGATCTTCTTGCCATGTATCTCCATTGTGAAGTCTCGAAGATTGGGTAATCCATATCGATCGGGAATAGTGATGGCGTTCAGGGCTCGATAGTCTCCACACAATCGGAGAGTACCATCTTTTTTCTTCACTACGTGGAGTGGACTGGACCATGGACTTTTGGAAGGTTGGCATATTCCGCTGTCGATGAGCTCCTGGATCTCCTTTTTGACTTCCTGGTAAATTCCTGGAGGCAAACGGCGGCATTTAGCCGTGACAGGTCGTCCTTTGGTCTCTACATGATGCTCCACTGTTGAATTGGATGGTCCACGGATGGGAGTGACCTGAGTGACGGTAGGGAATTCACCTAGGATGCGGGCAAATCGATTATCGGCTGGAAAGATGGAGAAGGTTGGTATTTCTGCTGAGGATATGGTACCTACAATGCTACGTCCTGAGTGCTGGTCGATCAGTCTCCTGTTTCTTAAGTCCACAGTAAGCTGATGCCAGTAGAGAAAATCAGCACCTAATATAGCCTTGGCGACGTCGGCTAAGACAAAGGTCCACTTGAGAGGTTTTCTGAGTCCTAAGTCGACATATCGAGTGATTTCACCGAAGGTTGGAATCGGGGAGTTGTTGGCTGCTATTAAGGTGAAATCAGATGGAGTCTTACGCCGTCCTTTGGGCACAGGGAGAAGAGATATGCATGCTCCTGTGTCAATGAGGAAGGGCTGACCAGTGGTTCTGTCCGTCAGAAATAGGCGGCGGTGCTGCTGGGTTGTGAAAGTTTCCGCCGCAACTTTCACATTTCCGAGTTTAAAGCTGGCTCTTCGGATTTCCAGTTGCAAGGTTGTGTGCAGCGTCGGGCTTTCTCGCGGAATCTCTGGTGGTAATAGCAGGTATCGCGCGACTGGGATCGAGGGAGATTGTCTTGATTCCGGCTGCTGCTGGAGCTTCTTTCGCGGTTCTTCATCTTCAGAAAGCGTAGGATCTCGTCTACGTCGCGGCGTAGAGCTCCGAAATCTTCGGATGGGTGCTCGCATCTGTTCGTGACTGATGTGGTAGTTGCGGAAGACTTGTTTGGGCGAGGTTCTGACATGTCTCGAATAGCGTACGTTTCAGCTGACGGGGATACCTCCAAGATCTTGTCGGCTACTTCCGCCAGTTTTTGGATGTCAGTGTGGCCTGTGGAAATGAGGATGGGACGAATTCGTGGGGGTAAATTCTTCATCCACAGGGTGCTAATAAATCCGTTTGATACATCGGAGCCAGCTAATTGTTGTATTTTTCTGAGGAGCTGTGAAGGAGTCTGGTCTCCGAGTGGCATTTCTTCTAACAGCTTGCTAATTCTACGTGTTTCGGAGCCTAGCTTTAAGGTCCTCGTATGGTTGCTCAGTCGGTTGGAGGACGATATCTGAGACTTGGCTAAGAACATCCAGATCGAGATTCGGTATGACGAGCTGGAATTTTTTTAGGCTCGATGTTACGCGGGATGTCGCAAATACAGCCTCGATCGTCGCGAACCATAAAGTCGGGTTCCAGAATGTCGGTAGTCTTGAACTCGGCCCTTGGTAGAAACTAACCTCAGGCTGGGTTTCATGGAGATCTGTATCGGACGTAGATGAGTTTTTTTTGGACATGACGAACGGCGAGAAGTGAAATCAGAAGTATTGTTCAATATCAGGGGTCACCAATGTTAAGTGTATAGGATTTACAACTTACAAGAATGATTTGCAGTTTTCAATTGCGAGAGAACACTTAATAATGTTTTATTTATTTTGAAAACATGTGTTTTCTTTTTGGGGGTTATCTGATAACCGCTACACAATTAAAAACATTCGATTAAAAAGTAAGTTAAACAGCGGCAAAAACCCGTTCAAAAGAGCAAAACTAAGACTTTCGTGGTTTTAAGCACTTATTTCTCCGACTGACATCGCCAGATCCAAAATTGTGGCAGAGATCTTTTTTTGTAGAGAATTTAGTTTCTAGTCGGTACTTCCGGATTGCGTCATGAGGGCAATCTCATAAGCGGGGTTCCTCCCTATGAAAGGAGGGAGGAACCGCGCTAAAATGGATAAAAAATTAATTTCGTTTAGAGCCTTCTGCAGAAATTCAGGAACATAAATATGCTTTAGGTTCGCCCGACAAACCTATGTAATGTACTGTATAACATACTGTCATATTTTTCGTACATGGCCACCACGCATGCGCAAACTCCATTGGACACTTTTTTGTAACTCTTTTTCTCAGTTTAGTCTAAAGCATACTTATGCTAAAAGTTACAAGGTAGTTTTACCCCTTTCCTCTCCATCTTGTTATGCATTATTATTACGCTACATGACAAAACCCCGTCATCCATTGATTGACTTTCCATGATATGCTAAATATCGGTCATATCTGGTCAGGAGGGCAGCGTATTATACAATGCTCGCGTAATCCTCTCATCTTAGTTACGCTCGGTAGGTAGCACGTATGCATCGAACATGGTGTTACGCTCGTCATGACTTGAAACATATGACAGAACTCACACATTCGTCTTGTCAGCTTGACTTGACGTTTTCAATGTATTTTCTACAGCTGGTTTCTTTCGACACCTTTCAAAGGATCTTGCATCAAAAACCGCGCCTTAACACAATCAGTGACTATATATATATATATATATATATATATATATATATATATATATATATATATATATTTTTAGATGGAACGGCATTTTTCTCCAGCGGTGGTACTCCTCCTCACTTCTTCCCGGAATATTTCGATGGATTCATCTCCATCTTCTTCAGCCAGGTACTTGTTTCTTCCTCGGTGGTAGCCGAGGGAATGACATTTTTCTCGATCTGGGCTCCTTTTCTCCCCTCTAGCCACAGTATCGGCGGACGAATGGTGTTGAAGCTCCCTGGTGTAGTTGGGATTCTGTCCGTTGGCAGCGCTGATGGTATTGCGTCTTTTTTTTTTTTTTTTCTCCTCCTGCTTCTATTTTCCTCGCCGTAAGGTTTTATATGTTTGATGTAATTTTTCGTCGCTGGGATAGTATTTTTAGATGGAACGGCATTCCCAGCGACGAAAAATAACATCAAACATATAAAACCTTACGGCGAGGAAAATAGAAGCAGGAGGAGAAAAAAAAAAAAAAAGACGCAATACCATCAGCGCTGCCAACGGACAGAATCCCAACTACACCAGGGAGCTTCAACACCATTCGTCCGCCGATACTGTGGCTAGAGGGGAGAAAAGGAGCCCAGATCGAGAAAAATGTCATTCCCTTGGCTACCACCGAGGAAGAAACAAGTACCTGGCTGAAGAAGATGGAGATGAATCCATCGAAATATTCCGGGAAGAAGTGAGGAGGAGTACCACCGCTGGAGAAAAATGCCGTTCCATCTAAAAATACTATCCCAGCGACGAAAAATAACATCATATATATATATATATATATATATATATATATATATATATATATATGTCTGTTTTTTCGTCACGAAACATGGTATATAGCAAACGATTGAACGAGTTCGTTCATCAGCACAATTGGTCCATCTGGAGTGGGGGTTTACTCCTGACCCTAAGTAGTAATTCGTCCATACCGGTTGCAATTATTGTTGTATTGCAACGAAACTCGGAATTCGTTGGGGGTATATTAATAGAAAAATATGTTGTAAAAATAAACTAAATCGGTTCATTAGGAGCTGGATCGAAATTATCAAATTGCCAATCTATCTATACACATGTATAATAAAATTCTAACGGATCGCTGTCTGTACATGGAAGGTATATATATGGAGGAAAAAAATACTATTGGGGGCCTTTATTAACGCAATAGTACCCAAAACAATGATTTTTAGAATTATTGTATTTTGGTCTGTTTGTCTGCTGTCTGTCAGACACTCTACACACTAGGGTTTAACAATCCCTAAGGGGTCAGCTTAGTGGTTCTGTCAGTTGTTAGTAATCCTAGCAGCCTATATGCTTCATCCCCGATGGCTATACCTCTATACACACAAGGGTTTAACAATCCCTAAGGGGTCAGCTTAGTGGCTCTGTCGGGTGTTAGCAATCCTAGCAGCCTGTATGCTTCATCCCCGATGGCTATACCTCTATACACACTAGGGTTTAACAATCCCTAAGGGGTCAGCTTAGTGGCTCTGTCAGGTGTTAGCAATCCTAGCAGCCTGTATGCTTCATCCCCGATGGCTATACCTCTATACACACTAGGGTTTAACAATCCCTAAGGGGGCAGCTTAGTGGCTCTGTCAGGTGTTAGCAATCCTAGCAGCCTGCATGCTTCATCCCCGATGGCTATACCTCTATACACACTAGGGTTTAACAATCCCTAAGGGGGCAGCTTAGTGGCTCTGTCAGGTGTTAGCAATCCTAGCAGCCTGTATGCTTCATCCCCGATGGCTATACCTCTATACACACTAGGGTTTAACAATCCCTAAGGGGGCAGCTTAGTGGCTCTGTCAGGTGTTAGCAATCCTAGCAGCCTGTATGCTTCATCCCCGATGGCTATACCTCTATACACACTAGGGTTTAACAATCCCTAAGGGGAGAGCTTAGTGGCACTGTCAGGTGTTAGCAATCCTAGCAGCCTGTATGCTTCATCCCCGATGGCTATACCTCTATACACACTAGGGTTTAACAATCCCTAAGGGGTCAGCTTAGTGGCTCTGTCGGGTGTTAGCAATCCTAGCAGCCTGTATGCTTCATCCCCGATGGCTATACCTCTATACACACTAGGGTTTAACAATCCCTAAGGGGTCAGCTTAGTGGCTCTGTCAGGTGTTAGCAATCCTAGCAGCCTGTATGCTTCATCCCCGATGGCTATACCTCTATACACACTAGGGTTTAACAATCCCTAAGGGGAGAGCTTAGTGGCACTGTCAGGTGTTAGCAATCCTAGCAGCCTGTATGCTTCATCCCCGATGGCTATACCTCTATACACACTAGGGTTTAACAATCCCTAAGGGGTCAGCTTAGTGGCACTGTCAGGTGTTAGCAATCCTAGCAGCCTGTATGCTTGATCCCCGATGGCAATACCTCTATACACACTAGGGTTTAACAATCCCTAAGGGGTCAGCTTTGTGGCTCTGTCAGGTGTTAGCAATCCTAGCAGCATGTATGCTTCATCCCCGATGGCTATACCTCTATACACACTAGGGTTTAACAATCCCTAAGGGGGCAGCTTAGTGGCACTGTCAGGTGTTAGCAATTCTAGCAGCCTGTATGCTTGATCCCCGATGGCAATACCTCTAACATCGTCTATAGAATGTCCATAATCCAAAATAAACCAAAACCTGTAAGGCCATTTGATAGAGTAGGACATTTTTCCCGCGAGCATATTACTGAACAAAGTCAACTTGCCGCAAGAAGCGGGAGTCGTACTCGCATCTCCAACGTGGTATCCAGCATCCTAGCCACTAGATCTACTGGAGAACATTCATCCTGTCTTAGAACACATTCAGTAAGGAATATGAATAAGAAAATAAAATGTCACTTAGAGAATAACAAAGAAATAAAAAAGCTATATGATAATATCTAACCGGTTCTTGAGAAAATCACCGGTGATTTGCAGAAGCAGGAAGCATTTACTCTGGAAGAATGTTGGCAGAACTTTCACCGCTAGGATCGAATCACAAGTAGGAATTAGATAAATATTCTTGAAATTTCTTCCAGGATTGAATTGAATAAATTTAGACCTTTTAAAGGTTAATCCATAATCAGTACATTTTATTCTGAATATTTTCTTTATTACAATACAAAGGCTACTTTTAGTACTTTCCTAAAATGTTATCCATATGCGTTTCAATGAAAATACCAAATGTTACCATATTGTCGATCACGCACGTATATAGAAAATAATTTCGGGGGGCTGAGAGCATTTGGTGGGGGGGGGGGTTATGAAATACTAACAATCTCTCTCTCTCTCTCTCTCTCTCTCTCTATGTATATATATATATATATATATATATATATATATATATATATATATGTGTGTGTATATATATATCTTTATTTGTCAATTATATAATATATCAAGTATTTTATAATTCTTATGTTCTTGGATTAGCTTGAACTTTTAACACGGCTTTAAATTTTGTTTTATGGTAGCTATTACAACATTTACATTACATTATTTTACAAGTTTTGTTTTGTTTTGTTGTGCTGCTAGGCCATTCGCACCTTAAGGCGTCGGTGAGGGTTACCGGGGATGGAGGATGAGGATAGGTTATTGATTAGAGGAAGTTAAGGTATCGGGTTTTGGACAGGGTTTGGACAAAGGGGATTTCTAGGTCGTTATGGATACTGAAGTTTGAAACATAGAATGGAGCATGACTATAAATAATTTTTTAGCACAAATATGCTTTAGCGATGACTAAACTGAAAAGTCCGTCACGCAGGAGCTGCATAACTAAGCACTTTCCTCAGAATTTGGGTAGTGTAGACTGCTTTCCAGAACAATTTGCTTAAAATATCCTACATAAATAAAATAAAAACATGAATAGTTCTCTTTTAAATTTGTAATGAGTAACTTATCAATTATTAATTTGCTTCGAGAGTTATGTTTACACATGGTACCTATTACACTAAGTAATAAATACAAAAAACCTCATATTATCGTATTTTTATCTAACGCAGGAACAGGATACAGTCCCTCTAGATACAAAGCGCTCCTGGCGGCGGCTTTGTGAACCTACTTCTGGCGGGCTTTTCTATTGAAATATATTACAAAGTAAACCCCCGCTTTCCGATTGACCGATTCAGCTCATTTTTACAACACTTCTTTCTCATGAGTTACCCACGACGTATACCGCGTTTCGTTTCAATACAGCAGAAATTACGACCGGTATGAGTATATTAGGAATTTGGGTCCGGAGTAAACCCCCCCTTCTATTGAACCGATTTAGTTTATTTTTACAACACATATTTACCTGTAGATTACCATTACGAATACCGAGTTTCGTCGAAATATACCAAAAATCACGGCTGGTAGTGGCGAATTGGTATTGTGGGTCCGGAGTAAACCCCCCCCCCCTCCTAATGAACCGATTTAGTTCATTTTTATATCTCACTTTTCTCTCTATATTACCACTACGAATGCCAAGTTTCGTTGAAATATAACAAATATTATGGCTGACCGCTGGCGTTCGCACATGCGCGGTAACCATGTACGAAAAAGAAGATTTTATGTTATACAGTACATTACATAGGTTTGTCGGGTGGACCTGAAGCATATTTATGTTCCTGAATTTGAGCAGAAGGCTCTAAACGAATTGTATATAAGTTGTTAGTATTTTTTGATTATATATATCTTTATTTGTCAATTATATAATACATCAAGTATTTTTTATAATTCTTATGTTCTTGAATTGAACTAACAATCTAGAACATGGAATAGTTAGCCATTCTAATTAGACAATTAAAACGCGATTACACCCTTAATAACTTATTGTTCCGAACTATATGATCTATTTAATTTTAAGATTTTTATGACACATTTTCAGGGGCTGCAGCCCCCTTATATACGCCCATGTTTTCTATTAGTCCTGGGTGAGGGTTGTCATAGCTAGAGATACCTGGTAGAGTAAATAAGCTAGGGGTTTCACAAGAGACATTCATTACAGGGAGACCAAGGCAAACGAATCTATGCAGCTTAGAGCGAAGGTTAAGAAAGGCTTGTCACGTGTGCTTTCTGAATGCAGGTCCAACCTTGCCCCACCTAAAGCTAACGGGAAATCTAGACACTGCTTCGGCTCTAAGGGTTTCCAACGAGGAAAGCAGCAGCTGTGGAGGCATACTCTCCGTGGTGACACGTTTTGCGGGGTTTTTACTATCTGTCGCGGCTATTCTGAATCCGACCGCTCGCAAAAAAATTGAATTTTCACGATAAGGAGAGATCTGCAGAAAGGTTTCCACTGTCCGAGGAACTGGCTTCGATGATTTGCTCGTTTTTACAAACTAATGAAAAACGTCCGACTCGCAGAAACAGCCTGTTTCCTTTCTTATCCTTGGGACATTAGGAGGTTTGTTTATGGCCAACAAACAGCTGTATTATTATTCCCAACCTTGGCAAAGCTGTATGATTATTTATTTAAATTTTAACATCCATTATAATTATCTCAAAATTTTAGGACGGGTTATCTAATGGTCAATACTCTTTACTAGCCAGGATAGGGCTGATGCTTTTTTTTTTTTGGTAAAAATGCAGTTTCCAGCCCTCCAAACCGATTTCTTTCAAACTTTGCACAATAACGTATTTTGATGCACTAAACACGAATACGATAAAAAAAAACGTCGGATTTGACTAGGAAAGAAGTTATTAGACACTTAAGTTCACTGTTGTGCAGGTTATGAGAGCTAATGTAAACAACTAAATTTGTGACGACTTTAAGGCATAAATGACGACTTTAAGGCATACATGCTATGGGTTTCCGCTCGCTACGCTCGCTCAAAAAGATAACAAAACCCCAGTCAATCCAACTCGCTAAAATTAATAGACTATAATATTAAGCACTAAAGTTAGGAAGGTTATAAAACTAGGCGTCATCAGCGTATTTGTAAACACGCGCATGCGCAGATATGTAACATTGGGAAACAGAGAACTCTCATTTGAAATGTTCAGAAACCATTTATTCAAAGATATTGTTAATTTTAAGGGCATCCTCACCTGTCGGCACCTGTCGCTTAAGGGCATACGTGCTATGCGTTTCCGCTCGCTCCGCTCGCACAAGAAAATAACAAAACCCCAGTCAATCCAACTCGCTAAAATTAATAGAATTCTATTAATTTTAGCGAGTTGGATTGACTGGGGTTTTGTTATCTTCTTGAGCGAGCGGAGCGAGCGGAAACGCATAGCATGTATGCCCTTAAAGTCGTCCAAAACTTTAAGTGACCTAGACGTTAGCTCTCATAACCTGCACAACAGTGAACTTAAGTGCTTAATAACTTCTTTCCTAGTTGAATCCGACGTTTTTTTTTATCGTATTCGTGTTTAGTGCATCAAAATACGTTATTGTGCAATGTTTGAAAGAAATCGGTTTGGAGGGCTGGAAACTGCATTTTTACCTTCTTTTTTTTCCAAAGTTGAACGCAAGTTTATCTATAATAGTGAGGAAATCGAAATGGTTACTGAAGTCACATATCTAGGAGTGCTGTTCTCTAGGTCTGGATTATTTTTGAAGGCAACTAAACAAGCAATCAGCAAAACCAACACAGCAATTGGTATTGTAAGAGGGATCTGTGCTCGATTTAAGTCCAAAGAGTGGAATACAAAGGAAAGACTCTGTCAATCCATGGTTAACAGTGTTTTGATGTATGGTCCCTCAGATATCTGGAGATGGTGGAGAGCTGTCGCCTTGCCTTTTACAAGAGCATCCTCAACCTGCATCCATCCACACCTCACTATATTCTACGCCTGGAAACAGGGACTACCCATATAGTGTACAACATCCTGGAGCAGGGTCTAAACTGGGTTAGAAAAATACTAGACATGCCTAGCCACAGATACCCAACAATATGTTTCAATGCCCTCAAAAATAATGCGACAAGGTATCCAATAATCTACTGTATATTTGTCAAATACCACACACTGACTCACTCACTCACTGACCTATCATCCCCCAGCCCAAACCACTCGACAGAAAATTTTGCATGGACACTCCCTATATAACGTAGGCACTCACTAAGAAAGGATTTTTTGATATTAGAATTTTTAGAGGGGTTTAAAGTTTGAGTTTGTTAGAGCAGGCAAGCCTAGGCAGCAAGCGTTGCTAGGACGATAACAGAACAGCTGTTACCGTACATTATCTATTTCATAGTATTATTTTAAATTGTGGTTAATTTCAACTATGATGGCAGTCCTTGAATTGCTAGAAATAAAATGTGATTTTGTCCCTCATAGAGTTTACGCCCTGGTGATGGTCCATCCGAGGTAATAATATCCCGAACCACTTGTCACAAAAATTTGAAATTTTGCACGGACAATCAGTTTAGAATGTAAACACTCGCTCAGAAAGGGTTTTTTGATATTCAAATGTTTAAGTACTTTTAGGGGGGTTTGAATTATTAAGAAGTTCCTCATCGGCTCATAAACAGTCCGATTTCGATAACATTTGGTACAAAAATCTTTCTTCTCATTATAAAGGTCAAGTTCATTAACCAGTTGAATCCGTTTACTGGAACATGGTTTTTGGAGCAAAATTCGTGCGAAAGATTCCTTAACGTAGAAAAACGAATGAAACCATTTTTTATGCGAGTTCTGTAGCCATTTACCTGAAAAATTGATAGAAATACTTTTCAAAACTAATTTTCGGTTTGGAAATTCAGAAACGAAGTAAAACGGTTGGGAAATCGTAGTAAGTGGAAGGCGGCTATTCGAAAGGTTACTAAAAATTCTGTACAATAAGATTCTGTTGTAATGTTCGGTGGGGCGATGTCAATCGAAGAGATAAGATTCTGTTGTAATGTTCGGTGGGGCGATGTCAATCGAAGAGATAAGATTCTGTTGTAATGTTCGGTGGGGCGATGTCAATCGAAGAGATAAGATTCTGTTGTAATGTTCGGTGGGGCGATGTCAATCGAAGAGATAAGATTCTGTTGTAATGTTCGGTGGGGCGATGTCAATCGAAGAGATAAGATTCTGTTGTAATGTTCGGTGGGGCGATGTCAATCGAAGAGATAAGATTCTGTTGTAATGTTCGGTGGGGCGATGTCAATCGAAGAGATAAGATTCTGTTGTAATGTTCGGTGGGGCGATGTCAATCGAAGAGATAAGATTCTGTTGTAATGTTCGGTGGGGCGATGTCAATCGAAGAGATAAGATTCTGTTGTAATGTTCGGTGGGGCGATGTCAATCGAAGAGATAAGATTCTGTTGTAATGTTCGGTGGGGCGATGTCAATCGAAGAGATAAGATTCTGTTGTAATGTTCGGTGGGGCGATGTCAATCGAAGAGATAAGATTCTGTTGTAATGTTCGGTGGGGCGATGTCAATCGAAGAGATAAGATTCTGTTGTAATGTTCGGTGGGGCGATGTCAATCGAAGAGATAAGATTCTGTTGTAATGTTCGGTGGGGCGATGTCAATCGAAGAGATAAGATTCTGTTGTAATGTTCGGTGGGGCGATGTCAATCGAAGAGATAAGATTCTGTTGTAATGTTCGGTGGGGCGATGTCAATCGAAGAGATAAGATTCTGTTGTAATGTTCGGTGGGGCGATGTCAATCGAAGAGATAAGATTCTGTTGTAATGTTCGGTGGGGCGATGTCAATCGAAGAGATAAGTGATTAAAACTTCAAATTTGTTAGTTCTATGCTTTTCAACGCGTATTTGTCTCTGCTTACCTGGTTGTTGTTGTTTGTTTTGTTTTTTTTTTTTTTGTTTTTTTACTTCCCAACGGAATAAGCACGGTTACCTCCACATGGTGTTTCCTGGGTAACTTTAAAGTCCGTGCAATAATAATCTGTACAAAATTATGTAGTAGCGTTAATTTTGATCATATCTTATTTAACTCAATATAAAAACTACTTATCGTGACGAAGCACGGGTATTCAGCTACTATTAAATATAATTGGATTTTAGAGATTCAGGAGATACTTAAATCATTTCAATTCGAGGAACTAATAGCAGTTTTAGAAAACACATCGGAGAGGAGAAAAAATATAAATATCACTCTTATCGCTATAAAAGAAAAACTCCACAATAAAGATTTAGAAAGGATGACCAACTCCATGTTTTGCCCAAATTACAAAACGATTAACAACCCAGAGCATAGACCACAACAACATCTACAGATGAAATTCACTTATTCACAGCAGAATCTTCTAACTCAAATTCCAACAGCCAGCATAAAATTTATCAGACTTTCATATCATACAACTTCTTACCACTTAACACCACAAGATCCATGCAATATTTGTAACCTCCAGACCAATGAAACCCTTCAACATTTCTGTTGCTTTTGCCCAATCTATTCACCCTACAGGAGATACTATCTTCCCAACTTAATCAATAAAAAAGTCCGACTCGCAGGAACTGCGTCATCTTAGCGCGGTTTAGTTTTTATCCCTAGTGTCATTTGGGAAGATTGAAATAGAAACCGTTATTATTTTGGTTCCCCCGTAAACAAAGAACACATTACCAAGGGGCAGCGTACCCTTATACCTGGAATGGCACCCACCACTGGTTGGCCAACCCAACTTCTACAAATAGTTATTTCAAATATCAAAACAAATATCAAAATGTTTCTAATTTTCTTGATTTCTTCTACAGTAATACTAATTATATAAACAAATGCAATTAAAATAAAAAACAACAACCCATTAAAATGTGAGCTAAACAACTACGAAAACCCGGTCAAAAGGATAAATCAAACACATTTGAAGTTTTAAGCACTTATTTCTCCGATTGACAATGCCTAATAAAAAATTTCTTTAGAATCTTTTTTGTAGAGAATTTACTAAGCTTTCGAATGGTAAACTTCCGCTTCTCAAGATTCTCAATCGTTTTAGAGATATTAAGGAAAATTTACAAAGTTACCAAAACTATTCATGTCTGTTAATAAAATATTTTATTCTAACCCTTCCTTAACTCCAAACGTAACCAAAATGTCAACATATTAGTTTTGATGAAAGACGAACATGCAGAAAATGTTTCAACTGAATCCCGAGATTCTAAGTACCCAAACCAAAAACGGTATTCAACAACTATTTTTCCAATTTTCTCGGAAACGGTTAAAGCTATCACCTTGAAAATGATTTCATTCGTTTTCCTTTGCCAAGAAGCATATAAAACGAGTACTTGCAAGCATATGAACTCAAAAACATAAGCGCTACGATTTTTTTTGCGCAAATTTCGCCCCAAACGCCATCTTCCATTGGGCGGATTCTGCTGGTTAACGAACTTGACCTTTCAAATTAGAAGACAGATTTTTGTACCAAATTTCATCAAAATCTGACCATTTTTGAGCCGTCAGGAGCGCGAATAGACAAGCATATATATAAATACATACATATATATATATATATATATATATATATATATATATATATATATATATATATATACAAATTTGAACCACCTATATTTTCGTGATCTATGGGATCTGAAACGAGAAAGTTTCTGGTCGGCGGATCGCGTCATGAGGTCAACCTCATAAGCGGGTTCTCCCTATCGAGATAGGGAGGAACCGCGCTAAAACAACAGAAGAGTTTTATCAGATCCTCAATACCACCAATATGTCGACCATCAGGGCTCTACTCCAGTACACTATCAGGAGTCTTAACCTCAGGAAATTTATATTAGAAGAATAAATCCAATTGATGTTTAAACAAACAAATACTGATGTATATTTATACATATCATAAGTATATTTATATATGTTTATATATTTTTGAAAATTAATTTTTGTTTGTAAAGTTTTATTTATTTTTGGGCGGGGGATTTCTGAAACTAGTCAATGTAAAGATTATAAAATGCTATGTATATTTATGAATAGTACGCACTCTATTTGTATCGGATATATTCTCAAAAACAAATAAATTATATTATATTTGATTTGATTTGCCTTTTCTTTTTTCCAAAGAAAAGGCACCAACCCTAGTGGGAATCGAACCCACGACCCTTGGAACGAAGTGTTAAGTGCTCACAGCCATCGGGCCTTGAATAGAAACAGTAACATCCTAAAAACTCCGTCACGCAGGAGCATCCCTGAATAATTTGCTTTAAATAACCTATACGTATGTATATATATATATATATATATATATGTATATATATATATATATATATATATATACATATATATACATACATCAATAGTTTTGCTATTTTATATTTATAATGAACAGCTGACACAATGTACAGGAGAAGCCGGATCAGCGTTCCTTTTCAGTACTCCTAGTAATAGAAGCAACAAGCAACACATGCTTAATTCAATCCGAACATAATACAGATTTAACCCCAACTACTAATATAATAAGGCGAATCATTATATAGTTTTTACAGGTATTCCCAGCATGATAAATAATAATTCAGTTTTCAGTTTTGTCCAGCTAGATTTCGATTTTGTACCTCTATGCACCGACTGCATGAGAACCTTGAAGAATCGTTCATGATCTCTCCTTGTTGAACAGACCAATGTCCAATCTCCTTGTCGAACCTCCCTTCACCCGAAGGCATTGTGCCGGGCTGGTTTCTCCATCGAGATGAACATCACGCCTTCCTGATTGACCGGTCGTTCGGGATTGATTCAATCATCTTGGTAATCTAATCAAGGACTCTATGGGAATCGGATCCTTTCCTCTTGCATAAGGGATCATCTTCTTTTCAGACGTTCTTCGCACAAGAATCGATTGTAGCGCATGACGTCGAGAGTTTTTTTGAGTGCCTGTGTTATCGATGGTTAGCAACATTATAGTAAGGGTCCCATGTTGGGTTTCCCTACTTTTGTAGACAATTAATTATATTTTCCCTGTGATTGGTAGGTTTAAGGGTTTTAAAGCTATTATTTATTTAATTTAACTTATTGCGAAATCCTCTGAACTTACGGATTTTCTTATTTATTGGAAGCTATCAAATTAGAAATGAACTATGTAGTTCATTGAACTAGTTCAATAAGATGAACTATCCCAAAAGGAATAGTTCCTTGAAAAGAAGGATTTTGCCCATCTCTAGTAGACATCCTCAATTCTCCCCTACTTCACCAAACTGCTTATACACGGATGCCAACATCCCTATTAGTCAACTTGGACACAATAAATATTTACCCGCTAAACGGCGGGGTGCAGTGGTTTCTTGATTATGTTTGCATCATGTATTTACATTCATTACCATATCTGAATAATTGAATAATTACCGGTGAATTGCAGAAATGCTGGCAAGATCCCTGCAATCGGGATGCATTTCGACATCTCGGGAAGTCCCATCCTAATCGTATCGGACATGGACAGCGAGTAGGGTTCGACTCCATACACTTCTTAGTGGGTCAAGGTTTTCTGGTGCCTTACATCTCAATGAAACATTAACGATACGAATACAGGAGGAAAACAAACTGAGAGAGAGGGATTGTACGCACATATATGAATATATTGCATGTGTTTGTATATATATATATATATATATATATATATATATATATATATATAAATATATATATTTGATGTTATTTTTCGTCGCCGGGATGATATGTTTAGATGGAAGGGGATTTTTCTCCAGCGGTGGTACTCCTCCTCACTTCTTCCTGGGATATTTCGTTGGGCTCATCTCCATCTTCGTCAGCCAGGTTATTAATGTTTCTTCCTCGGTGGTTGCCAAGGGAATGAAATTTTTCTCGATCTGTGCGCCTTTTCTCCTCTCTAGCCACAGTATCGGCGGACCAATGGTGTTGAAGCTCCCTGGTGTAGTTCACATATATGTATGTACAGGGTGTATTGGAACTAGATGACAACACACCAGGGGGTTCAACTAGACCATAAATGTATTTAGACCCTCCCAACCACATGTTTCTATCTGTTTCTCATCCAGAGCTATACTATTCGAAACGTTTTTTATAAAAAAAACTTCGTTTTACGTAGAAAATCTCCAATTTTCTCTGCTTTTAAACATTATTGTTCAACGTTATCTCTTCAAAAAGTTGATAATATTAGTGACAAATAATTGAGAATCACTACTCTTCTAAAATAGATTCTGCAAACTGCCGAATCTCACAAAAATTGTAAAATTTAATTGCTTTACCAACGGTATATTCAGAACTCAGATTATCTCCCAATTTTATAATGCAATAGAAAATTTAGGGAGGGAAACAACTGATAAATAAAACTAATATGATGTTTATTTTTGTGATCTTATCAGAAATAAGTGTAAATTATTCTTGATGAAATTGATATTTTATGATTTAAGTAAAGTTGAATAATAATAATAAAAAAGATTTACTTCGGAATCTGGCATGTTAAACAATCTACCACAAGGAGACTCTACAATGTAGTTGTGTGCTAAACAATCTACCACAAGGAGACTCTACAATGTAGTTGTGTGCTAAACAATCTACCACAAGGAGACTCTACAATGGAGTTGTACGCTAAACAATCTACCACAAGGAGACTCTACAATGGAGTTGTATGCTAAACAATCTACCACAAGGAGACTCTACAATGGAGTTGTATGCTAAACGATCTACCACAAGGGGACTCTACAATGGAGTTGTATGCTAAACGATCTACCACAAGGAGACTCTACAATGTAGTTGTATGCTAAACAATCTGCCACAAGGAGACTCTACAATGGAGTTGTATGCTAAACAATGTACCACAAGGAGACTCTACAATGGAGTTGTATGCTAAACAATTTACCACAAGGAGACTCTACAATGGAGTTGTATGCTAAACAATCTACCACAAGGAGGCTCTACAATGGAGTTGTATGCTAAACAATCTACCACAAGGAGACTCTACAATGGAGTTGTATGCTAAACAATCTACCACAAGGAGACTCTACAATGGAGTTGTATGCTAAACAATCTACCACAAGGAGACTCTACAATGGAATTGTATGCTAAACAATCTACCACAAGGAGACTCTACAATGGAGTTGTATGCTAAACAATCTACCACAAGGAGACTCTAGAATGGAGTTGTATGCTAAACAATCTACCACAAGGAGACTCTACAATGGAGTTGTATGTTGTTTTCCCAAGAATTTCATTCACATATCATAATATGATACCGTAAATGAAAAGATAAAAATATAATAGTAGATTAAAGCATTGTTTTACAAATATGTTGACAATTTATAATGACAATAATTTTAATAAATTTACATTTATCATTAATTTATGTTTTTTAATAATTTGTTTTCTGAATTTCAGGTAAGTATGGTGAACTTTTGAAACAACACAAGATCTGTCTTCAAATACTGACTGGAGAATATTCGAAAGTTCATTGTCAAATCGCACTTATATAAAAGGTTTGTTTCTGTGTTTGGTTTTTTTGTTGTTTTTTTACGCCCCATTTGCTTAGAGCCCATGAGCGCAGTGCTCTAAGAAAATTAGTTGTTCACTAATCTTTGTGCCACGAGCCGTGTCTCCTTGTCTGATACACAATTAGTTGTTCACTAATCTTTGTGCCACGAGCCGTGTCTCCTTGTCTAATACACAATTAGTTGTTCACTAATCTTTGTGCCACGATCCGTGTCTCCTTGTCTAATACACAATTAGTTGTTCACTAATCTTTGTGCCACGATCCGTGTCTCCTTGTCTAATACACAATTAGTTGTTCACTAATCATTGTGCCACGAGCCGTGTCTCCTTGTCTGATACACAATTAGTTGTTCACTAATCTTTGTGCCACGAGCCGTGTTTCCTTGTCTAATACACAATTAGTTGTTCACTAATCTTTGTGCCACGAGCCGTGTCTCCTTGTCTAATACACAATTAGTTGTTCACTAATCTTTGTGCCACGATCCGTGTCTCCTTGTCTAATACACAATTAGTTGTTCACTAATCTTTGTGCCACGAGCCGTGTCTCCTTGTCTAATACACAATTAGTTGTTCACTAATCTTTGTGCCACGAGCCGTGTCTCCTTGTCTGATACACAATTAGTTGTTCACTAATCTTTGTGCCACGAGCCGTGTCTCCTTGTCTAATACACAATTAGTTGTTCACTAATCATTGTGCCACGAGCCGTGTCTCCTTGTCTGATACACAATTAGTTGTTCACTAATCTTTGTGCCACGAGCCGTGTCTCCTTGTCTAATACACAATTAGTTGTTCACTAATCTTTGTGCCACGATCCGTGTCTCCTTGTCTAATACACAATTAGTTGTTCACTAATCTTTGTGCCACGAGCCGTGTCTCCTCGTCTAATACACAATTAGTTGTTCACTAATCTTTGTGCCACGAGCCGTGTCTCCTTGTCTAATACACAATTAGTTGTTCACTAATCTTTGTGCCACGAGCCGTGTCTCCTTGTCTAATACACAATTAGTTGTTCACTAATCTTTGTGCCACGAGCCGTGTCTCCTTGTCTAATACACAATTAGTTGTTCACTAATCTTTGTGCCACGAGCCGTGTCTCCTTGTCTAATACACAATTAGTTGTTCACTAATCTTTGTGCCACGAGCCGTGTCTCCTCGTCTAATACACAATTAGTTGTTCACTAATCTTTGTGCCACGAGCCGTGTCTCCTCGTCTAATACACAATTAGTTGTTCACTAATCTTTGTGCCACGAGCCGTGTCTCCTTGTCTAATACACAATTAGTTGTTCACTAATCATTGTGCCACGAGCCGTGTCTCCTCGTCTAATACACAATTAGTTGTTCACTAATCTTTGTGCCACGAGCCGTGTCTCCTTGTCTAATACACAATTAGTTGTTCACTAATCTTTGTGCCACGAGCCGTGTCTCCTCGTCTAATACACAATTAGTTGTTCACTAATCTTTGTGCCACGAGCCGTGTCTCCTTGTCTAATACACAATTAGTTGTTCACTAATCTTTGTACCACGAGCCGTGTCTCCTTGTCTAATACACAATTAGTTGTTCACTAATCTTTGTGCCACGAGCCGTGTTTCCTTGTCTGATACACAATTAGTTGTTCACTAATCATTGTGCCACGAGCCGTGTCTCCTTGTCTGATACACAATTAGTTGTTCACTAATCTTTGTGCCACGAGCCGTGTCTCCTTGTCTAATACACAATTAGTTGTTCACTAATCTTTGTGCCACGAGCCGTGTTTCCTTGTCTAATACACAATTAGTTGTTCACTAATCTTTGTACCACGAGCCGTGTCTCCTTGTCTAATACACAATTAGTTGTTCACTAATCATTGTGCCACGAGCCGTGTCTCCTTGTCTAATACACAATTAGTTGTTCACTAATCATTGTGCCACGAGCCGTGTCTCCTTGTCTGATACACAATTAGTTGTTCACTAATCTTTGTGCCACGAGCCGTGTCTCCTTGTCTAATACACAATTAGTTGTTCACTAATCATTGTGCCACGAGCCGTGTCTCCTTGTCTGATACACAATTAGTTGTTCACTAATCTTTGTACCACGAGCCGTGTCTCCTTGTCTAATACACAATTAGTTGTTCACTAATCATTGTGCCACGAGCCGTGTCTCCTTGTCTGATACACAATTAACATACAATAAATAAATAAAAAAAGTTCAATTTTGTTGACGAGTGTTATCATTCCTAAGCCATTTAAATTATTTTTACCGCCATACTGTTCTTTAAAAAGTACTTCTTTTCGAAATAAACGTACTGTATCAATAATTTTGACACTCACTATACTCGGAGAGCTAGTAACCGCACTGTTCATCAAGTGTTTTATGCACCTTGACATTTTGCTGTAATGTACCTCTTGGGTAGATAAGAAGGTAAGTATGTGTTGGCTAGACATACCATGGAACACCAGGTGATGCACATAGGAAAAAGGCGCGAAAAAATATTTCCCAAAAATAGAGTTTTATTCAGAAGCCAACTATCATTAATATACAAAAAGTGGAAATTAAGGCAAATTTACAATGAACAATAAATAAGGCAGATACTTTTAAGTGGGTTTGAAATGTATATACAAAAGTACCTAGTTTTTTATTGTTAATATTAAAAGAAGTGCTTTATTCACGCTGCGATTTAAACAGCGTCTTCAATAAACATATTTGAAAATAATTACAAGAGGGCAGACTCTTTTGTGGGGTTTAATTATCAGAAAACATGAAAATAAATGTTGCCTATGATAGACTGCAATACACTGCGCGTAACCGTAAGAGTGAGTGAGAGAAGCGCGCAGTTGTGGTTCTTCTCTGCACTCTCATTGGTTCTTGCTCATATGATCTTGTACAGCTGTTCCGGTTTAAATGGCAGCGTAAAAAAAGCTCTCATTTAATATTAGAATAAATACAATTATTTTATTTCTTTTTTACTTGTTGTACCCCTTAAAAGTGTCTGAATTATTTATTATTCATTGTAAAATTGTCCTAATTTTACATTAATAATAGTTGGCTCCTGATTAAAACTCTATTTTTGGGCAATATTGTTTTGCACCCCTAAGCGCAGTACCTGGTGTTCCAAGGTATGTCCAGCCAATATATATATATATATATATATATATATATATATATATATATATATATATATATATATACCTTCTTATCTACCCAAGAGGTACATTACAGCAAAATGTCAAGGTGCATAAAACACTTCATGAAAAGTGCGGTACCAGCTCTTGGACAACTGTATATGCTTTCATATTTCCAAGATTTGGTACTATCAAATCTCGTTATCTCTCTGACGTCAAAAGCTGCTTCCCTTCTTATTAGTAATCATGGAGGAATCCCGCTAAAAGTGACATTATGAAACATTTAAAAGCCATTTCGTATATTTCTTAATTGGATTAAATAGCATTACATCAGCTTGATAAAACAGCTGTCAGCGATTGGTCAATTTAAACCTCCTTCGGAATATTTTTAAATAATTATACAGAAATTATTTTCTAGTGTTTATTTTAATAATGCCTTTTAGAAATTATAGTAATTTATTTTATTTATTTATAATGTCATGTATTTGTTCATTATGGCAACGAAAATACTTCGAATTAAGATAAATTAAAAACACTATCACATTTATAAAAATTTAGCCAATCTACGTTTCTCGTTTTAAATGTTTTTTTTTATCCTACGATTCTGATCTTATGATGTTAATATTTTAAAATATTTCATTCACTTATTTTATATATATACATAATATATATATTTAAACGTCCATTATTATTAACTAAGAATTTTTTGGATGGGTTTTTTACAGGTTATCACCCTTTTTTTAGTGAGGATAGGGGAGAAGCAGTAAAATGACCTAATAACTCTAAGCCTTGTGCGTATATAAGGGGGGGGGGCTGAGGGGACTCCTGCCAAGTTTGATTTGACTGGTAAATGTGTTATAAGCCTCTTAAAAATAAATTAAATAAGATTACTTAGTTCATAAAAAATATTTTAAGTGTAATAGCGTTTTAATTGGCTAAAACTGTTCCAAGTTCTAAATTGTTAGTATTCCATACACCGGAAATGGTGTCAGCCCCCCCTCCCTCTTTTCTTTAGCACGTGCAGTTTAGTAGGAAAAGCTTGTGTAATTCCAGGCAACCAGGTGCAAAGCACCTCGAGAATTTCTCACTAACCACCATAAAAACAAATCAAAATAACAAATAAATAAAGGATAATGGATTTCCTATATTAACTGTAATATATATATATATATATATATATATATATATATATATATATATATATATATATATATATTCACGGGCTTTTGTAAGAAATGAGTTGCGTATTAGGATGCATAATTGTAACTATTTGTTGCGCAATGCTTTAACTGAGGAATGCGCTAATGCCTGACTCCTAGCTACTTAATTCAGTCGGAGTGTAAGAAACGCAACTACTTGCAAATAGCTGCCTCGTGCCGACGAACATACGCCACGAATTTCAATGCCTAAGGGAGTTAGGACATCGCTCTCGGCTGTCGTAAACCGGGAGGCGGCTTCACGTAATGCGGGGGCGTGTGATGGAAGGCGTATGAAGGAAGGCGTATTAATGCGCTTCTGTTACATATAGAATGGATCTAGACCGAAATATCAAAACATCTACTAATTCTTCCAATCTGTAAGTAAGAAATTTGGAAATTTTAGTAGCTTGTGCGAGATTATTAGCGGATTTCCTCCCTCCCCCCTTTTAATGTTCCCTCAATACAAAAAAAATACATTCACTACTAGAGGCCGAAAGTCTTAATTTCTCTAACCAAAACTCTCTTAATCTCTCCATATATATATATATATATATATATATATATATATATATATATATATATATATATACAGTTTGGCCCAGATAAGCGAGCCACAAGAGAAATAACTACTAAAGGATATCAACATTTTCCAAAGGGGCAAAATTGTAGTTCTCCTCGTGAAACATAAAATGGTGCCCTCGGAAATGAAAGAAATAACACTTCTAAGGGCTCAAATAGACATTTGAAGGGAAGGGTTTCCTTTTAGCGCGGTTCCTCCCTCCCCCATAGGGAGGAACCCCGCTTATAGGGTTGATACAATGAAACAATCCGGAAGTGCCGACTAGAAAATTTCGCGTTTCAGAACCCCTAGAGACCGAAAATAACGGTGGTTCAAATTTGTATATATATATATATATATATATATATATATATATATGTATATATTTATTTATATATATATATATATATATATATATATATATATATATTTGTCTGTTCGCTCTCTAGATAGAAGAGGAATGGTCCGATTTTGATGAAATTTGGTACAAAAATCCTTCGTCCAATTTGAAAGGTCAAGTTCGTTAACCAGCAAAATCCGCCTACTGGAAGATGGCGTTTGGGGCGAAATTCGCGCAAAAAAAATCGTAACGCTTACGTTTTTGAGTTCATAAGCTTGTAAGTACTCGTTTTATATGATTCCTGGGCTAGGAAAACGAATGAAACCATTTTGAAGGCGATCGCTTTAACCGTTTTCGAGAAAATTGGAAAAATAGTTTTTGAATACCGTTTTTGGTTTGGGTACTTAGAATTACGGGATTCAGTTGAAACTTTATCTGCATGTTCTACTTACATTAAAACTAATATGTTGAAAGTTTTGTTACGTTTGGAGTTAAGGAAGGGTTAGAATAAAATATTTTATGAGCATACATGAAAAGTTTTGGGAAGTTCGTATACGTTCATTAATATCTCGAACACGGTTGGGAAATCGTGGTAAGTGGATAGAAACTATTTGAAACCTTACTAAATTCTCTACAAAAACGATTCTAAAACTATTTTTGATTAGGTTATGTCAATCGGAGAAATAAGTGCTTAAAACTTCAAATACGTCTGTTTTGTTCTTATGAACGGGTTTTTGTCGTTCTTGTTGTAATTTTCGTTTTTTATTGCTTTTTATTTTTGTAATTTCTTATGTTGCGAAAATTTTGTGTGTAAAACAGGATATGAAAAATGAGGCCAATTTTCTGTTGCTAGAAATAATATAAATTTTGGGAACTTTCATTAATATCTCGAAAACTGTTGAGAATTTTGGTAAACGGAAGAATACCATTAGAAAGCTTATTAAATTCTCTACATAAAAGGTTCTAATGAAAGTTTTGATTAGGCGATGTCAATCGGAGAAATAAGAGCTTAAAGCTTTAAAGTAATTGATTTCGCTTATTCGAAGTGTTCTTTTTGTCTGTATTTTATTCCTTGTTATTTTTTAATTGCTTATAGTTGGATAATGTATTCGAAAATAAAACAGGTTAAGTAAAATAACAAAAACAATTTATTGTTAGAAACATAGAGTTCCAAGATTCCAAGACCTTGTAACTAGCGGGACGGTTTCTAGTGTTGCCGACCCTTCCAGGTAAGATTGTAAATCCTACCTTTCAAGACTGGTGGAACCAAAATATAACTGTCAGGGTTCGGTCACTGCTACTTAATAAAACTACATTTTATCGTAAAAATGGTTTTATTGTGCCGACGTTTCGGCTTGAACTTCAAGCCTTCATCAGGGCTGTAAATACAAGTAGGACATATTTAACACTAATATATGCACATATCTATGTAAATATATCTAACATATATATATATATATATATATATACATATATAATATATATATATATATTTATATATATGCATATACACATACACATATACACGCACACATATGTACATATATATGCCCACATACATACACATATGGGGTATGTATTATTAAGTAGCAGTGACCTAACCCGGACAATCCCTACCTTGCATCATCAACGGTCAACGATCTCCTCTCAACAAAATAATAACTGCTTCTATTTTAATCTTTCGAAATTAGACTAGGGATAAGAACGGAACCGCGCTAAGATGAGGCAGTTCCTGCGAGTCGGACTTTTTATTTATCCATATTTTGCATTATATTTTTGAAAGTCTCTAAAAAAGCAAGGAAGAACCGTGCAAACAGGATTTCAATGCGCCTGGTAGTTCTTTGCAAAAACTTCATAAAATTATATATTGTACAAAACATTTTTTCGCGAAAAAATAGTATCTTTTATAAATATGTAGAATTGGGTATTTAGAAGGCTGAATTATTTTGAAGTGTCGTATTTTTCTTAAATTTCTAAACGTTATTTTGAATATAAATATCTAACCGAATGATTCATAGCTATTGGCACTTCATTTATAGAAATACCAGTTATAAGACAGACCAGTACGTTTCTTATGTAGCGACTAGTTGGTGACCTTGTATCCTGGAGAACAAGCCCTTGTTATTATTGTGGCACATGTCAACCCAATCAGCTGACGATGACAGATAGAGAAATGCCGCCAAGTTCCCGCCAGAAGTTACGTGAGTGTTTGGCAATAAGAGGAAAATAGAGCTTCAAGACTCGCTCTCTAAAAAGTCATATTTGTCTAATGAGGTATTGGGCTGGAAGGAGGCTTATGCTAATGCCACTTTCTCCTTACCCACAACCATTCCGAGGCATTTTAGTCGCCTAGTAATAGTACTAGGCTTTTTAGTCGCCTACTAATAGTACAAGGCATTTTGCTCGCCTACAAATAGTACTGGGCATTTTGTTCGCCTACATCTATTCGTAGGCATTTTACTTGCCTAAAACTATCCCTACGTATTTACTCGCCTACTACTATCCCTAGACATTTTACTCATCTACAACTATCCTTAGGCATTTACTCGCCTACTACTATCCCTAGACATTTTACTCGCCTACAACTATCCCTAGACAGTTTACTCCCCTACTACAATTCCTAGACATTTTACCCGCCTATTACTATCCCTAGACTTTTTACTCGCCTATTACTATCCCTAGACATTTTACTCACCTACAACTATTGCTAGACATTTTATATGCCTACTACTATCCCCAGCCATTTGACTCACTTACTACTATCTCCGGCCATTTTAGTCGCCTACTAATATCCCATGCAATTTACTTTGCGTTTTCGGAATTTCATCAGTAGAGCATTATTAAGGCCATAATCTCGCCAAAAACTCACTAGACGGCGGATACTGATGTTTTTATCGTCAAAACGAAGGAAATTTACAAGGAATATGGACCTGTGACGTGATATAACTATATACGTGTCTATCGTCACTCATTGATGAATCCATAAGATGGGCACACGGAAATTATTATCTTTAGTTCTTTCATAATAATGTAGTTTTTGAAAGAATCGTTTGTTTGGTATTTGGCTCTTTGGCGACCTATTTTCCAGTCGGTATGTATCCCAATAGTTCCTAAAATATCTGCAAAGAAAATACTGTCAAAACATCCTGTGGTTTTTTAGCTCGGGCTGAACTTCCGGCTGGATCGTGTTTATTATGAATTACATTTCTGTCAGGAATCTTATCCATTCGTGGTATTTGGTTTAGTCTTCCACTAAAGCATTAGATTCGATTGTTGTGAGCTGACCTAAGTAGTCAATTAAAAATTAAATATTAAAAATCTGCCATAATTGGCATGCAGCTATTTATTTATCTGAAGATATTTCATTATAACAAAGATTATATGTGTATTCTATGTGGAATACATTTTTGGAAAAAGTCTAGAATTATTCTGAACTGTCAATAATGATGGAATGCCAAGGGAACAGCTGCTCCCACCGAGATATCTTCAAAGCATACATGACACGAGAAACCTCTATGCATTACCTCCTATTGCGTCATCATTCCTTTTGATGACGATTCAATTGAAACGAATCCCCATTGAATAATGCAGAAGACGAACAATGCGGAACTGGTTATTAGGGCTGGATGTGTAGGATCGAGAGCTGATTGGACGATAGTTGTATATTAATCGGCGTCGGAAAGACTTTCTCTGCTCGCGCCGTTTTGACCTTTTGGCGGGAAGGGAGTTGTCATCGGCCACACATTGCTTACACTTTCTACTTCCTTAGAGACAATGCTCAATGCTCAGTCCTCTATGCTATAATCATGCTGATGGACATGGCATAGCGAGGAATGTTTTTAAATTCTATTATTATTTCCACATCGAATTAACCCTAAACATGGGCGCATAAAGGGGGGGGGGGGTGAGGGGCTGCTTAAAATATTAATTAACCCTAGTTAACTGACTAATTCGTCTTTACGACGAATACTGCTCGGATTTGTAATTACCCAGCGATGAGCGATCATTGTAGAAGGCTAACCTTCCAGATATTCTCAGGTACTAGTCTATTACCTACAAGCAGCAGGAAGAAGAAGATCAGTGTCGCACAGTGGATACAAGTGCGGAAAAAATTAAATTTTCGGAAGCGCTCCATCAATCTCGAAAAATTATATCCTGATTTTAGACTGATTCAAGTTTTTTTTTTTTTTTTTTTTTTTTTTTTTTTTTTTTTTTTTTTTTTTTTTTTTTTACGGCGCATCTACTTCTAGGTCATTAGCGCCGACATCCAGGGTACAACGAGGAATTTTCCCAATGAGCCCTGAGATGAGAAAATTGCTGCCGGAGGTGGGGATCGAACCCACCATCTCCCGCTTATGAATCCAAGGCGCTAACCATTAGACCACGGGAGACCCCCCGTCCTACCTCATGGGTAGGTCTTATCAATTTTTGGATCAATACAAAATATCCGGAAATACGAGTTTTGTGGCTAGTTGGCCTCCTTCTTATTGTTATTATTCAACTTTTATATATATATATATAAACACTACAGTATGTATCAATAATGTAAGTGTATTGTATCTCCTAATAAATAAAAATAATAAATATATATATATAAACACTACATTTACTAGATGAGTCATTTTGATTGGTCATGCAATTTCAATTCAAAATTCCTACTACATATAACATTTGCTAGTGATGTTATGACTTTTGTAGCTATAAGTAGAGAATACATTTAATGAACTTAATGTTACTTTATATATATATTAGTACCAAATATATTTTTCGTTACTGAGGTTGGAAAAAGTTATTGCTAATGTGCTGACATCATGATGAAATCCTCCTAGAATAATATATGGATGTTTTGACTTGAGATCTTATTGACATATGAACGTAACACAATCGCATCAACCGACAGCTGTAAATGGTTCGTAAATCCCTAGAAATGCAGGGAATGAAGTAGGTTATCAAGGAAGCAGTGGAAATATGCTAATTTGAAGTAGATCGTTGCGTTAACCTTGTGAAACACCATGTGTGGGCACCAAAGCTTGCAGGAATTGGTGCAATATAGACCCAATATCCCGTACGAATCTTGTCAATAGAAGGGAAACCTGTTCCAAAATATATAACTTCAACAACAAACCAGAAGTTTGGTAAAGTTATTAGGACCATGTGTGTTGTAGTTTCTTGTTGACATTTATATAAAAAAATGTGGCAGGGATCGCGTCAACAAATATATATATATATATATTTATATGTATATGTATATGTAACTTGTTATGTAGCATCCTCATCAGAAACTCGGTAGAAATCCTGCCCAGGCAATGAGGACAACATTTCGCTTATTTTCGCACCAAGATTTGGTGTAAAAATAAGCGAAATTGGTCAATTATGAGTGGGGATTTATTTCGGGAATACATTTTTTTCAAAAATAATTGAGTCTTCAGTTTATCTGTATGTATAAAAATCACTTGTATCACTTGTGGTGTGTGTGTCTGTTCCTTAAACATACAAATCCTCACCGTTTGACCGATTTTGACCAAACATTGAATACAAGTAGGTCATGCTCCGGGAAGTCTCATAGGCTAGGTCAAAAACGTCTACCAGCTCTCTGTTTGTATGTTTGTTCCTTATACAAATCCACACCAGGTACAGTGTAAACTCTATGAGGGACAAAATCACATTTTATTTCTAGTAGTTCAAGGACTGCCATCATAGTGGAAATTAACCACAATTAAAAATAATACTATGAAATAGATACAGTACGGTAACAGCTGTTCTGTTATCGTCCTAGCAACGCATGCTGCCTAGGCCTGCATGCTCTAACCAACTAAAAATTCAAACCTCTCTAAAAATAAATAAACATTTGAATGTGAAAAAAACCTTTCTTAGCGAGTGTTTACAGTGTAAAGGTAGTGTCCATGATAAATGTCAAATTTTCTGTCAATTGGTTTGTGCTGGGCGATAATAAGTCAGCGAGTGAGTGGTATTTCACAAATATGTATAGTATTATTATTATTATTATTAAATTTTAACGTCCATTTACTATTATTATTTTAGGACGGGTTATCTATAGGTTACCACCCTTTTCAAGCCAGGATAGGGCTGATGCCTTTTCTTTTTTCGAAAGAAAAGCCACCACCCCTAGTGGGAATGGAACCCACGACCTTTGGCACGGAGTGTTAAGTGCTCACGCCTTAACCATTTCGGCCATCGGGTCTCCTAAGTGTATAGTAGATTAATTTTTGGTAAATGTGAAGCCGAGGGTTCTAGGCACCGATTATTTTGAAATTTTGCACTACAGCGTCTTTTGATAAACTAAACACGAATCCGTTAAAAAAAAACTCGCTCTCAACTAGGAGAAAGAAGTTATTAAGCACTAAAGTTCACTGTTATGGAGGTCATAAAAGTTAACGTAAACAGCGTATTAATAAACATGCATATTAAAAAGAATGTCTGGAGAGCTTTTTGGCAGAATTGCTATGCGTTTCCGCTCGCTGAAGAAGATATCAAAACTCTAGTCAATCCAACTCGCTGTTAAGGATAGAATTCCGATGTTATGGAGGTTATAAATAGTTTACCAACATTTCAAACGAGAGTTCTTTGTTTCCCAATGTTAGATGTCTGCGCATGCGCATGTTTACAAATACACTGTTTACGCCAACTTTAACCTCGATAACAGTGAACTTAGTGCTTCATAACTTCTTCCGTAGTTGGGAGCGAGTTTTTTTTTTAACGGATTCGTGTTTAGTGCATCAAAATACGATAGAGTGCAAAAATTCAAAATAATCGGTGTCTAGAACCCTCGTCTTCAAATTTACCTACTTTTTTCCTTGAAAGATTCACATATTTATTCATATATTATTGGTAGATTTTATCCATGTTGTTCGATCTAGGGCTTTAGCTCTACCAAGCGGTATATCCATGTTGTGCTATCTAGGGCTTTAGCTCTACCAAGCGGTATATCCATGTTGTGCTATCTAGGGCTTTAGCTCTACCAAAGCGGTATATCCATGTTGTGCTATCTAGGGCTTTAGCTCTACCAAGCGGTATATCCATGTTGTGCTATCTAGGGCTTTAGCTCTACCAAGCGGTATATCCATGTTGTTCTATCTTGGGCTTTAGCTCTACCAAGCGGTATATCCATGTTGTGCGATCTAGGGCTTTAGCTCTACCAAGCGGTACATCCATGTTGTGCTATCTAGGGCTTTAGCTCTACAAAGCGGTATATCCATGTTGTGCTATCTAGGGCTTTAGCTCTACCAAGCGGTATATCCATGTTGTGCTATCTAGGGCTTTAGCTCTACCAAGCGGTATATCCATGTTGTGCTATCTAGGGCTTTAGCTCTACAAAGCGGTACATCCATGTTGTGCTATCTAGGGCTTTAGCTCTACAAAGCGGTATATCCATGTTGTGCGATCTAGGGCTTTAGCTCTACCAAGCTGTATATCCATGTTGTGCTATCTAGGGCTTTAGCTCTACCAAGCGGTACATCCATGTTGTGCTATCTAGGGCTTTAGCTCTACAAAGCGGTATATCCATGTTGTGCTATCTAGGGCTTTAGCTCTACCAAGCGGTATATCCATGTTGTTCTATCTTGGGCTTTAGCTCTACCAAGCGGTATATCCATGTTGTGCGATCTAGGGCTTTAGCTCTACCAAGCGGTACATCCATGTTGTGCTATCTAGGGCTTTAGCTCTACAAAGCGGTATATCCATGTTGTGCTATCTAGGGCTTTAGCTCTACCAAGCGGTATATCCATGTTGTGCTATCTAGGGCTTTAGCTCTACCAAGCGGTACATCCATGTTGTGCTATCTAGGGCTTTAGCTCTACAAAGCGGTATATCCATGTTGTGCTATCTAGGGCTTTAGCTCTACCAAGCGGTATATCCATGTTGTGCTATCTAGGGCTTTAGCTCTACCAAGCGGTATATTAAACTTATGGAGGAAATATTTGTAAACATGAGATATCTTCAAAACATTCTTTAAATTGCCAATATGGTGAATTAAATTTTAGCTATCAGCTGTTGGGTTGATAGTTTAAGGATAGAAAACTGCTTGGTCATCTCCGCCCTAAGAGTTTAGGTAGTTAAATTGTGCGAGTTTAATGTTAGGCTGGAGAGTGTTTTCAGTATTTTCTATTAAAGACTGTGTTTCTAAAATTGCATTTGTTAGAATCTTGCTTTGGAAAATATTATTATTGCATAGATATAAGAACTAGATTCAGATGTCCGTAAAAATGAAAGGAAAACATACATAAAACTTGTATATATTCATTATATTATTTATTTTATTTTTATTTATTTTTTCATTACATTTGACATGTTAGTCATTCATACTTCTTCTTCTTTTTTTCTTTTTTTTTTCTCTCTTATTTTCTTTTCTTTTCTTTTTTTTCTTCTTGTTTTGTTTATTGTTTTTTTGTTTATATATTTTTATTTATTTATTTTTATATCTCGTTTATTTTTTGTAATATATACTATGGATTACGCTATATTTGATTAGGACCATCGACTATCAGCTGTTGTTCTATCAGCTGTAGTGATCCCATCTGTGCCTATATCTGCTTAGCTGTCTCTATATCTATGAATTGCATACAGAGAGAGCTGTAGTCAGGAATCTAGTGTCAGTGTCTCTTCCACACCAGACGCTGTGTCTCATCTTTATTCATGATCTCTAGCTGGTTTCTGCTTAGTCCAACGCCATAATACACTGTTCTTTGTCACTATTTCTCTCGGATCTTTGTTAGGAAAAATACTTTTCTACTAAGGAATTCGGAATTTTACTTACAAATATCTTATGCGGGTGAATTTCACATTTACCGTTGTTTTTTTTTTTTTTTTTTTTTTCGTTTTTAACGGCGCATCAACTATTTTGCTATTAGTGCCGGGCTATCCACAGGTTGCCACCCTTTTATAATGCCAACAGCACGTAGTCGGTCACCCATTCAGGTTCTGACCACGCCCGACGTTGCTTAACTTCGGTGATCTACGGGAACCGGTGTATTCAACGTGGCTATGGCCGTTTGCCGTTGTTTAATGTAAAATAAATTTCGCTTCTTGAAACCGAAGAGGTCATTATATAATATTTTTTTTTTCATTTATTTAAGAAACTGTATTAAGATATAATATCGGTTATTTAGATTTCATAACAATGAAGAAAAGGCCAATCAGGTCTCCCAGTTCCAAATATAGTTTATTCATTAAAATCAATATTTCTGTTTAAAGGAAATCTCTGGAGAAAGATTTAAAAAGTCACTGAGCATCAAGATATAATTAAATATCCAATGCCAGCATCACTATATCTCACTCGATGAATAATTTCACAGTTTAAAAATATTATCATATTTTAAATCTGTGCCCCGGAGGTAAAGGACACCATGTCACATATTTGTAATTGTTCAGAAAAGCCAATTTTCCATAACTTTGAACTATTAAAATCTGTTTGTTCGTTACTTATAGAAACAGTTTAAAGAAAAATGTTTCCCATTGTTATTGACATTGCTAGATAATTGTAAGTATTGATCATAGCCAAACAAAACCAAGTCCTCCACATGGTGTCTTCTATCTCTAATGAAAACAGACAAGATTTTATATTTCACTGTCTTGTCTTCGTTATTTATAGGAACAGGACATAGTGCTCTATACCATTATATGGATCGAAAAATCCACAATAAGAACATGTTGTTAAGCCAATTTAATAAAAAAAATAGACTTGGTGTCCTTTACATCCGGGGTACAGAAATGATTTATCACATTCTCATGTTCTTCGTTCCAAGTATACAAATATATGTTTTAATTTGGTAAATATGACAATTAGAACCATAATTGTTCCTTGGCAGTAATGGATGTGATAACCCTCCTGAAACCTCCTCATTACTCAGTTCGACTGATGTCTTTCTTAAAAATCTTAAATCACCAATGAAAAAGTCATTTCCCTTAAAAACATCCGAATAGTAATTTATGACAATCCCAATGCTAGGATCATGGGCGTATATAGAAAATAATTTCGGGGGGGGGGCTGGGACCATTTCCGGGATATGGAATACTATCTATCTAGAACTTTTAGTAGTTTTAGTCAACTAAAACACTATAGTGTTTTAGCATGGGCGTACATAAGGGGGGCTGCAGCCCCCCCCCGAAATTTTTACTTGATCGGTAAAATGTATCATAAACGCCTTAAAAATAAAATAAATAAGATCACATAGTAGTACTAAGTTAGTACATATAAAATATTTTATTTTAGATGGTATATAACATCTGGAGCCCCCTCAGCCCCCCTTATATACGCCCATGCTAAGAGTGTTTTAATAATCTGAAAAAACTAGCACTTATCAACTCAATATAAAATAGATATTTTAATTTTTAGTACACCTACAGATCACTTTACTTATTTGAGAATTATAAAATTTAAATATGAAAATATATAAAGTAATGAAATGGAAAAGGAATATTAGATCGATATTCTACAAGTAAATAGGTATACAAACTGTTAGTTCAAACGCGATTGGAGACCATGGGTTTTGGGTTCTTTACCCTACCTACATCAATGTGCAGGGTCGTCACATCTCAGAACCGGGGCCAGGACCAGATTTCGGGGGCCCACATCTCAGAGCCGGGCCCAGGACCAGATTACGGGCACCCACATCTCAGAACCAGGGCCAGGACCAGATTACGGGGGCCCACATCTCAGAACCGGGCCCAGGACCAGATTACGGGGGCCCACATCTCAGATCCAGGCCCAGGACCAGATTACGGGCACCCACATCTCAGAACCAGGGCCAGGACCAGATTACGGGGGCCCACATCTCAGAACCGGGCCCAGGACCAGATTACGGGGGCCCACATCTCAGATCCAGGCCCAGGACCAGATTACGGGCCCCCCACATCTCAGAACCGGGCCCAGGACCAGATTTCGGGGGCCCACATCTCAGAACCGGGCCCAGGACCAGATTACGGGGGCCCACATCTCAGAGCCAGGCCCAGGACCAGATTACGGGCCCCCCACATCTCAGAGCTGGGCCCAGGACCAGATTACGGGGCCCCACATCTCATAACCGGGCCCAGGACCAGATTACGGAGCCCCCACTTCTCAGAGCCAGACTGAAAATTCTAGTTCTTTACTATAGGACTTTGGATATTTTAAAATTATTTTCATCTTGAGTTTTGTGCGAAATGAGAATAAAAGCCGACAATCGGTGCAGCCAACTTTCGGTACTTGTAGTTTTATTACGGCTCCTAATGAAATATACTATTCTGGGACTGCACTTGTTTTGTCGTTTATGTAAATTTTAAAAAAAATATATAGTTCCAATTCAAATAAATATAGGCTACGCCCGTCTATATTTCTAAACCCCATTCTTATTACAAGCTCATAACCTATACATTTTTTTCCAATTAGCCCGGCAGTCCCCCCCCCCATGTGCGGCGTGTAGTAGTGAGTTTAAGAATCTGCTGATAAAGGTCCTGAACCGGTCCTAAAGTATCGACTCAGATAAATTACTTTCACCCATGGATTAGGTTCCTGTAACAGCTGGAGAGAAACCTCTACCTCCTAGGATTAACTCTCAAGGTTCCTATATCAGAGATTAGGAATAGCTAGACTAGGATCTATAGGTATTATGTCATGGTATAGTCTAGCTGGACGGTGGACGACAAATGGTACAGTAGGTATATATATATATATATATATATATATATATATATATATATTATTGTAAGTATGTGGGGATGTTGTCTAATACTGAAAGAGGAATAGGGCCATGTGAACGATGGTGGTCTTTTAAAAAAAACGAAACACACATTTTTATAACTCCTTGTGTGTGTATGTGTGTATATATATATATATATATATGCATATATATATATATATATATATATATATATATATATATATATGTATATATATATATATATATATGTATATATATATATATATATATATATATATATATATATATATATCCCAGAGGGTAAAACAATCCCAGAGGGTGGAATTAAGCAACCCCACTACCGGAAAACATCAATAAAAATATATATAAGGGGGCGAGGTTAGCTCAGTGGTAGAGCACTGGACTAATAAGCTGGAGGCCTGAGTTCAAATCCCGAGCATAGTACTAAAGATTTTTTCTTCTAGTGTCTTCGTTCATGGGTTGAATTCGGCCTCCCTGACCGTCCCTAGGCCAAGCCAGCCTTTAATTAATTTAATAATGGGTACCTTGATTGGTGCTAATGACTCTAGCAGTCGAAGCAGCCAAGGGGAAAATCAGGGGAGCATAGTACTGTCCACACTATCTCCCTAGTGTGCCGTATGGTCATGAATCAGATACCTCTATAGTATCTGCCCCTCAGGGCCCTCGTGGCCTGTTACGGGACTGATTTTTTTTTCTGATATATTTATATATATATATATATATATATATAATTCTCGAGTCACAGTGTATGTAAACACACTCCGAAACGGCTTCACTGAATTTCATGAAATTTTGTGTGTATTTTTCGTAGGACTGAGAATAGGATGTTAACTGTTTCCATACCCCTAAGCGATAAGGGAGGTTCGCCCCAAAAAGAAGTTTGTTTCATTTTTTTGGGTGTCACTTCTCAGCCAGTAAAAAGCACGGAGTAGGGATGAGAACGAAGCCGGTCTCCTGTCTTTATCACACAATAAGCTATCTCACACTTCCTAGACCGTTTTCGGCCATTATTATTACCACAGATTTGCCAATCGAATTCAAACAAGTTCAGTTTCCAATTAGATTGGGATTCGCCATGACAATCAATAAGTCGCCAGGCCAAACGATGTCTGTTTGTGGCATAGATTTGGGCACACCGAGGTTTACACACGGACTGTTTATACATGGCGCATTCTCGCCTGGGTATTCCATCCGGTTTGTTGGTGTAGGCGAAAGATGGACTAACCAAAAATATCCTACACTCCATTGTACTAAGATTTTGGTATTGTTTTTTTGTTTTTTATATTGTCATTATTAGAGATTTAGAGACCATTTACAAGAAGAGAAGAAGTAGTACTGACACGTTTAAGGATTGGACACACTAGACTTACACACTCATTCCTAATGACCAGAGAACAAGCACCGATTTGCCCAATATGTAACACGTTTTTAACGATTAAACACTTACTAACGGACTGTTTAAGACTTAACTCATTTCCCCTCCCAGCTATAAATCTAACAGAGTTGTTAGCAGAAGGAAGCCAATTTATAGATTTTGTTTTTAGATACTTGAGGAAAATTGGACTATTTGAAGAAATATGATGTATATATATGGTTTCCTATGTTTGTATACGAGCTTATCTGTTTGTGTATGTGTATATGTGTATGTATATTTATTTTTCTGTTTACGACCTCCTATCATTAATAAATATGTACAAACTATGATTTGAAATTCATAAAGATCTAAGTCTATAATTGTATTTACAGACTGCCCTATCTGCCTCTGTGTTGTTCCTACCTTTTTATAGTCACTGCAAATTGTATTAGTAATTTTTTTTTTATTTTAATATTTTTTTTAATTATTTCATTTTCAAATTTGTTAACAATTGTTTACTATTGTTTCTTCTTATGTATGTATTTTAAGTGATGAATTGCCCTTGTCGCGGTCTCACTAATAAACAAATAAATAAATAAATAGAGACCATTTTAAATATATTAGTTTAGAAAATAAAGTACAATGCATTACAAAAATAGGTGTTACGTTATTTTTATAGGCCGTCATTGTTCAGAGCGCTGTATTCCTCTTTCAGTCCTAGACCATATCCCCAAAGACTTACAATAAGTTAGTTATTTTTTATTTGACTACCAAATTAATCACTAGAAATAATCTATATGGCAAAACAACGGTTGCCGGGCCAGCTAGTAAATATGTGTATTTATTACCACTATGAGTATGAGAGCCACATACCATTCTATCAGAGTTTATGTTCATAATTTAGTTACTTCAACAAGGACATTATCGGCGTTGGCAGTTGCCTTGTAGGAATTTCTTAGAGCTGCCAAGAAATTATTGATATTTATGAAAGCAAGCCGGTGTTCATGAGGACATCCAGAACAACAAAACAACAAAGATTGTAAAATCTTTAGGGGTTACCTTCAAAAGCACCAGTCTGTTCATGTATTTGGGCAGAATAATTTCAGCTGAGCCGGACATTTAAGCCCGAATTGCTCCCGTGAATAGATGTCTGTTTAGGGTGCAGAAAATGTTCCAGCCTGACCAGTACTTGGGATGGGTGACCGCAAGAGACCATACATCTAAATGTTGTTGGCTATGTTAAAAATAGGTGGCTAAACTACTGATCTACAGTCTTTTATGAATTTTGTGTTTTTCCGAGTTCAAAAATGATATCCATTCACCTCATTGAGGAATTGTTACATGGGAAAGTGGAAAGTTTACTGATAAAATTGTTAAAAATTAATTAGGTAATTCTTACATTACTTTAAATTTTAATAGGGAACTAAGGAATATTTATTTACATATTATTTTCATAAAAATTAAATATACCTTCCGCAGTAAAATTAGAAAGCATGACAAAGAAAACAAACCGGATAAGACATGAATAATTCAATCTCAGAACGCAGATATGGAGGAATGCCATGGGCGTTATAAGGGGGGTATGAGGGGGCTGCAGCCCCCCCCCCCCCTTAATTTTGAGTTAAGCGGTAAAAATATGTCATAAAAAGCTTAAAAATAAATTAAATAAGATCACTAAGTTCAGAAAAAAATATTTTTTTTTTGGGGAGTACTAGCGTTTTAGTTGGCTAACTTTTCCAAGTTCTAAATTGTTAGTATTCGATACCTCCAAATGCTCCCAGGCCCCCTTCCTCCCGAAATTCTCTCAGCCCTCCAAATTATTCCCTTTATACGCCCAAGAAGAATGGATTCTAAGGAGAGAGAAGTATACAGGAGGATTTGGATGAAGAGTCTCCTGAGAGGTTATTTCACAACGAGAACCTATGAATTCCCCCATCTGTGGGATGACCTTCTTCGGCAGTAATATCTCTTCAAAAAGTTCTCACATGGATGACTGCATAGAGATCCTAAGAGGAATAGGTTAGAGGGCTCGTCCACTATAGTCCGCCCGCAATCAAAAGAACCAGAAAGGGCGTGGCCGGAGGGGAGGTAGGCGTTCCCAAACATGGGCTGGATGCAGCGCGTGCGCACTACCTGGTTCTTTTGGTTGCGGTAATGCTATAGTAGCTGCTATAAGCACAGGGGTAGTCCACTGCAAGCATCTCCACGCTACAAGCTTCGGGCTATAAGCTGCTACAAGCACAGGGGTAGTCCACTGCAAGCATCTCCACGCTACAAGCTTCGGGCTATAAGCGGCTACAAGCACAGGGGTAGTCCACTGCAAGCATCTCCACGCTACAAGCATCGGGCTATAAGCTGCTACAAGCACAGGGGTAGTCCACTGCAAGCATCTCCACGCTACAAGCTTCGGGCTATAAGCTGCTACAAGCACAGGGGTAGTCCACTGCAAGCATCTCCACGCTACAAGCTTCGGGCTATAAGCTGCTACAAGCACAGGGGTAGTCCACTGCAAGCATCTCCACGCTACAAGCTTCGGGCTATAAGCTGCTACAAGCACAGGGGTAGTCCACTGCAAGCATCTCCACGCTACAAGCTTCGGGCTATAAGCTGCTACAAGCACAGGGGTAGTCCACTGCAAGCATCTCCACGCTACAAGCTTCGGGCTATAAGCGGCTACAACATGAGGCTTTGCTTGTAAACACAGCGTTGTACTAAATTTTATTAGCTTTCATTACAAAAAAAATGCATTGAAATCGGTTAAGATTTAGAGGCAGTAGCCTTTTTTGTAGCGAGCAAAATATAATGTCTGGGGCGAGCGAAGAGAAAAATTTAATGTCTGGGCCAAGCGATGAGCGACAGGCTGGAACCTGCAAGCGACGTCGCCCAGTCGCTCATGCCGTTGTAGCTCCTCCCTCATTCCTACTGCACTCCAGCTTGACATTAATGTGAGCGACGTCGCTCTGACGGTTATCGCTCATCGCTCGTATCGTACCCGAGACCTTACGCTAAGCTTACAACCTCACTTAGCTACACTAAGGAGGTTTAAATCCAGTCTGGGGTGGGATGACCTACTTCAACAATAATATCTCTTCAATCACCGAAGTTAAGCAACGTCGGGCGTGGCCAGTACCTGAATGGGTGACCGACCACGTGCTGTTGGCATTATAGAAAAGGGTGGCAACCCGTAGACAGCCCGGCGTTAATAGCCCAAATATTTATACACCGTTAAACACACACAAACAAAATAAAAAAATAAAATATCTCTTCAAAGAGTTCCCTAGTTGGGAGGTTGCAAAGAGATCCTAAAGGGAGAAGGTTATGTCACAAGAAGGACCTTTAATTCCAGTTTACATTACTGAGAATCAGCTGCTAAAATCGAATGTTTATAAATTATTTAAATTTTAACGTCCATTATTAGTAACTACTGAAAAACATCACTTCGACCTTTACTAGTAACACTCCTTCACAAGACCATGATCCCCCCAATACTGACTTACGCCTGCCCTGTGTGGTATGGAACAAACACGACGAACATCAGACAACTTCAGACTTTACAAAACAAAGTGCTACGGATTGCAGCCAACGCTCCTTGGTTCGTTCGGAACACCTTGCTCCATCGAGAACTGGGAGTGGATCCAATCCCATTTCACATCGAAGAACTGACCCGAAGGTATCAAGACAAAGTACCTCTTTCTTCAGCTGCCACGATCTACCGCCTTGGAGAACCTACAGCCAGACGCCTCAAGCCGAGGCTGTATCAAGACAAACTACCTCTTTCTTCAGCTGCCACGATCTACCGCCTTGGAGAACCTACAGCCAGACGCCTCAAGCCGAGGCTGTATCAAGACAAACTACCTCTTTCTTCAGCACACGATCTACCGCCTTGGAGAACCTATAGCCAGACGCCTCAAGCCGAGGCTGTATCAAGACAAACTACCTCTTTCTTCAGCTGCCACGATCTACCGCCTTGGAGAACCTACAACCAGACGCCTCAAGCCGAGGCTGTATCAAGACAAACTACCTCTTTCTTCAGCTGCCACGATCTACCGCCTTGGAGAACCTACAGCCAGACGCCTCAAGCCGAGGCTGTATCAAGACAAACTACCTCTTTCTTCAGCTGCCACGATCTACCGCCTTGGAGTACCTACAGCCAGACACCTCAAGCCGAGGCTGTATCAAGACAAACTACCTCTTTCTTCAGCTGCCACGATCTACCGCCTTGGAGAACCTACAGCCAGACGCCTCAAGCCGAGGCTGTATCAAGACAAACTACCTCTTTCTTCAGCTGCCACGATCTACCGCCTTGGAGAACCTACAGCCAGACGCCTCAAGCCGAGGCTGTATCAAGACAAACTACCTCTTTCTTCAGCTGCCACGATCTACCACCTTGGAGAACCCACAGCCCGACGCCTCAAGCCGAGGCTGTATCAAGACAAACTACCTCTTTCTTCAGCTGCCACGATCTACCGCCTTGGAGAACCTACAGCCAGACGCCTCAAGCCGAGGCTGTATCAAGACAAACTACCTCTTTCTTCAGCTGCCACGATCTACCGCCTTGGAGAACCTACAGCCAGACGCCTCAAGCCGAGGCTGTATCAAGACAAACTACCTCTTTCTTCAGCTGCCACGATCTACCGCCTTGGAGAACCTACAGCCAGACGCCTCAAGCCGAGGCTGTATCAAGACAAACTACCTCTTTCTTCAGCTGCCACGATCTACCACCTTGGAGAACCTACAGCCCGACGCCTCAAGCCGAGGCTGTATCAAGACAAACTACCTCTTTCTTCAGCTGCCACGATCTACCGCCTTGCCCGAGGCTGTATCAAGACATTTTGTTTTAATTATTTTAATGTAAAGAGTACTTAATTTTTTTTTTGTTTGTTTGTTTTCTTTTTCTTTCCATTTGTGAAAAAAAAAAACAATATTTTTTGGTCCAAAATAAAAATATTTGTCTCTCTTGCTCTATTAACTACGAATTTTGGGAGTTTATAAATTAAAATCTATCTCCGGAAGAAGTATATTCGTAATATAAAATAAAATATCTAGCCAACTACTAAAATAAAATAAATTACAGTAAAATCATACTTATCCACAAACCCCCCCCCCCCCCAGATGTTAATATTCTTCTTACGTCCTGAGATGTTATGCAATTACAAACCATTTGAATGCTGTATCGATCATGGAATGTTATTCCACTGTATCTCACATAAGATTCAAATTAAACATTGTTTCGATTCTAAATGATCTGTGTTGTATGCTACTGGTTTACTAATAGTACGGAAGAGGTTGTGGTGAACATTAAACAGATTGTGGTTAGCATCGGTTATACCATGAACTGTGGAATGTGGAATTAGCAATCCATTCTACTATAGGCCCACATACTTATCTTCAGCGAAGAACTTTGTATGTGTATACACTTAAATACATGTATATATATATATATATATATATATATATATATATATATATATATATATAATTTAAATTTTAACGTCCATTATTATTAACTAAGAATTTTAGGGCAGGTTATCTATAGGTTACCACCCTTTTCAAGCCAGGATAGGGCTGATGTATTTTCTATTTTATAAAGAAAAGCCACTAAACCGTAGTGGGAATCGAACCCACGACCCTTGGCACGGAGAGTTAAGTGCTCACGCCTTAACACTCACGGCCTCTCTCTCTCTCTCTCTCTCTCTATATATATATATATATATATATATATATATATATATATATATATATAAATATATATATATATATTTATTTATTTAAATTTTAACGTCCATTTATTATTAACTACGAATTTTAGGACGGGTTATCTATAGGTTACCACCCTTTTCTAGCCAGGATAGGGGTGATGCCTTTTCTTTTTTTCGAAAGAAAAGCCACCACCCCTAGTGGGAATCGAACCCACGACCTTTGGCACGGAGTGTTAAGTGCTCACGCCTTAACCCTCACGGCCATCGGGTCTCCATATATATATATATATATATATATATATATATATATATATATATATATATATATGTATATATATATATATATATATATATATATATATATATATATATGTATATATATATATATATAAATTGTAACTTTTCGTTTTCAACTACTTTATTATACATGTCCGACATGCTTCGTGCCTTTTCGCATCTCTTCAGTGGCATTTCGTATTACTAAGTACTTTATTCACCTCTATGGAGACAGGGTTAAAAAGTATTACCCCAGCCTCCATAGAGAGTACAAGGTGACGAGAAGACTTCCTAACGAGAAGTGCCTCTGAAGAGGTGCGACCACCACACGAAACATGTCGGGCCTAATAAAGGTGCGACCACCACACGAAACATGTCGGGCCTAATAAAGCTGCGACCACCACACGAAACATGTCGGGCCTAATAAAGCTGCGACCACCACACGAAACATGTCGGGCCTAATAAATAAACCGAATGTTTACTACTTAACCGGCCCCCAGCCACCAAAGAATTTCGATCAACACACACACATATATATATATATATATATATATATATATATATATATATATATGTATATATATATATATGTGTGTGTGTGTGTGTGTGTGTGTGTGTGTGTGTGCGCGCGCGTGTGTAGGGGTTGGGTTAGCTAGTAGTTTCAGGATTTTCTCAAATATCTCTAAAACGGTAGGGAAATCGTGGTACATGGACAGTAACCATTCGAAAGTTTAAGAAATCTCCTACAAAAACGTTTCTAAAGTAATTTTCAGTAAGTTGATCACATTCGGAGCAATAAGATCCTAAAACTTTGAATTTGGTGGTTTCGTTTATTGAAACGATTCTTTTTGTCTGTTTCCCTAAGTTTTTATTGTTGTTATTTTTGTTTTGTTTAACGTAGTAAAATTAATTTGTGAATGAATCAGGATACTTAAGGTGAGAAAACATCTTTTGTTGTTAGAAACAGCTTGTAGGGTGGATTCGTTGAATACGTGGTTATGTTGTCCCTACCATGTCAAACTATCGAATATGCAAAATCTCGTATTTCAGATACGAGACTCTTGGATTGTGGACGATACGGATTGTCGTAAAGCATCACAACTCTAACACCTTTAGAATAGCCTTTAGGGTGGGTTTACACTTGCTAGTTATTGCAGGAAATTTATATCAGGGAGAAATTGCGACTAGTGTAAACCATGAGCAATTTATGTCTCAGATATATATTTTTATCACGAACTATAAGTGTCGACACTTCTATACCACCAGGTGTAAACACAGATTTTTACGAGAAGAATTTAATTTCAGAGATAAATATCTTGGCTAATAGCTGTATTGTCGACACTTCTATACCGTTAGGTGTAAACACTGATTATTTGTGCTTTTGGTGAATTTATCGCAAATTAGAACAAATCCAGAACTGTCCTATACATATCCATGACATAAATGTCTAGCTATTTCTGTCAGTATGTAAACCTTCAAGAGAATATCTATGCGACACCTGACATATATTTCCTGCGAGAAGTGTCAGATGTAAACGCACCCTTAATGCCTTAATTAAAATATCGAATAAGACCATTTTTCAATATATTACTTCGTCGATGGATAGAATATGTTTGTACCGATTTGCATATTCGATAGTTTGACATGGTTGGGACGATATAACCCCCCTTACCATTGTGTTACAACTACTGATATAGCCGCCCTTCCATTGTGTTACAACTACTGACATATAAGGGTAAGAAATCCACAGGTTGTCACCCAACAATTGGTAGCTATTCGAAACGGTCACCCATCCAACTCCTAACTAATTTCCTTTATGCTTCCTTTGCAGATGCGTCCCATGCAGCAGAGCCCAAGACCCCGACGCCCCGACGGACTGGAGTGATCGTGGCTGTCCTAGTACACCCTACAGGACTTTGGATGGGACATGTAACAATGTACGCCGTCCGTTGGAAGGAGCTGCGTACACACCATTCATACAGCTGGTGGCGAAGTCTAACTTAACAAGTGAGTACATCTTAAGTATACATGAGGTTTTCATTTTCAAGAAATATTAAAATCACTTATTCCAAGCTATCCAAATGGAAATCCCTAAGACGGTGTAGCTCCTGCGAGCCGGACATTTTTTTGCGCGGTTCCTCCCTCCCCATAGGGAGGAACCGTGCATATGAGGTTGACCTCATGACGCAATCCGGAAGTGCCGACACGAAAATTTCATATTTCAGAATCCAAAGTTCAGGAATCTAACAGTGGTTAGTATATATATATATATATATATATATATTTGTCTGTTGGCTCTGAATGAAATTTAGTTAATGGTCCGATTTTGATGAAATTTGGTACAAAAATCTATCATCTCATTTGAAATATCAAGTTCGTTAACCAGCAGAATCCGTCCACAAAGCAGAATGCTTTATGGAGCACAA